>JAEBUS010000075.1:41340-258302 GCA_023014475.1 Amanita pallidorosea
TCTAATCGTTATCTAATCTAATCTAATCGTAGCGCTGACTAGATAAGATAGACGCCAATCTGACTAAGATGTTTGGCTACAGCTATTGTAAAATACAAGAAAAAGAATTAAAATTCTTAGAGATTTTGAACGTTGAGAACAGGTCATGACAATTTCTTGCGATGTGCCCAATCCTTCCACATTTGTAGCAGCGCATTGGTGGTGCTGAGTTCGATCCACATCCATTGCGTTTGGATCTTGAGGCCGTGTTGCTACATTATTATTTGAGGAGGGCCCAGCTCCCGATCAGTTCTGGCTCGCTGATCCCAATGCTGTATTGAATCTCCATCGGGGTTAGGCTGACCAGTTCCTACCGGCTTCGCTGTATCCGGGCCTTTGGTCCCTTCACTCCTCTTAGCGGAGTTACTGTTCCTCAAAGAATAATATTGTTCTTCGGCCTTAGCTTGTCTCCATTGTCGGTCGAGACGAACCAATCTTTGGTACCATTCATCGATGGTTTTCCGGTACTTCATCAGCCTCCATTATCCTTTTTTGGAGACCGGCATTCAAACTTCTCTTGAATTCTTCAACTAGGGCCCTTCCCTGGTACCCTGTTCCTCGTGCGACTTTTTTAAATTTTTGCACGTGCTCCTCACATGTGTGTGCGCCCTGTGACATGGTGCGCAACTCCGATATTTTCGATGACTGTTCATCTGTGTCACCGAAATCCCTACGTATCTGTCTATATAATTGTTCCACTGTGTCCGGAACAATATCATCTTCATCGGCTATTAACTCCAATAGATTGTCTTGCCAATCTACCGCGAATCCTTCTGACATATATGACAACACCAGGAGAATTTTGTCCTTTTCCTCGGTGCTTGCCATCTTCAGCTGTATGTATAGCCGGCATCCATTAATAAAATTCGTGACCTCTGACATTTTGCCAGAGAACACCGGTGGCTTGGCAACGTCTACTTTTGACGAGCCGTTCCCTCCTGCTGGTGTGGGAATATTGAATACCGTCCCTTCTGGTATATTGATAATTGGGCCGGGCAGCCGGTGTATTGCTGCTTGTTGTGCCGCAGCGGCATTGTTGTTTTGAAGCACTAAGAGCTGTGCTTGTAACTGTTGAATGGTATTATTTTGATTGTTCAACAGTTGTAACAACTGCGCGGAGGTCAGATCTTCTTCTCCTTGATCCGACATATTGATATAACGAGGGTGGTGTAAATGGGGATAGGGATCTCAACGGTTGTGATACCGATGGAGATCTGAATGATGTGGTGTGGTGAGAACGGTGGTGCTACTTCTCCGATGTATTGAGCGTCGGAGTGGAATAGACTTTGGATATTAAGGGTTGCGGTAGGGACAAGGATTTGGAATGGGGCAGGTTCCCACTGATGTTGTACTTCGGTGATCGAGGGTGTGGAGTCAGATGACTCTGTTGGTGTATGAACGCCGCGGGAACGGGATCGTTATCGTCAAATGGATCTGGCCCGAAAGGGTTGTAATCAATATCAAAGTCTTCTAGACCGTCCAGTGGTACACCAAATACTTCTATCCAGAAGTTATCGATTTCCCTATCTGTAAGCCCGTGTGATCTAAGAAGATCTTGTACTTTGTAATTCTCTGTTACATAGAAGTGAGGGAGGTCTTGCCTGTCACTTATTTGGGAATGCACTCAGGGTCCACAACCCTCCCTGCAGTGCAGTACGTAAACGGTATAGTACTGTATTTGACTTTTATGAATTGATTAAACTAAACTGATCCGAACGGTTGTCCAGTTAGCACTATACCCCTAATAGTACGCCTTTCTCCAAGAGTGCGTGGTCAAGCGACGGCTACTCTCAAGGATTACGAAACGAAGTGTCTAAGTATATATGTGTATAGCCTTCAGAGGCCTAGACCAGGGCAATTTAACGTAGGGGCTGGTGAGGCTGGTCCCACGATGCGAGTGACGTAACGTGTCATACTCCGGCACTGGTATCCTGTGCACAGGTAACCCTATCAACCGGGTTAGTTCTTCGGTTTGCGTAGACTGGGAACGTAGAGTAAACTTTTATGGATCTCACAGAACCAGGGGTGACAGTTTATTGTCCGACAACTAATAACGCTTTAGACTCTGCGGAAGAGTATTGTGAGCCCCCTGATATCAAAGGTTCCCTTAACCCTGGGATCCGGGTTCGAGCGTGATGCTCTAGTTTATGAAGCGTTGGGGCGGTAAGAATAAAGGTAGTCGAGTTCTACTATCAGACTACCCTTGGCGTGACGCCTAGGGCCCCAACAGAAGACTTAGTAGAGGAGGAGAGATGAGGGTAGAAGAAACCCGAGAGAACTCGACTGAGTACTCTGGGTGCTTCTTGCTCAGTTTATATACTACAAGGGTGGTCTGTGCACCACTCTAATAATAGTATCTACACTGAGTAAGTATGAGAAAATAGATAACATAATCGGCCCCCGTTGCTGCGCATTGTAAGCCTGAGTCATAGTTCATGAGTCATTGGTCCAGTAGTCCGTAATCTAATCTAATCTAATCACTAATCTAATCTTAGCGCTGACTAGATAAGATAGACGCCAACCTGACTAAGATTTAGCTACAGCTTTTGTGAAATACAAGAAAAAGAATAAAAATGTCTTAGAGATTTCGACCGTAAGAACAGTCATGACACAGAACAGGAACCAGAATCTCAAGATTTCATTGATGCAATTAACTTTGGTTCTCCATGGCAAGCATGACCAACTTGTAAATGAGCGGAAGATCCACACCAGATCTGAGCAGATTTTCCACACAGGTGGCGGACCATCTAGCTATAGCAGATCAAACTACAATAACAAGAAGCATAAAACGTCTGATGGAAGTTGCTCTATCTGTTGCAAGGATGGTCTGTTGAAACAGATGTAATCGTTACACACACGATGTGTTCTGCACCATGGGAAACATCTCGGATCTATCCAATCTTATCTCGGCGGATCGGACGCTATCTATCTAATCTGTCATATAATCAATGTTTGTATATGTGAATAATTATATGAGTTACTGCTATTAATATCTGTGACAATATTATAGAGTTAGAAGATATTATAGAGTTTGACATATTCAAACTCAGACAATAGGCACCATGTGCATGACTGTGCATTAGCAAGCACAATAGAAAATACAGTCAGTGCTACTAATGATTGTGGCTGACATCAGACCAGTAGTAAGCATGTACTAATACCTCATACTTAGACTCAAATCACAGGATCCTCTGCTCTACTTAGAGGTGCATCGCTGCTACACGACTTAAGTAATTACTACAGCTACAAGTAGTTGTTAGCGTTACTAGCTCTACTATGTCTGCTGTCGCTCCTGTTCAGTTGTTTGCTTCCAACAGGTATGGGCCCCGTCTAGCTTGCGTACCTGAGGCTGACCTATGACATCATTTCGCTAATAAGCCAATGTGGCTGTGTGCACCATGCTGTCATCGCACAGGACATAGCGTCACCCGGCTTTTGGTACTCACCAAACAGGAAATTAGGTTTGTTTAGTAGCGCCCGTAGCTGTACAATATTGTATATCACCGTCATGATTGCTGATGTAACCCCGGAAATCACCAGTAATATGAGTATGCCTTGATTCTAGACAGAGATCTGCAGCCACAACATGGAGAGGTGTGAAAATAATACTTAGTATGAGCCAAACTATACCAGCCCCAGGTTTCTGTGTTGGACCGGTCAATACCAAAACCAAACCAGATCTGTTGATTTTAGTCCAATCTGGCCATATGTTGTAATTCTGGCTTATCAACATTCTCCGGATTTAGGGCCGTCTATGACAAGATAAAGATGGATCGGTTCTGTCCCGTCCCCCAATCAAAAAGCGCTCGCGCCCCCCTATTGGCCGCAAATAATTAAGGCACTTATATACAATATATGGGGTTTTCATCCCATGTTCCGATTATATTATGTAATTATTCTGTATAAGGTCGTGCTGCTTGACCTTGTTCCATGGTACACCAGACAGCGGCAGGCACGAGCTTAGCCTTCCTGTCTTAGAGAATAGATCGCCTCCTTAGCAGCATTAGTACATTTCTAAAAATAGTTATCAAGTGATGGATTTTCGCTGTCACGGGACGATATTGATGGAGCCCTGAAGCACATGCCGCTGAAAAGGCTGGAATCCCTTTTCTGGGCGATGAATGAGAAGCCAAATCAGCGATCTCAAGTCCTGTCATGCGGATCTATCTGTGTCCCATAACGAAAGTCAGACAAAAAGCGCCAGCCTTGCCTATATAGTAAAGTAGAGCTGACACACTTTTCAGACTTCAACCAAACCAAGACCAACCCATTACCGTTTTTTATATTATTTGAAATATATAAAAATGTTTTTTCAACAACTCGTCGCTCTCTCCACTTGTTGCCATTGCAAAATCTTGGCAATAATCGTCTTCCTCCCACATCTCTGCCAATCTGGCAATTCCGCCATTTCGGCATGCAATGTTGGCAACTCTGCCAACTACCGCAACTCTGTGGTCTCCACAGATCCATTTTTTAAGTTCAAATGTTTGTTTTTCGGAACTCCAGTCGGAAAAATTGGGTATGGGGATCTTTTCCCCAAAGAATGTAGATTGATGTTGATGTTGTCACCAAAACAGTCAAACAGGCCTTTCTTCCGCTTAGAGGCCGTGAAAAAAAGGCAAGAAGGTGATTGCCCAATTTAAATTAGGCGAAATCACCACATCTAATATCTTACACAACGCGATGTTGGCCATTCAGCCAAAAAAATCCGCTTGCCTAGCTCCACATCTCGGCGATCCTGGAGACCCCTAAAGTGAAGACTCCATCTTCACTCCCTTCTTTCGCACATTGTCCTCGTCCTCCTCCCTGTTATCAAAACAGGAATCTGTGACCACCGCCCTGGTAACCTATGGATACCAGTGTCTCACAAAAGAGCGGCAGGGAAAACTAGAGTAACAGGCATGGCCAAATCAAAACATTGACTCAGAATACTAGAAAACCAGAGTCTAGAGAACAGTCAATAGAATTGGCCCAACGTTGTGAGGCCACGAGTGAAAGCGCGCTCCCGCTACCGAAGACAAAGCACAGGATCACATGCGCAAAATGGCCGCATGACATAGGGAAATCGACTTTCAATTCAGGCAGAATTCGGGAAAAAATATGTAAACCCAATCCCAGTGCAATTTGGCACTGATACCCGTTCAAAGATCTGAACAAGTTAGCCACCAACACCTTTCCCGACGTCGTAGGCAACGGTAGAGAATAGGTCCCCGTTCTGTGCCTGGATCATCTAGGTCAATTTTGCAGCCGTTGCGTAAAAAATGGCGCTTGAAAATGTGCATGGTCCCCTTAACTCCAAAGGCAAATAATCCTAATTGGTATATTCCATAGCCTGTTGAAAGAAACTAGGAAGAAGATTGAGCAGTGGCTCAAGATTGTTTGGAGCAAGCGACGGTTACCGAGCGTCGAAGTGGGAGATGAAACCCACTTCTGGTACCATCCCTCTGGGGGGAAACCAGAGAGAGACCGCAAGGAGATATGAGTGAAACCATCATATGAAAGATATAAGGTAGTGGCAAGCAATGCCGGAAAAACCTTTGTAAATATGGGCATCATGCCTAATAAAATTTGTTGTAGTCAAACGAAAAGACGAAGTGACTCCCAACCATTCACTATAAAAGAGCTATGAGAATTAATGAGCAACATGATCTAGTGGAGGCGCTCGAATCATGATGAGTAATCATCAAAGATACAATCAAAGATATAGCTGGCCATGTAAAAAAAGTAGTAAAAACATTGATCTTAATTGAGGTCATTAATGACAAGTTAAGACATGATCTCAAAGAAACAACATGAGTCAATGAATCACAAGAACAGGCAACTTTAAAAGAGCCGTAGTAGATCATATACAAAAAATATACAAAGTTAAACTTGAATAATAATTGTCAAAAAGAGGTGGATGAGCAAAGAATTCGTGCAGAAAAGGCAGAATCTTGGCTCTCCAAGAATCTGACGGAACAAAAATTGGCTCATGAAAAGAAAAGAGCCAGAAACACGTCAGAATGGAAAATCAGTTAAATGAAAGACCGATAAAATATCCAAGTCACTGCTAATATCCAAAGAACCTGAAATAGAATTTCCCTACTCATGTGAGTTAATAGGAATCAAAGATTCAAACCTTTGAGAGATCTACTTTATGGTTCTACTAATTCTCATGGAGTTATCTGATTGATGAGAATGAAACATTCTTAAGCCTGCTCAAAAGGATCACCCATAGAAAAGAAGGGTGAATTCATTAGATTAATACAATCAATTGAATAGAGTTTAACAGTCACACACATCAGAAACCTATCTGGAAAAAAGGACAGGTTTCCTATTTGGCAGGCACAAGTGAAACTTAGAGAACTACCAATATGTGTGAAGGATATTCTTACTATTAAGGAGATGCTCGAAATGAGCCATAGTCTTCATAAAGACATTGGCTTCACTCTATTGAGCCAGCAGAAATGGCAATTTCCATCTTACATTGTCCAACAAAAGGAAAATATGCTGGGCAAATATTCGATAAAATTGCTCGAAACAATAAAAGCCATTATCCTGTTGGTGTGGACAAAGTGACAAGGATAGATTCCCAATATTTAAAAGTTCCAGTAATTGATACTTGGGACAAATTAATGAAGGCCTATGCTCCAATTGAAATCTGATATAGGTTCTGAACGGAGTCCGAGAGGGTACAGTGATGCTAATGAGGCTCGTGGTGCTCAATGAAGCTCGGTATGCTCGTGAGGCCTTGTCGGGCTTCGTGGCATCGGGAATGAGGTCGGAGGGTTCCAAAGGGTCAGCAAGTGCAGATGTGAGCATTGGGCATTGGTCTCAGGCTTGACCAATAGGATCGTTACAACCGTATTTAATATTCATAAAAAGACAAAAAATTGGGAATTTTGCAAGGGAAAATTCCTGCAGAATCATCCATGATTAAGAATCTGAAGGAAATGGATCAGAATGAAAGAAATTACGATGATGATTCTTGTCAATATAGGAAGCTTGGATCAATTACCATCATGCCCTGGATAATACATTCAAGACTTATAGTCCTCCTTAAAAATGAATAGGAGAGAACTAAGTTAAAACGATCTCATCCTGAGATAGTGACATGATGGCATCATTGTAAGCTGACTCAGGAACATCAATCTGCAAAATTTTGTTCAAAGGAGTGTGAACAAATCTCTAAAGGCAAAAAACCTTATAAAAGAAACCTAGGACTTACACCCAGGGATAATAGACCTAAAGGAAATAGTGATCCCAAATAAGTGTGCAAGCAGGCCCGTACGTAATAGGGACTGCTTATATAAATCCTTCTGGAAAACAAAAGAGACTAACTGGAGTCTAATAACAGCAACATCAGAGATATGGAGTAGGAAGAGAAGAACTTAATCTCCTATCTACTGCTAATGCTCTGGAGAATTATCAGAGGGATAAAACGGATTCTTGGGAACGGGAAAATTCGCTAACATGGTATAGTATTTATAACCAGATATGGACAAGGAAGTCCACAACCTTCTTCTCAAAATGGACTGATACGAATCGGGACCAAACATCGACACAGTCGATTCTGAAACATTTAAAAAATAATAAAAGAATCAAAGATCTTAGGGAAACAAGAAAAATACTTAATAGAAGAAAGACTTTGTTGATGCATCTATACCTATAAACTAGGATAGATAACATTGAAGAAAGTTCTATCATAATGAGCAAAGAAAAGTGAGGAAAAATCTATATAATGGTAAATAGATAAAGCGGTATCAAGGAAAGTATGTTCTTCTCACTAACCAGGCAACAAGTACTGATTATAAATCAATATGATCCTGAAGAAACTACAATGAACTAAAATACAAAGAAATTTTCTGTCTGTGATGATGATTATTTGCAGATGAATGGCGAATGTAACCACTCATAAGAAATCACCATAGTAATTGGTAAGTTGTATTAGCAGATGAAAAGTAGCCTAATAGCTCCTAATGTCAATGAAATCTGCCACTGTGTAAAAGTGAGAAATTTAGAACAAGAAGATCATGGATCAATAAGACTCATGGTGCTCTGTCGACACATTACTATAGTAACAAAATATTGTTTGTTGAGTATAATCCATATTCTGAACCTGAAGAATATTTAAGACAGCAGATTTAAACAGCTGCTCTCAATAATCTAGTCAAGAACCATGTTTCCTCACCTTTAAAAAATCCCAAAGGACAGAGACATACCTGCTAAATTGGAAGTGTGTACAATGCCAAAAGCTTCTTCGAAAATTAAACTTATTTCATCAGGACATTGAAAATCGCTGGTTACGTCGAATCATCTAACAGTGATCAAGACAAGTATTTTCATATAAAGGAAATAATCAATAATTGCTAGACCTAAAAATTTGGTTTGAACGATTCATTGAGCAGAAGTAATTATTGATAAAGAATGAACCAAATTAGTCCACACTTGGCTGATTTTACTACCTGGAATAAATGTTATGCTCATGCCAACAAGAATGTAATTAAAAGATATGAGCTAAATATACTGAAGGTTTTGAATATGTAAAACATCAAAAATACCTTCAGATATTCCTATTGTTCAGGATGTGCACAAGGAAAGAGTGCATAATAAATCTATACCTACGTTCACAAACACGTTCAAAACAACCCTAGAGTTGATTGCATGCTGATTTGCCTTGGAATTTCCACAGGAATCATACCATCGCTATAAAGTGTGTTTTAAGATCTTAGATGGACCTAATATCCTTACACTTATGCCTTCTTGGCATCCTACCAATCAAATATTCAGAAACGTGTCAAGGACTTAAAGACTTTATTACACCATGTTTGAAAACCAAACAGGAAGAAAAGTCAGACGTTCACAGAAATCAAGCATCGAGAGAGAGTTTTGAAACAAATGAATTGATCTTATTCTTAAAGCCAAAAAAGGCATATTACGTGAACAAAGATGCACCATACATCCACCAACAAAAACATGGTTCGTGCAATAAATGACTTAAATAATACCATATTGAAAAGCAGAACAGTATGAGCACTCCATGCCAACACAATGCCCTAAATTAATGGTGTCCGAACTTTGCAATGGAAACTGCTATCCATACATATAATCGCACACATTAACAACCAGAACAAACATGGATGACTCCATATTGAAAATTATATAACAAAAAAGCCAGAAGTCATACTTTAAAACATTTGATGTCTAGCATGGATTTTCTAACCAAAGAAATCTAGTCACACCAACATAAGCACTAATTCCAAGAGCTGAGCCATGACATTTCATTGGATCATCGAAAATGGCTCAAAAGCTTATAATTCATGCCGAAACAATGAACTCATACCCCCGTCCTGGTAAGTTCAATACAATATTTGAATGAACATATATTCCCTATAGAGCCCAAAATAGAAGGCCAAAATGATAGACTATTTAAATTCCACCAGTATGAAACTTCACAGGGCATATGCAAGAACGACATGAATCTGCATTCCAATTCCCACATACACCATCTGGTCTCACACTCATATAGATACGCTGACATGATTGATGATACTCAACGACAAGATAAAAGAAACAACTATTATCATAAATCCACATGATGCTCACATTGATGGAAACAGCAGTACATGTTGACAAAAGCATTTTTTATATATTTCAAAAATATAAAAATCGGTGAAGTTGTTTGGTTTGGTTTGAAGTCTGAAAAAGTGTGTCAGCTCTACTTTCTAAATATAGCAGGGGTGGCGCTTTTGTCATGACTTCCGGTTATGGGACACAGATAGACCCATGACAGAGACTTGAGACTTGCTTTTGGCTTCTCAATTCATCACCAGAAAAGGGATCCAGCCTTTTCAGGAGTGCTTCAGGGCTCCATCAAATTCCCTGACAGCGAAAATCCATCACTATGTAACTATTTTAGAAATGTACTAATGCCGCTAAGGAGCAATCCTATTTCTAAGCAGGAAGCTAAGCTCGTGCCTGCACTGGTCTGCGTGTACCATGGAACAAGGTCCAAGCAGCATGACCCTTATACAGAATAATTACATTATAATCGGAACAATGGGACGAAAACCCATATATTGATATAAACGCTTAATTATTCACGGCAATAGGGGGGTGTGAAGCCTTTTGATCGGTGACGGGACAGAACCCAATCCAATCTTTATCCGTCATAGACAGCCCTAAATCCGGAGATGTTGATAAGCCTGAATTCACCATCCGGCCCAGATCTGGATAATCAACAGATCCGGAGTTATGGTTTTGGTATTGCCGGTTGTAACGATTAAAGTGAGGCCAAATGGAATGGCGTTCGGCCTAAGGGGCTACAGAGGTCCGTCAGCGATTACTGGATGACTAAGACTAGCCACAATAGAGGAACATAATGAGTGGAAGGCGACTACATCGCCGAGCAAAGGGTTCACAGAATAAGGCAAGGAACGGAGTGGTATTAACTGTCCTCTACTACATACATGCATTCTTTATATACTTCTGGACCAAGGCTTACCTGCGGCGATGCTTCATCACCGAGTCCGTTGGTCCATGCACGTCCTGTTCCTCTCTGCATTGGATTTATCGTCCAGTCGGCAGGACGCCCTATGATGCAGTTCGGCGCGAAGGTTCGTAGCTCAGCTTTGTCCAGTCCTGATCTCGGTTATCGGTCCACTTCGCTGTCGGTCTCAATGTAGCCGGAACCGGTATGTTACACCAGGGTGACACAGAAACCCGGGGCTGGTATAGTTTGCCATACTAAGTATTATTTTCACACCTCTCCAGGTGGTGCCTGCAGATTCTCTGCCAAGATTGAGGCATACTCATATTACTGGTGAGTTCCCGGGGTTACGTCAGCAATCATGACGGTGATTACAATATTGTACAGCTACGGTAATACGACTCTACACTGCTAAAGCAGCTGTGTAGACAGGGGGTTTTGTGTGAGCTACAGTGACTCAAAAAGTGATTCAATGTTTGGTGCTTTTGGACTGTTTGTAAAATAACTCAAGAGCAAAGACAAACAAGGGTAAATATGAGGCTGAGTAAGAGCAGCACATCAGGGCTACATGATGGTAAATAGATTATGTATTTAGGCACAGTATCCATGGAGATATTGGCCTTTAATCTAATGACTCATTGAACATTATTTGAGTGTGCATCAGAAACATCAGAAACTGATATAATCAGTTGCTATGACCTAAACTAATGAAGGATGGTTATCCAATGATGGTACCTTGACATTAATACTATGTAAGGAGTGCAATCATTCCGGGCACCCCACTTGTGATATGCACCCCATCTCTGCTGCTCACAAGGAAAACATCATTTCCCTTGCCTCCATGGCTACTTCACTGCTATATTGCCTCTCACACTGGTATTAGCCAGCCTACTGTCTCCAGAGTACTCCAAACTTTCTTCCCAATTGACAAACACCTCATCTTGCTGTCCTTCACAAGCTCTTTACCACTGCCAGTTGCTCATCCTCTCACAGATCACCACTGGCAAGGCTGCAAATGCTGTCCAGGTTACCAGGCACATAAACATCATCATCCCCAACCATCTACACCCAGCCAGTCAGGAATGTCCTCAGAAGCATCCATTCAGGCTGGAACCAAGAAGAAAAAGATGCTCACCACGATGCCCGAAGAAATGGTTGGCATTTGCTCTGAAGCACAAGGAGTGGACAGTGAAGATCAAGAAGAGGGTTATTTGGTTAGATGAGACTAAGATCAAAGATGGGAAGCAGTTAGAAAGTGGTGGATGGGCTGATTGAGAGGGAGGTCCAAGGAATGGTAAACTCTGGTTGTGGAATATATGGTATGGGGTGTATGGGTTAGAACAGCATTGGAAAACTTGCCTGAGGTTAAGGGAGGATAGATGCTGACCTGTATGTGGACATTTTGAGCAATCCCTTACTGCCCAGCATAGAAGAATCTGGAGTTGTGATGAGGAGTGCATTTTTCAGCAGGACAATGACCCCAAACAGACCTCCAGAAAGGCTAGGAACTGGGTGGAAGGAATAATATCTCTCTTCTGAACAACCCTCCAGTCTCCAAACTTAATCACCTCTGCATCACATAAATTATAGTTGTGCCCAGAAAATGGAGTTTTGAGCTTTGGAGAGAGCGCAGGGGTGTGGAATGATATAGAGCCAAGGGTGTGTCTAACTTAATTGAAACCATGCCTAGAAGGGTGGAAGCAGAAAAAAAAAGCAATGGGGGTAATACAGAGTACTAGAATAACCATTCTTATATTTCTCATACACACTCAAAAAAGTGATTCAATGAGTTGTCAGATCAAAGTGCCAATATCTCCATGGATACTGTGCCTCATTACATAATACTTTTTCAGCATGTAGCCCTGATGTACCCTCTTACTCAGCCCCTAATAATTTACCCTTGTTTGTGTTAGTTCTTGAGTTATTCTACAACAGTACAAAAGCACCAAACATTGAATCACTTTTTTGAGTCACTGTAGTTGAAGTGTCCCGACGTTGCCAACCAGAGGATGCGTAAAAACGCGTGCGGAGCGGAAATGCGGAGTGCGGATGTGACGTGTGACCAAGTGACAGAATGCGCGCGGAGCAAACGCAAGTGTGGCTGTGACTTGTGACAGAACGCACGCGGAGCGAACGCAAGTGCGGCTGTGACGCGACGGAGTAACAGCAATGGCGTGTGACGTGACTGCGTCGAATAGCGGACGGCGTGTGGTAGAGCATGTGACAAGTGTGACAAAAACGCACAGAGGGAATAGGCTCGTAACGGGAAAGAGCTTATTGCATGGGAATGATATTATGTGCGTGATATGATAATGGAGTAGGATGGATATTATTTTGACAAGATAACTATGAGGCTTTATATACATTTTTGGCTCTATCAGTACGAAGGGACTCTGTGTATTTTCACCTCCTGTCCAATCCGGGCTAGATATTGATGATCGACGATTTTCCGTGAATTTTCAATCCTTTGTTCTAGATGGGATTTGCCTTTATCCCTTGATTGTGAGTTTGGATCTCGATTGGGGGCTTCAGAAAGCGGAGTTGCCTTTTGAGGAAGTGGCTGTGCAGAGGGCGGACAGGCATTCCTGTAGTGCGGAAAGAGCGGATCGCAATGTCGGAAGTGCGGAAAAGCGCTGAAAGAGCGGAAGAGAGCGGAAGGCGCGGGAAGAGCGGATCGCAAATGTCGGAAGTGCAGAAAAGCGCGTGAAGAGCGGAAAAGAGAGCAGAAGGCACCGGGAAAGAGCGGATCGCAAATGTCGGAAGTGCGGAAAGTGCGTGAAAGAGCGGAAAGAGAGCAGAAGGCGCGGGAAAGCGGATCGGAAATGTCGGAAGTGAATCGGAAGTGGATTGCAAATGCGCGGATCGGAAGCAGCTTCCTCCTACACAGTCACAGCTGTGACTGCTCATCAACGGCACTACTAACAAACCTGATTACCTATTTGGTGAGTACCAAAAGCGGGTGACACTGTCTCCTGTGTGATGACAGCATGGTGCGCACAGCCACTTCGCTTATAAGTGAAATGATGTCATAGGTCAGCCATCAGGTCTGCAAGCAGATGGGGCCCATAACCTGTCAAGCAACAACCGACAGGAGCGCAGCAGAATAGTAGAGCTAAGTAAGTAACACTTACTTGTAGCTGTAGTAGTTCACTTAAGTCTGCTGTAGATGATCACTTAGTAGAGCAGAGATATAGATTGACATCTAACTACTGAGGTATTTATACAGTCTATCTACTGGTTGATGTCAGTGATATTAGTAGCGCTGACTGATCATTTCTATTGTGCTTGCTAATGCACGTCATTGCTGTGTCAATAGCTGTGTGGAACACAGCTTTGCACAGTTATGCACATGGTGCACTATTGTCTGAGTTTGACACATGTCAAACTCTATAATATCTGTCTAACTCTATAATCTGTCAAGATATTAATAGCAGTGAACTCTAATTTTGTCCACATATACAAACATGATTATATGACAGATTAGATAAGATCGGTCTCATCCGAGATTAGATCGGATAGAGTCCGAGATGTTTCCCATGGTGCGGAACACATCATGTGTGTAACGGATTACATCCGTTTCAACAGTTACAGCCATGAGTGCATCCCGGTGGCTTTTGACGTCTCTTTTATATATAATTTAAGAGAACTGGGCAAATGGAGTGATATTAATCCATTTGCTTTATTGTCATTTTCTAGCCACTCTAAGTGTAACTTCCATTTCTGGCTAAGTGCTGACACTTGTGCAGCTGTTACACTGGTTGCATTCATTTTATCCTGGTCTGCAACTGTATATTCATTATGTGTAATGCCTCCATTCACATATTGCCATACAGATTTTGATTGGAGCATAGCTTCATTAATGTTCCCAAGTGTTCCAATTACTGGAACCTTTTAATATGGGAACTTTATCCTTGTCACTGTTATCCACACCAACAGGATAATGGCTTTTATTTGTATGAGCAATTTTATCAATATTTGCCCAGCCATATTTTCCTTTTGTAGATAGTGTGGAGATGAAAATGCCATTCTGCTGCTCAACTAGAGTGAAGCCAACATCTTTACGAAAACTGTGGTCATTTCAGAGACATCTCCTTATAGTAGGATATGCCTTCCACACATACTTGGCAGTGCTCTAAGTTCACTGCTGCTAATAGCAGAACCTGGTCTTTTCCAGATAGGTTTCTCTGATGTGTGTGAGTTAACACTCTATTTGTTGATTGTATTCTAATGAATTCACCCTTCTCTAATGGGTATCCTTTTGAGCAGCTAAGAATGTTTCATTCTCATCATCAGATAATTCCAATGAGAATTATCAGAACCATAGAGTAGATCTTCAAGGTTTGATCCTTTGATCCTTTAACTCATCATGAGTAGGAATTCTAATTTCTAGTTTTTGGATCTAGCAGTGACTTGGATATTATTGGTTTTCAATTTTAACCAATTTTCCTTCTACGTTGTTTCTTGGCTCTTTTCTTTTCATGAGCCAATTTTGTTCATCAGATTCTTTGGAGAGCCAAGATTCTGCATTCTCTGCATGAATCCTTTGCTCATCCACTCTTTTTGCAATTTATTAATTGGCAAGTTAACCTTTGTATTTTTTGTATATGATCTATACGCTCTTTAAGGTTGGCCTGTTTCTTTGGATCAATGATCTCATGTGTTTCTTTGAGATCATGTCTTATTTGTCATTATGACTTATTAAGACATCACATGTGTTAACCACTTTTTTAACAGTGCCAGCTATATCCTTAATTGTATCTTGATGATTACTCATCATAATTTGAGCGTCCTCCACTAGATCATGTGCATCATGTAATTCACGTAGTCTTTTATAGTGAATGGTGGAGTCACTTTTGTCTTTGTTTGACTACACAAATTTTATTGGGCATGATACCCATATTTACAAGGTTTTGGCAATTGCTTGCCACTCCTTAATATCTTTATATGATGGTTTCCCATCATATCTCCCTTGCATCTCTCCTTCCTGGTTCCCCCAGAGGATGGTACTGGAGCGGGTCAATCTCCCACTTCGACGCATCGGTAACCGTCCTTGCTCCAAACAACTTGAGCCACTGCTCATGTCTTCTTTCCTGTTCTTCAACAGGAAGGGAATATACCAAATTAGGTATTATTTGCCTTTTGGAGTCTAAGGGGACCACACGCACATTTTTCAAGCCATTTTTAGCAATGGCTGCAAATTGACCTAGATGGTCCAGGCACAGGAACAGGACCTATTCTCCACATTGCCTAGATGTGGGAAGGTGTTGGTGGCCTAACCTGTTCAGATTTGAACAGGGGTCAGTACCAAATTGTACTGGATTCGGGTTTACATATTTTTCCCAAATCTGCCTGAATCAACGAGTCGATTTCCCATATCATGCCCATTTTGCACATGTGTCCTGTGCTGTCTTTGGTAGTGGGCCAGCGCCGCTTTCTCTTGTGCCTCATGGCATTGAGCCAACTCTATTGACTGTCCTCTAGACGCTGTTGTCTAGTATTGAGTCAATGCTTTGATTTGGCCCACTGCCTGTTACTCGTGTTTTCCCTGTGCTTCTTTTGTGGACACTGGTATCCATAGGTTACAAAGAGGCAGGGTCACAGATTCCTGTTTGATAACAGGGGAGGAGGACAAGGACGATGTGCGTAAGGAAGGGAGTGAAGACGGAGTCTTCACTTTAGGGGTCTCCGGGATCGCTGGAGATGTGGAGCTAGGCGAGCGGATGTTTTTGCTGATGGCCAAACCGCGCTTGCATAAGATATTAGACGTGGTGATTTTGCCTAATTTAAATTGGCAATCACCTTCTTGCCTTTTTTATTGGCCTCTAGGTCGAAGAAAGGCCTGTTGACATTGTTGGTGACAACATCAACATCAATTACGTCTTTGGGGAAAAGATCCCCATACCCAATCTTCCGACTGGAGTTCCCAGACTTGGAACTTAAAATGGATCTGTGGAGACCACAGAGTTGCCGGAGTTGCAGGATTGCCAACTTGATTGCCAAAACTGGCAGAATTGCCAGATTTGGCAGAAGACGAGGGGAGGAGACAATTATCGCCAGATTTGGCAATGCAGCGGCAGAGGAGGAAGAGGTGACATTGTTGACAAAAGACATTTTTATATATTTAAAAATATAAAAAATACGGTGAGGTTGGTTTGGTTTGGTTTGAAGTCTGAAAAAGTGTGTCAGCTCTACTTTCTAAATATAGCAGAGGCTGGCGCTTTTTTGTCATGACTTCGGTTATGGGACACAGATAGATCCCATGACAGAGACTTGAGACTTTGCTTTGGCTTCTCAATTCATCACCAGAAAAGGGATCAGCCTTTTCAGGAGTGCTTCAGGGCTCCATCAAATTCCCTGACAGCGAAAATCCATCACTATGTAACTATTTTAGAAATGTACTAATGCGGCTAAGGAGCAATCCTATTTCTAAGCAGGAAGCTAAGCTCGTGCCTGCCACTGGTCTGCGTGTACCATGGAACAAGGTCCAAGCAGCATGACCCTTATACAGAATAATTAAATAATATAATCGGAACAATGGGACGAAAACCCATATATTGATATAAACGCTTAATTATTCACGGCCATAGGGGGGTGTGAAGCCTTTTGATCGTGGACGGAACAGAACCCAATCCAATCTTTATCCGTCATAGACAGCCCTAAATCCGGAGAATGTTGATAAGCCTGAATTCACCATCCGGCCCAGATCTGGATAAAATCAACAGATCCGGAGTTATGGTTTTGGTATTGACCGGTGTAACGATTAAAGTGAGGCCAACATGGAATGGCGTTCGGCCTAAGGGGCTACAGAGGTCCGTCAGCGATTACTGGATGACTAAGACAGCACCAATAGAGGAACAATAATGAGTGGAACGGCGACTACATCGCCGAGCAAAGAGGTTCACAGAGATAAGGCAAGGAACGGAGTGGTATTAACTGTCCTCTACTACATACATGCATTCTTTATATACTTCTGGACACAAGGCTTACCTGCGGCGATGCTTCATCACCGAGTCCGTTGGTCCATGCACGTCCTGTTCCTCCTCCTGCATTGGATTTATCGTCCAGTCGGCAGGGACGGCCCTTATGATGCAGTTCGGCGCGAAGGTTCGTAGCTCAGCTTTGTCCAGTCCTGATCTCGGTTATCGGTCCACTTCGGCTGTCGGTCTCAATGTAGCCGGAACCGGTATGTTACACCAGGGTGACACAGAAACCCGGGGCTGGTATAGTTTGCCATACTAAGTATTATTTTCACACCTCTCCAGGTGGTGCCTGCAGATCTCTGCCAAGATTGAGGCATACTCATATTACTGGTGAGTTCCCGGGGTTACGTCAGCAATCATGACGGTGATTACAATATTGTACAGCTACGGTAATACGACTCTACACTGCTAAAGCAGCTGTGTAGACAGGGGGTTTTGTGTGAGCTACAGTGACTCAAAAAAGTGATTCAATGTTTGGTGCTTTTGGACTGTTTGTAAAATAACTCAAGAGCAAAGACAAACAAGGGTAAATAATGAGGGGCTGAGTAAGAGCAGCACATCAGGGCTACATGATGGTAAATAGATTATGTATTTAGGCACAGTATCCATGGAGATATTGGCACTTTAATCTAATGACTCATTGAATCACTTATTTGAGTGTGCATCAGAAACATCAGAAACTGATATAATCAGTTGCTATGACCTGAAACTAATGAAGGATGGTTATCACAATGATGGTACCTTGACATTAATACTATGTAAGGAGTGCAATCATTCCAGGGCACCCCACTTGTGATATGCACCCCATCTCTGCTGCTCACAAGGAAAACATCATTTCCCTTGCCTCCATGGCTACTTCACCTGCTATATTGCCTCTCACACTGGTATTAGCCAGCCTACTGTCTCCAGAGTACTCCAAAACTTTCTTCCCAATTGACAAACACCTCATCTTGGCTGTCCTTCCACAAGCTCTTTACCACTGCCAGTTGCTCCATCCTCTCACAGATCACCACTGGCAAGGCTGCAAATGCTGTCCAGGTTACCAGGCACATAAACATCATCATCCCCAACCCAGTCTACACCCAGCCAGTCAGGAATGTCCTCAAGAAGCATCCATTCAAGGCTGGAACCAAGAAGAAAAAGACTGCTCACCACGATGCACAGAAGGAAATGGTTGGCATTTGCTCTGAAGCACAAGGAGTGGACAGTGAAGATCAAGAAGAGGGTTATTTGGTTAGATGAGACTAAGATCAAAGATGGGAAGCAGTTAGAAAGTGGTGGATGGGCTGATTGAGAGGGAGGTCCAAGGAATGGTAAACTCTGGTTGTGGGAATATCATGGTATGGGGTGTATGGGTTAGAACAGCATTGGAAAACTTGCTGAGGTTAAGGGGAGGATAGATGCTGACCTGTATGTGGACATTTTGAGCAATCCCTTACTGCCCAGCATAGAAGAATCTGGAGTTGCTGATGAGGAGTGCATTTTTCAGCAGGACAATGACCCCAAACAGACCTCCAGAAAGGCTAGGAACTGGGTGGAAGGGAATAATATCTCTCTTCTGAACTAACCCTCCAGTCTCCAAACCTTAATCACCTCTGGCATCACATAAATTATAGTTGTGCCCAGAAAATGGAGTTTTGAGCTTTGGGAGAGAGCAGCAGGGGTGTGGAATGATATAGAGCCAGAGGTGTGTCATAACTTAATTGAAACCATGCCTAGAAGGGTGGAAGCAGAAAAAAAAAGCAATGGGGGTAATACAGAGTACTAGAATAACCATTTCTTATATTTCTCATACACACTCAAAAAAGTGATTCAATGAGTTGTCAGATCAAAGTGCCAATATCTCCATGGATACTGTGCCTCATTACATAATACTTTTATCAGCATGTAGCCCTGATGTACCACTCTTACTCAGCCCCTAATAATTTACCCTTGTTTGTGTTAGTTCTTGAGTTATTCTACAAACAGTACAAAAGCACCAAACATTGAATCACTTTTTTGAGTCACTGTAGTTGAAGTGTCCCGACGTTGCCAACCAGAGGGATGCGTAAAAACGCGTGCGGAGCGGAAATGCGAAGTGCGGATGTGACGTGTGACCAAGTGACAGAATGCGCGCGGAGCAGAACGCAAGTGTGGCTGTGACTTGTGACAGAACGCACGCGGAGCGGAACGCAAGTGCGGCTGTGACGCGACGGAGTAACAGCAATGGCGTGTGACGTGACTGCGTCGAATAGCGGACGGCGTGTGGGTAGAGCATGTGACAAGTGTGACAAAAAGCGACAGAGGGAATAGGCTCGTAACGGGAAAAGAGCTTATTGCATGGGAATGATATTATGTGCGTGATATGATAATGGAGTAGGATGGTATATTATTTTGACAAGATAACTATGAGGCTTTATATACATTTTTGGCTCTATCAGTACGAAGGGACTCTGTGATATTTTCACCTCCTGTCCAAATCCGGGCTAGATATTGATGATCGACGATTTTCCGTGAAGTTTTCAATCCTTTGTTCTAGATGGGGATTTGCCTTTATCCCTTGATTGTGAGTTTGGATCTCGATTGGGGCTTCAGAAAGCGGAGTTGCCTTTTGAGGAAGTGGCTGTGCAGAGGGCGGACAGGCATTCCTGTAGTGCGGGAAAGAGCGGATCGCAAATGTCGGAAGTGCAGAAAAGCGCGTGAAAGAGCGGAAAGAGAGCGGAAGGCGCGGGAAAGAGCGGATCGCAAATGTCGGAAGTGCAGAAAAGCGCGTGAAAGAGCGGAAAGAGAGCAGAAGGCACGGGAAAGAGCGGATCGCAAATGTCGGAAGTGCGGAAAAGTGCGTGAAAGAGCGGAAAGAGAGCAGAAGGCGCGGGAAAGCGGATCGGAAATGTCGGAAGTGAATCGGAAGTGGATTGCAAATGCGCGGATCGGAAGCAGCTTCCTCCTACACAGTCACAGCCTGTGACTGCTCATCAACGGGCACTACTAACAAACCTGATTACCTATTTGGTGAGTACCAAAAGCGGGTGACACTGTCTCCTGTGTGATGACAGCATGGTGCGCACAGCCACTTCGCTTATAAGTGAAATGATGTCATAGGTCAGCCATCAGGTCTGCAAGCAGATGGGGCCCATAACCTGTCAAAGCAACAACCGACAGGAGCGCAGCAGAATAGTAGAGCTAAGTAAGTAACACTTACTTGTAGCTGTAGTAGTTCACTTAAGTCTGCTGTAGAGTGATCACTTAGTAGAGCAGAGGATATAGATTGACATCTAACTACTGAGGTATTTATACAGTCTATCTACTGGTCTGATGTCAGTGATATTAGTAGCGCTGACTGATCATTTCTATTGTGCTTGCTAATGCACAGTCATTGCTGTGTCAATAGCTGTGTGGAACACAGCTTTGCACAGTTATGCACATGGTGCACTATTGTCTGAGTTTGACACATGTCAAACTCTATAATATCTGTCTAACTCTATAATATCTGTCAAGATATAATAGCAGTGAACTCTATAATTATGTCCACATATACAAACATTGATTATATGACAGATTAGATAAGATCGGTCTCATCCGAGATTAGATCGGATAGATCCGAGATGTTTCCCATGGTGCGGAACACATCATGTGTGTAACGGATTACATCCGTTTCAACAGTTACATGCCAAAAGCTTCTCATAAACTTATTTCATCGGGACAATTGAAAATCGCTGGTTACGTCAAATCATCTAACAGTGATCAGACAGTATTTTCATATAAAGGAAATAATTCAATAATTGCTAGACCTAAAAATTGGTTTGAACCAATTCATTGGCAGAAGTGATTATTGATGAAAAATGAACAAATTAGTCAATTTGGCTGATTTTACAACCTGGCATAATTGTATGGCTCATGCAAACAAAAATATAATAAAAATATGAGCCAAAATACTGAAGGTTTTGATAGTAAAATCAAAATACCTTCAGATATTCCTATTTGTTCAGGATGTGCACAAGGAAAGATGCATAATAAATCTTATCCTACTTCACAACACGTTCAAAACAACCTTTAGAGTTGTTACATGCTGATTTGCTTAAATTTCCACAAGAATCATACCATCGTAAAAAATGGTGTTTGATGATTCTTGATGATTATTCTTCATATGCCTTCTTGGCATTCCTACAATCAAAATCAGAAACGTTTCAGAATTTTAAAGACTTTGTTACACTGTTTGAAAACCAAACAGGAAGAAAAGTCAGATGTTCAGATCGGATCGAGGGGAGAGTTTAAATCAAATGAATTTGATCTATTCTTAAAGCAAAAAGGCATATTACATGAACAAAGTGCACCATACATCCACCAACAAAATGGTCGTGCAGAAAGATTAAATAATACTATATTGGAAAAGCAGAAAGTATGAGACTCCATGCACAATGTCCTAAATTGTGGTGTGAATTTGCAATGGAAACTGCTATCCATACATATAATTGTACACCATTTAAAAGAACAAAATGGATGACTCCATATGAAAATTTATATAACAAAAGCCAGAAGTTCATTACTTTAAAACATTTGGATGTTTAGCATGGGTTTTCTTACCAAAAGAAATTAGACCAAATAAGCTCACGCCAAGAGCTGAAGCCATGACATTCATTGGATATGAAAATGACTCAAAGCTTATAAATTCATGTGAAACAAACTCCATATTTGTTGGTGTTCAATCATTATTTGATGAACATATATTTCCTAGAGCCAAAATAGAAGGCCAAAATGAGAGACTATTTAAACATCTACCAGGTATTGAAACTTGGGATAATGAAGAGGGACAGGAATCTGATTCCAATTCCCACATACACCATGGTTGTCATTCATACAATAGTGACAGTGATGATGATATTCCCAAGGATAAAAGAAACAACTATTATCAAAAAAATCATGATGCTACATTTGATGGAAACAGCAGTCCATCTCATGATAATGATAATGATAAAGGGCTACCAGATTCACATTTGACTCCTGATAAGGAAAATCAGGATAATATAGAACCAAATCTGAATCGAACTATTACACCTCCTGAACGAACAACAAATATCCCCAAAGATTGACATGGAGATAAATGTTCAGAGAAAGGAAAATCTAGACAAGATGAGAGATTTGATGAAACTCTCAGAAGGACTTCCTGAATTAAAAAACCAAAATTCTTGTCTGATAATTTTTATGGACGAGAAAATCCCATTCAAACAGAAAAAAATCTAAAGCAGAATGGGAGAAAAGAGTTTTTGGGAAAGGCAAAGGAAGGCTTAGACCTATCCTCAGTCCTTCAACTTCACGAAAAGCACTAAAAATTCCATCAAAACAAATAGAAATGGATTTACAAATGGATGAACCTTCTAGTTCAGGATCAGAAACAGACAATTATAAAACTCTGTCTAATTCTGGATCTGACAAAGAAGAATCAGAAAAAGAAATCAGACCAATTTCAGGTGGTGAATCTATTCCAGATTTAAATCAACCAAAGTCTGATGATGAAGATCCATTTGGTGATTCAAGTGAAGATGAGATAAATAAACATCTCAGATCTAAGTCACCTAGTGACAATCTTGTCAACTTTATATATAAATTGCATAAAGAAGGAGGAAATAAATTTGTTAACTACCTTCTATCAAAAGCCATAAGTCCAAATTATTCCAAAAATGTGGATCAATGGACATATAGAGATGCATATAAATTAAAAGCATCTAATCCCAAAGAATGGGATGAATGGCATAATGCAATGACAGAAGAAATTAAAGCCCTTCAAGACCGTGACATATGGGAATTAGTACCATGTCCTAAAAACAGAAAACCTGTGAAATGTAGATGGGTTTATGCTGTTAAAAGCCATGGTTGAAAACGTGCTCAACTTGTTGCTCAAGGATTTTCACAAATACCTGGAGTTGATTATGATGATACATTCTCACCAGTTGCACGATTTGAAACTGTGAGACTCCTCATGGCTACAGCAGCGCTAGAAAATTGGGAAATTGAAGCACTAGATGTAAAGACAGCGTTCCTATATGGAGACTTAGAAGAAAACATATATATGGAACAGCCAGAAGGATTTTCATCAAAGGACAAGAGCACAAAGTCTATAAGCTCAAAAAGGCCTTATATGGATTAAAACAAGCTTCTTTAGCTTTGAATAAAAAGCGAACGAAAGTCTACAAGAATTAGGCTTTGGATGATGTCTTACAGACACAGGAGTCTATGTTTGCTATAGACAGAAATCAATAATAGTAGCAATACTATATGTTGATGATGTGTTATTCATGGTGATAATAGAAAATTACTCATGGAAATAAAACAAATTCATGACTAAATGGGAATGTAGAGATTTAGGACCCATTTCTGAATATCTTGGAATGAAAATAGTCCAAGATAGAAAGAGAAAATTGATACCCTTGATCAAATTAACTATGCAAAGAAAATAGTTAAAAGATTTGGTCAAGAAGATGCTAAACCTGTTCACACACCATTACCAGCAGGATACATACCTGCAGCAAATGAAGGTTCTGCAACTCCTCAAGAAAGGAGTTACTATCAATCAATTATTGGATCCTTATTATATCTTACACTTGGCACAAGATATGATATTACTCAAGCAGTAATCATGATGTCACAATTCATGGTTAATCCTTCAAAAGAACATATTGCTAAAGCCTTATATATCATTAAATATGTTAATTCCACTATAAATGGAAAAATAACATATGATGGCTTGAACAAAGAAGGACTTAATGCTTATGCTGATGCTGATTGGGCTGGTGACCAAATCACACGCAAATCAGTAATGGGTAATCTAGTTCTATTAGCAGGAGCTCCAATTAGCTGGATTTCAAGGAAGCAAAAGACAGTTGCTTTGTCATCCACTGAAGCTGAATACATGAGCTTGTCAGATTGTTCTAGACAAATCATGTGGATTAAATCCTTATTTAAAGAGCTAGGATTTAATGCTGGAGCTGTTGATCTTAATGTTGATAATAGAGGATCAATATTCTTAGCAAAGAATCCAGCTCAAGAACATAGAACAAAACATATTGATATTTGTTATCATTATGTTAGAGAACGTGTTGAGGATAAAGATATCAACATTCAATATGTTCCTACAAATAATCAATTAGCTGATATCTTAACAAAAAATTTGACTTGGCAAAAGCTCAAAGAGTTAAGAGATAAAATTGGCATTGAGATCCTCAATGAGGGGGAGTGTTGAAACGGATGTAATCTGTTACACACACGATGTGTTCCACACAGCTATTGACACAGCAATGACTGTGCATTATCAAGCACAATAGAAATGATCAGTCAGCGCTACTAATATCGCTGACATCAGACCAGTAGATAGACTGTATAAATACCTCAGTAGTTAGACGTCAATCTATATCCTCTGCTCTACTAAGTGACTGCTCTACAGCGGACTTAAGTGAACTACTACAGCTACAAGTAAGTGTTACTTACTTAGCTCTACTATTCTGCTGTGCTCCTGTTGGTTGTTGCTTCGACACTCTTGGTAGAAGTCGGTGACTTCTCACATATGAAGGGGGTAATGTCACAGTTCTCTTTTCATTTTGTCTTCATGTTTCGGTGAACCCATCTTTACTGTGCAGTGTACAGCCTGGACATTATCTCCTTTTCGTAGTTACCTTCATATTTCCTTTTTCAGATAACTACAGCTTTATTCCCTTTTACGATTCCTTTGTTCTCCAAACGTATATAAGCTCCATGTACTGTAGAGTAACCTCAGTTCCAACTTAGATGAGTTTTGCTCTCAACCTCGTTCAATCTCAACACTCTTCTTTCTCATCGTTCTCAAGACCTTTGTCATCATTTGACTTAGCATCTAGACTCTTTGTCCAGTGACTGGGAGCGGACTGAGACTCTGCTTGTTGCTGTAGACTTAGAACGAACCATGATGGGGGCATCGTCCGTAACACACAATGTCAAACTGTGTGAAAACAACAAACATTGCAACAGTTTTGTTGCCTACTGTAGTTCCCTAGTTCCAACTTAGATGAGTATTGAACCTCACTTGATCTCAATGCTCTTCTCTCTTCATCATTCTTGAGACCTTTGTCATCATTTGACTTAGCATCCAGACCCTTTGTCCAGTGGCTGGGAGTGGACTTGTCACTGTTGACTTAGAACAAACTACAACAAGGGCATCATCTGTGACAGGATTTATATATGTTTGGAGAATAATAGAAACTGTAAATGGAAGAAGGCTGTAGCTACCTGAGAAAGGAAATACGAAGGTAACTAAAGAAAGGAGATAGCATTCAATATGAAATATGCACAGTAGTGATGTAAAAATAAAGTGCTCCATCAACAAAAGGGAAAAGAATCATAACATATATAGTCTAGACTTTGCTGGTGATGCCCCTCAGTCAATTACTGCCATAACTGAGGTGAGCAACATACTTTATATATGTTTTCCTATTATCTGACACTGTTACAGTTCTCCTTTTGTGTCAGTTCCTTGACTCAGCAGGCTGCCTTATTTCATCATCATTACTCATACAGCTGCACATTACATAGCTCAGATGCTTATCTCCTTCCATAGCTTCTTTCATATTCCCTTTCTAAGATAGCTATTATATTCCTTTTACAATTTCCATTGTCCTCTAACCATATATAAACCCCATCCACAGTAGAGTAACCTCAGTTCCAACTTAGATGAGTATTGCTCTCAATATTGCTTGATCTCAACACTCTCTTTTCTTCATTGTTCTCAAGACCTTTGTCATCATTTGACTTAGTGTCTAGACTCTCTGTCCAGTGGCTGAGAGCAGACCAAGACTCTGCTTGTCACTGTTGACTTAGAACAAACCACAACAAGGGCATCATCCATAACAGACACACTGTAGTCATCTTTACTATTACTACAGGTACTGTACATGCAACATTAGTCATTTACTGCCACAATTGAGTCATCTTTACTATTACTGCAGACCACTCACACTCCATTTGGAGTTTGAGTTCAGTCTGAGTAGGCCAGTCTAAGGACTGCTCAGATGTTTCCACGCTTGTCTCAGACACTCAGTTCAGACTGAGCTAACAAATACTAAACATATAGAGCTACCTATCTAAAATTTATTTCCCACCCTATATGCAAGTCAATCTGAATTCACCAAATATTGGAAACCTTCTTGTAAGTCATAAATATGAGATATATATCAAGGTTGCTGGGTGCCAAGATCCCATGCACTGCTGCATGGATCTGGTAGCTTTAGGTAGCAGAGACTGAGCATCACTTCATTTTCTTTGTGACATATATGTGACAGCCCAATTAGCCATATTGACAGGAGTCTCTGGGTTGTCTGTTGCTGTTGTAGCCTTCATCACATCTAGCTCCAGCTTCTCTGCTTCATTCCATCTTTCCTGATGCTGGTATCTGCTTGCCAAATTGGCAATGCTGGATAGAGTGTCTGGGTGGTCTAGTCCAAGCTTTGCTGTTCTAGCCTTCATCACATCCAGCTCCAGCTTCTCTGCTTCATTCCACCTTCCCTGCTGCCAGTATGTGCTTGCCAAACCAGCCATGCTGGATAGAGTGTCTGGGTGGTCTGGTCCAAGCTTTGCTGTTCTAGCCTTCATCACATCCAGCTCCAGCTTCTCTGCTTCATTCCACCTTCCCTGCTGCCAGTATGTGCTTGCCAAATTGGCCATGCTGGATAGAGTGTCTGTGGTCTGGTCCAAGCTTTGCTGTTCTAGCCTTCATCACATCCAGCTCCAGCTTCTCTGCTTCATTCCACCTTCCCTGCTGCCAGTATGTGCTTGCCAAATTGGCCATGCTGGATAGAGTGTCTGGGTGGTCTGGTCCAAGCTTTGCTGTTCTAGCCTTCATCACATCCAGCTCCAGCTTCTCTGCTTCATTCCACCTTCCCTGCTGCCAGTATGTGCTTGCCAAATTGGCCATGCTCCATAGAGTGTCTGGGTGGTCTAGTCCAAGCTTTGCTGTTCTAGCCTTCATCACATCCAGGTCCAGCTTCTCTGCTTCATTCCACCTTCCCTGCTGCCAGTATGTGCTTGCCAAACCAGCCATGCTGGATAGAGTGTCTGGGTGGTCTGGTCCAAGCTTTGCTGTTCTAGCCTTCATCACATTCAACTCCAGCTTCTCTGCTTCATTCCACCTTCCCTGAAACTGGTATGTGCTTGCCAAATTGGCCATGCTGGATAGAGTGTCTGGGTGGTCTGGTCCAAGCTTTGCTGTTCTAGCCTTCATCACATCCAGCTCCAGCTTCTCTGCTTCATTCCACCTTCCCTGCTGCCAGTATGTGCTTGCCAAACCAGCCATGCTGGATAGAGTGTCTGGGTGGTCTGGTCCAAGCTTTGCTGTTCTAGCCTTCATCACATCCAGCTCCAGCTTCTCTGCTTCATTCCACCTTCCCTGATGGCGGTATGTGCTTGCCAAATTGGCCATGCTGGATAGAGTGTCTGGGTGGTCTGGTCCAAGCTTTGCTGTTCTAGCCTTCATCACATCCAGGTCCAGCTTTCTGCTTCATTCCACCTTCCCTGATGGCGGTATGTGCTTGCCAAATTGGCCATGCTGGATAGAGTGTCTGGGTGGTCTGGTCCAAGCTTTGCTGTTCTAGCCTTCATCACATCCAGGTCCAGCTTCTCTGCTTCATTCCACCTTCCCTGATGCGGTATGTGCTTGCCAAATTGGCCATGCTGGATAGAGTGTCTGGGTGGTCTGGTCCAAGCTTTGCTGTTCTAGCCTTCATCACATCCAGGTCCAGCTTCTCTGCTTCATTCCACCTTCCCTGATGCCAGTATGTGCTTGCCAAACCAGCCATGCTGGATAGAGTGTCTGGGTGGTCTGGTCCAAGCTTTCCTGTTCTAGCCTTCATCACATCCAACTCCAGCTTCTCTGCTTCATTCCACCTTCCCTGATGCCAGTATGTGCTTGCCAAACCAGCCATGCTGGATAGAGTGTCTGGGTGGTCTGGTCCAAGCTTTCCTGTTCTAGCCTTCATCACATCCAACTCCAGCTTCTCTGCTTCATTCCATCTTCCCTGCCGCTGGTATGTGCTTGCCAAATTTCCCATACTCCAAAGAGTGTCTGGGTGGTCTGGTCCAAGCTTTGCTGTTCTAGCCTTCATCACATCCAACTCCATCTTCTCTGCTTCATTCCATCTTCCCTGATGCCAGTATATGCTTGCCAAACCAGCCATACTCCATAGAGTGTCTGGGTGGTCTGGTCCAAGCTTTGCTGTTCTAGCCTTCATCACATCTAGCTCCAGCTTCTCTGCTTCATTCCAATTTCCAATCACATAAAAGACACATGAAAATTTCTCATGCTCATCATCATAATACACAGGTTTCAAGTTTGTGTCAATTCTGTATTGATCATTTGATTTGATATGTGGAGCTAACAATCGATAGAAGGCACAGTTTTCTAGACCATAGTCAAGCTTTATTGCACATGACAGCAATGCCCTTGTTTTATGGTAGTGAATGCCAGTTTCTGCCTTTGATATTCTGCCCCTGCTCCATGAATGAACTAATTGATGCATTGAATACAAGTTGCCATTAGCCTTTATCAGAGAAAATGCAACCTAGAATCTGAATGCCAGCCATGAATTGTGTGCTATCCCATTTACCCTCTTTATTCAGAAACAAAGTTTCATAATCCAACAAGGTCACTGACTGTTGAAGAGAGGACTTTGTGTTGTTTGGGAGAGCATTCTTCCCAAATCTTTCTGTAGCAATGTGTTGTGAGACTCTCAACACATAGTTTTCAGCAGCAGTCTTAAACAACTCTTGTGGTATGTGGACATGATGTAGAAATGCAAAAATCTTCATCAAAGTGATAGCACTTTGTGATGCCATTGCTTTGATTTCCTGACTTCTTGCCCTCCTCCCAATCTCCTGCATGGATACTTCCCATGTGTCATATGTTGAATTTCTATAGTCAGATGCACCCTCAAATTCAATGCTAGACATCAATATTTGCTGTTTTGTATATATCTCCAGATAATCCTGAATGGTACAACCACAGGATTGGATGTATGATCCAGCTTGATCAATGGCAAGTGGAATGCCACCTATTTTGAGCACAAGCTGCCTACCTAAGGCCCTGAGGTCATCAGATGAACAATCTAGTGAGGCTGACTCCAAGAGCAATGTGACAGCCTCTTCCTCTGACATATCAACCACCTCTGATGAATTCTTTGACAATGTGATTCTGCGTAAGGCAGGGTTCCTGCTTGTAATCAAGATATTGCCAGCATTTCCTGGTGGGAGGTGTTTTTCAACAATTTGATATCCTCCATCTGCACTATCATATACAATGAGCCAGTTGACTCTTTCAGAGATCCAGCTGAGAGCCAATTTAGCTGAATCTGCTGCGCCAGATGTGAGATTATGTGCATGAGCAATCTGCTTCAGTGCAAGACAGATGGTATCCTGAGAAGAAGCATCAATCCAAAAAATATCAGAAAACCTGGGGCAGTCAGTTAATAAGAATATATAAGATAATTAGAGACTTACAACTGAGTATTCTGTTCAATGAATTTAAGGCAGATCTGAGTTTTGCCAATCCCTCCCATGCCATACAAGAGAAATGATTTCCTCTTCCCTTTTGTATCACAGTTGAAAAATTCCTTCAAGTTATAGAGGTACTCATCGCGACCTATGAACATGGCACTAGGTCCTGTCATAGGTGATAAAGTCAAAGCTGGTGCAGTTGAAGCAGGTGGTGCTATATTGTTATAATAGTTAACCTGGAGTATAACAATCATGGCATGGTTCAACCTGGTAAAACAAGGACGTACTTGATTCCCTTGAACTTCTGTAAATACTCCATGTTCAATAATGAATCCATGAGCACCGGCAAGGAAGCCCGTGTTTGTAGTCAAATGAGATTCTTTCTTGTTTGCTGGCCATTTTCTGGCTCATGGGAAGCAATTAGCATTCGAGCCGATCGTAACGAAGATGAGAGTTACCAGTTATGTGTGTGCGTGGTGGTCAAGACGAAAGGCTGGGTGTCACACATGTCACACCAGCTACCGTGGAAAATGCACATCGGCAAACTTCATCATGTCGCCGAGCTACAACAGGCAATGATAGCATAGGACTAGTGCCAATGTCACGCACCTCCCTTCCAGTTCACTCATTTATGATATATGATACATCAACATTATCGACACAGTTCCCAGCCGTCGCGTACTGACGGATAAAACCTTGCTGAACTGACTACCGGTCATATAATGTGCCTCACGCAATCCACTGGCATCAGTCCATATTGCTGCGAGATGAGAATTTGCATATACATCCAAAGTGATGTACGACACTGTAGAACAATCCAACGAAGCATGACTCTAGTATCTGCACGTCCTTTTTTCCGACGCTCGCATACACACGTCGAGAGCACGTCTTCTTGCGAATGTCACTCAACTTCAACAGTGCCACGACAGAGATGACACTGTCCTTGAGGATCCGGCATTTGAAGAACCTTTGGAGTATTCCACGGTTTCGGTAGCGTTAGGGACAGGCACCAAGAATCAGAAATGGAACAATCATCCTACTTCAGCCATGCCGAGAGCACCGTTCTCTTTAGACGACAGGCACGTTAGTTAAGCCAGGCATGAAGGTAGTAGGAATCCGTCGTAACGCAGCGACCAAGAGGGTGGCATCATCATAGTTGAAGTACATGGCGTCAACCACGCAGCTGCATAGCGAGGAGAATGTGAATTAGGTCGTAGATGAGGAGCTGTCCATCTTCTGAGGCCAAGCCTGGCTTGAATTTTCAATTTGGGCGAGCAAGGCGCAGGGAGTTGGAGGTTGAGTATGTTGAGTAGGAGGAAGCTGGATCTCACAACTGTACTACCGTGCAACCTCAAAAACCCGGCCACGCTAAACTCTCTGTATCCTCTGAGAAATCCCCTCCTCACTCTGCAATTGGGGTTTCCAAGATGCAGTTCAAAGTTCTGTTTAGTACACCCCAAACCACCGCTTCATTTACTCCTGACGTCACCACTCCCCTTCGCCCTGTTCGACTCGAGATATAGCAGTGGCGAGCGGTGAGCGTAAGGTTGCATGTGCCGCCTTGCTTTACAGGCTGGCAGCTCATGAGTGTCGCCATATGCTTTGTCGCTTCCCATACTCCACGCAACTCATGGCTCATGGGAACAAGTTACAAACCTCTTTATCATCGCCATCAAGCGCGTTGCAACGCGTCTAGCGATAACACACGCGCCAAGTTGGTGACACGATGGACTGCCCGTTATTTCATAGTATGTGGCTGCTTGCGGTGCACGATGAGCTCGTTGCAACTTTCGCCTTAGATGGATTCGCACAGCATTGAAGAGTCTTACGAAACCGTCGTGAGGTGGATAGCCGTCGAACGCGTGCGCGGTCTTCTAAACCCGCGTCAGGTCCGTTACGCTGTCATCAACTATCCCCTTTAGGCGACCCCAAAGCGACCAGCATCACCTTGCACCGTGCGCAAAGCTCCAGCGCTGCCATCGATGAGATGAGATAGACAAGATAGGCAAAGCATCACCGATGCAGACGTACTGCACCCATATGCCGTCGCCATTGAATCTGCATCAGCCTTCACACAGGATTTTTGACGTTTGGGCGTCCATCCCATATGTCTTGTACCCACGATTTGCAGATTGCTGATGGGTCCACTAGCGGCATCGGGTCATTCGGTCTTCGTTCTTAAAATATTTGCACTCCAGCGAAAAGCCTGTTCCCCTTTACTTCCACGATGGGTCTCCATTCTCTCCTTCTTCAACTCCTACTAGCACTTGGCGCGCAAGTCCAAGCAATATACCACCCGGTCCGAGAATACCAAGGAAGCTCGTTCTTTGACAGGTGGGACTTTTATGGAAACGTAGACAACACAACATGGGGTCAGTGGTGTTTTCGGTTCCACGCCCTGCCAAGAGAGGTCGGGGTTGGCCTGCATTACTACTTATTGCTGACGTGGACGAACGTGAAGGAAACGTAACGTACCTCGACCGGGCCGACGCATTCTCTCAAAGATTGGCCTACGTCAACGTTGCAGGCAATGCCATTATGAAAGTCGACAACACCACTACGATCCACCCCGCTCCCCTCGTTAACCGAGGCTCTATCCGGATCACGTCGCGGGATACATACGGTGCGGGAAACATTATCATCGTCGATGTTGTGCATATCCCGTACGGATGCTCCGTCTGGCCGTCGTTCTGGACGCTGGGAACGGGCGTGTGGCCAGGCAGTGGCGAAATCGATATCATCGAAGCGATCAACCTCATGTCCCGCAACCAATACGCGCTACACAGCGCCGTAGGGTGCTACCTTGATCCAAACACCAAGATGACGGGAAGCGTGTATGGTACGAATTGTTCGGTAGGGAGTGGGTGCGTCGTTGCAGAGAACAAGCCGAATAGCTTTGGTGCTGGTTTCGCACAGGCCGGAGGGGGCGTTTGGGCGGCACAACTGGACGTGGCGGGTGTATATATCTGGTTCTGGGGCGTGAGTGTGCCGGTTGTGTTGTTTGCGAGCTCGGAATTTTAAAGTGTGAAGCTGACGGTCAAATTTTTTTTTTTTTTTTTTTTTTTTGGTATAGCGCCCTGATATTCCGGACAATATCAAGTCGGCCACGGCGAATTCGACGCTTGACCCTTCGTCTTGGGGGACACCGAGTGCTGCGTACGTCGCAACGACGTGCAACTATCCGCAGTTCTTTTCTCCTCAGCAGATGGTCTTTACGACGACGCTATGCGGTGTATGGTAGCTATTTCTTTTCTTTCGTCCCATTTATTCCCGGTCTTTTTGACTTGTCGATGACGAAACACAGGGCAGGCGTACCCAATACATATCGATCGACATGCCACACTCCTACCGGTTCTTGCGTAAGGTTTATGTTACTAAGGAACCCTCTCTCCCATCCCTGCTCACTTCGTTGGACCGGATACAGGTGAACGATTGCGTGATTGGCCCTGGAAGCCCGACGTACGACGACGCGTACTGGGAAGTGTCCTACGTCAAGACGTACGTTGCTGTGGGATCGCAACCGAATTCGACGGCTACCCGTTCGGGCAGAGGAGCCTCCCCGACGTCAAAGTCAGGCGCGGCTAGTGTGATGGGCGGGTTGAGCGCGGCTGTTTTAATTGGGTTGTTTGGGTTCGCAGTGGTAGGTGTTGCGGGGATGGTTTAAGTAAAACGCCAACGCAAGGTTATAGTCGTCTTTCCCATAATATTCTCTGGACAGACCTTTTCTTTTTTTTTTTTTTTAATTCGGAAAGACTTGGTTTTGGGTACTGTGTTTTCGGAGTCCGGGCCGAAGTTTCGCATGTGTTCAGCAGCCACTCATGTCGGACACACGCATGGACCCGCCCGCTTTGATCAACTTCCTAGACTACCACCGACCCCGGCTACGGTTCAACCGGACACGGATACCGACGTTGACCAAGGCGTCTAAAGAGTGCGCACGTCTTCAATCAATACCTCTGGAGATTGCCTCAGTGTCTTATACTCGTCCTATCCTCACAGATGCCTCCACAACCTCGTCTCGTATCATTTTCCGTACAGTAAATCCAAAATCGGACCCCTTCCACTTCCGCGGGCGCGGTGTGCTGCAGTGCTCGTGGCGCTGTTCGTTGGCCGGGCGGGGGACGTGTACGTGTTGCTCAGTCGGTGAGTCTTGTTTCTCCCTTTCGGCGCCGGTCGGGTGGTAGAGTTGGTGCTGGTATGATTGAGTTGACTTGAACGGAATAACGCAGGCGGTCGTCGACTCTGAGGACTTACGCGGGGGATACTTCTTTGCCGGGCGGTAAAGTGGACCCGGGGGATAAAACCATTGAGGATACGGCGGTGAGTCCATTATATATTGTTTGTTTTTCCGGCATCGGGCCTCATCTCTTGTGCGCGCCTTTTCTAGAGACGAGAAGCGTTTGAAGAGGTGTGTGCTCGCTTTTCATCTATCAAACGCTCGACTGACCTCTGATCGTTACTTTGTAGATTGGTTTGCCAAGGGACAGACATAAAGTTCCTCTGTTGTGCGTCCTCGAACCGTTTCTAGCGTCGAATGATCTCATCGTCACACCGTACGTCGAATTCGTCCGCTCCTCACATCCCTTGCACCCACCCACATATATACACCTATCTCAATTATCCATAGGGTAGTCGTACTCATACTGGACCTGACACTCCGCCCTATTCTCAACACGGCGGAAGTGGCGTCCCTGTTCTCCCACCCCCTCGCGTCGTTTTTAGACGAGACGCCCCCGTTTCCGCACGAGCCGGAGAGTTTGGAGGTGCGGTATCACACTATTCACGAGTGGAAGACGACGGGGCCGGATGGAAAGGTATGGCCTATTCGCGGGCATAGCTTTCTGACAGGGAGAGAAGCAGGTGGGATAAGGCCTATTATAGGGCTTACGGCGTAAGTACCTCTCCTCTCCTCACCTCTTTACCTATACTCCTCTCCTCCACTCCCACTCCCCCATGGTCGACGCGTGTCAAACCATCGCCTGCCATGGCATATTATGCTCTATAAAACCTTTTTTTTTTCCCCTTTCTATTTGCCTATCGTGGCCGTGATGAATATCATCATGATATTGATTTGTTATCTTTTGACTACTACAATAGGGCTATTCTTATCAGAGTGGCGGAGATCGGGTTCGCCCGGAGCCCGAGTTTTGAAGTGCGGGCTCCGGGCGAGCCGACGATGGTGCAGCGCATGGCGTGGGCTGTGCTTAGCAAGCCGGTGTATCGCGAGGCGTGTGAAGCGGAGGGGATCGTCAAAGTGGACTGGGCAGCGGTGGGCCGGTTGGCGAGAGTGGAGGAGACGAAAGAGGCTAAGGAGAAGGAGGAGGACTACTCTCGGACGCGTAGAGAAAGCTATCCTTGGCGACTGTGGCGTAGTCAAAATAAACTGTAGAAAGGCGAGGTTGCATGTTACCTTTCGTAAAGCTCATACAGGATGTGTAATAAATTGCAAGATAATAAACAAGTCTCTGTTAGTATATCGGTTAGTACACGCGCCTGTCAGTGTCACTGAGCGCGCGAAAGCGGGGTTCGACTCCCCGACAGAGAGCTTAATTTTTTTTCCCGCCGTTCGTGCCGTGCGCGGTTCCGCGGCGTCGGGCAGATCGATCAGAAGGTGGAGCGGGGTGACATCATCAGCGATAACAACCTCGCCGTGGGCTGACCCTTGCACGTGTCAAGTTGCCGGTCTTTACTATATACCCACCCCAGAAACGTTTTGGCATACGTTACAGTTTCAACAATGGATCTCTCACTTCTACCCAGTCTCACAGAGGTCCTCCACAACCAGCTGTACATCGGCAAGTGAGTATGCCAACCCGCACTTGTTCAAACCCTTGTGCCAAATCTCCGTCCTTCCTTAGCTTGTCCGCCGCCCTGTCCGAGCGGCACCGCCAATCCGTCGGGATAACCCATACCCTTTCCGTGTGCCCCGACTATCCCTCCACCGATGCGGCCCACCACCTGGCTATCGCTGTCCAAGACTCGGAGTACGAGGACCTGCTTATCCACCTACCACAGGCTTGCGGGTTTATAGAGAAGGCGCTGAGCGCAGGCGGCCGAGTGCTCGTCCACTGCGTCATGGGTATTTCGAGGAGCGCAACCGTTGTAGCGGCTTATCGTACGTGCGGACACGTGTTGTATCGGGTGCCGTGGCCACTAACCATCGTTTCTTTTGCCAGTTATCAAGTCGAGGGGAATGGATGCCACGAGCGCTATCCAATTCATCAAAAAAGGTGATTGCTTATCAAGAGACGCCCAACCTTGCTTACCTGCAGGGTTCAATATAGCACGTCCCCAGGTCCACCCAAACTACGGTTTCGTCACGCAGCTCGTGACGTTCGCGGCATGCAAATACGATCCGAGTCCATGCGACCCCATGTATCGAGCGTGGAAACGGAAGCAGAAACAGCACATCACCGCTTATCTCAACCATTTAAGCGATACGACAGTTATCGTCCCGAATAAACTATTGCTGAGCAGGTGTGTATCTTGAAAAATGACGACACGAAGCGGTCAACCACCCTTGCCCAGCATGACGGGTGAGGGTGCGCACCGTGTTGTTGTCGTCATTCAATGTTAGGCTTCTGGGTGCTCATCATTTCTATCTCTTCATGTTCTTCTCTCGCTCTTGCGCGGACCCAGCGGGTTTCCAGAAGATCCCACACAAGCCGAGTGGCTGATCCAAGAGCTGGGCGTTACACATCTCTTGACTCTATCGCCCTGCAAGGTTCCTTCAACGTTACACACCTCTACCACGCTGGCGCGGTACAAGCATATGAACGTTTCCGATCAGAAAAAGGGCGATTTGCTCGTTGCTCTACCTGAAGCGGTCAAGTTCGTTTCTCGAGCATTTGGCGAGGGAGGGACGGTGTTGGTGCACTGTCTTTTCGAATCGAGGGCATGCACGGTGGTTTGTGCTTCCTGTAAGCGGCGTCGTTTGTCCCTTCCGACTGCTGACATACTCCCCTTTTCGCTAGTGATGGAAATGAAAAATATGGCCCCGGATGAGGCATTTGGCGTCATAGAGAATGGTGAGCGCCATCTTTTCCTTTCTTTCCATCTTGGAATGACTGGACGCCACGTCTTCAGCTCTACCTCTTTTCAACCCCACCCGCAACTTTTTGCGTCATTTGGAGCTCTTCGCGGCGTGCGGTTACAACCCGACGAGGGAACACTACCTCGTGCGAGATTGGATCCGATCTCAGACGATGGATCCTTATTCGTGTGCTCGCCCCGCTCCGGCGCCTTCCATCAACTTCCTCTCCCTGTCCCCCTGTGCCAGTAATGCACAGACGGAACAGGCACCCTCCTCCGGTCGCTCCCCATCTCTGGTCACGTCGAGAGGTTCGTCCACCGTGTCCTCTCCCGCCCCGTCGACGCCTGCATCCTCTCGTACCTCTTCTGCGTCCAACTCTGGTGGGTCCGGCCCGCTTGCGGGAGTGTACCCTCACGGGTCCGGAAAGGGCTCGGCGCTGGGTGACGAGGTCGAGGTCGAGGTCGAAGGAGCGGGCGGATATGCCTATCCGTGTGGGTATAGAGGTGACAGGGGTTACCTCGTTGCGAAAGCGATCGAGGTGCTGGGCGGATGCGAGAGCGATGAGGAAGGGGATGATGATCGCGCGAGCAAGTTTGATCTGAGCGCGTTTGGGCGAGCGTTGGTGGCAATTCAGGAGAGAGAGGGGGGGAGATGAGATATCGAAAATTGAGGCGGTTAAGGTGCACGTCGACGGTCGTTGTCATGATCATTTGGTCATGGCTCTATCCTTTTTTTGCACTTGAGTTCTTCCCATTATGCATCGCTTATCGTTGAACGCTGTCAAGATCCCTTGAATGTGTGCATATGTATATGTATCGCTTTCTTTTGTTGTCGTTTTTTCTCTGTCTTGTTGTCGTCGTGTGCAGTAGAGGATACCAATACCAAGGAAAAACATACGATTGTGATTTCTGTGATCTATGTTCCATGTATTGGATGGATGTGAGCGGTGGAATATTGACGTGCAGGCTGTGAGGGAGAAGAGCGTAAGAAAGGGGCTTGTGGAGTGGACACGCATTCTTTCTCCGGATCATGCTTACTTGCAAAATTGCAGTACGTATCCGTTGATGTGACGTCACACCATGATATTCCCACGCTATTTTAGTTGATTGGCAAACAAGTTGAAGCCACAATATACCCTTACACTTCGTTTTATCCCAACTGTTGGTTGCTTCTGCTCCGGCTTGTTAACTTCATATTTTGGAGCCCAACGATTCTTGAAAAATGCCAATTCTATTGTTCAAGAGGGCTATGATAAAGTACGTGTCCACCGATTTTATCGTGCCCGAAATCAAACCAAAGAGTCGCAGTTTCGTGGGTCTGTCTTCAAAGTATCGATCATCATTCATTCAAAGACGCTGTACAAGATATTGTAACTCTCAAGTATTTTAAATGTTTAAGTAATATTTTCATGCCTGCCTGCATATATATATCCAGGACTTGCACCTCGATGTGAGCTTCGGTTCAGAGATGTTCGACAATCCGCTTACACGGAATATTGGGGCCAGGAACGATGATGTCCGAGAAGAGATACTTGCCGCTTTCGACGACCATATTCCTATCAATCTAATCTTCCAAACTGTTCTGACTGACTGGCTTCAGAATGGATCAAAGTCGGGACTTATTCAACCATATTGGAAATCGTTTGTACGGCGGGTAACAGGATGCTAGTCGGCCTATCACTTTGTGGGTTTACTGATTTTGCAATAGGCCGTAATCCAGAATATCTGGATCTTAGCAAGAAGGTTACCCTTGATATCGTGGAAGCGGCTAGAGTTCTCAACAACGTGCGTACACCTGCCTGGTCTCGGACAGGGCGTTGTTGGTATCTATCCGGCATTGCCTCACGATTCGCGGGAGTGGCTCGAACTATTCAACGTGGGATGAACCACATGGGACCTTTGGTTAAAGAACGTTTAGAATACGGGAAAATACACGGGAAGGACCGTTGTTTTTGTCTAATACCAATGTTCACTTTATTACAGAATGACATGATCACATGGATGATCGACGAGCGAGAGGACGCGGGAAGCGAGAAGAGCGTCGTAACGTTTGTCGGAGGGCATCCTCCGAAGGCGGGTATGGCTGGACTTGGGCTAGTATAGGGCAGGTAGGTCAAGGTTTAGGACCAGGGAGCTATCGTTGGGCATCTAGAGCTCTGGCGTTGCGGTTTCGGCCTTGAAGCAGCAGACGACGATGGTGTGGCCGAAGACTTGTGCAGAACCGTCAGCGGTAGTTTGAGCCGACGATGTCCCGCCCCTCGTTAAATCGCCACCCGACAGGACGCACGTATTCAGCGACGGCTCAAGATAACACGCGTGCCCTGACCGAGTCTGAGTCGTGTGTCCTGGCCGGTAACAAGCGGGGTTTTATGATTTAGTTTCATCTCCTGCATGGGAAATCTGTGCCGGAGACAGCTTGCATGGTTGTGACGAAGACGATGGACAAGTCAAAATGAAATCCAACCTCCCATTCAATCCAAACTTGTGGATGTGGTCGAAGATGAGAGGATGATGCTGTGATCGTGTGCGACCTGAATATTGCGAGCATGGGCTGAATGCATAAAAGTAAAGGTCCTGAGTATGAGATATCCATACTTGAAAATCGTGGCCGGTGGTGACAGAGATCCAGGGCGGGGCGCGAGCATTGGCAGATGGCCATTGTCACAAAACCCTCACACGTAACGCGTAACTGTGATCTCCTAAAGCAGACCGTACATATCTTTATTCGGATGCACCTTCTCAGCCTAGAAACCGGTCCCTCCTCGTCGTAGCCTTCCATTCTTAGAATGTCTCAAAACCTTCATTTGTTATCCGAAAGGAAGTTACAAGAGAAACAAAGGATCCGAAAATCTCTCGTTGATCGTCGATAAGGTTACCATTGAATATTGACGCTTGACGTCCGGCGTTTGCCTACTAAAGGATACTGCAACGCGATGGGCGGTGTAAGGGCGTTCGGATCGACAAGCAACCATGCTGCACACCGAGACACTTCTCCGTGGATCGTATATCAATTATTTTTCACAAGCATCAGGAGTACAAGGAGACCTGTTCAGGAAACTATTGTTCAGCACAACATGGACCCACACGAACGACATGGACCCACATCAACAAACAAATCTCGGAGATCTCTCCCGTCACACCACGCAAGTCCTGCATACTGGTGGAGAAAAGGTTTTTTTCGTCGACCTGGATCAAGAAGGGTAATAGCACACATAAGTTCGATTTACATGCCTACAACGGTTTACTTGGTTTGGCAGGCATATTTTCAGGGACATCACGCGATTCAACGCTCACCTGCATGTCCACACAGCTGTCGACAGTCTCGTCATTTTGTACAATGGTGGCATGTATCGATCTGGATACGGTTGAATAAGGCTAATTGGGGTTGGTATCCAGCACTTGTTGTTCGTTGTCTTGATCTTCTTCCTTTAAGCTGTTTTAGGAAGAGCGTCTACATGAACAATGACAATGCAACGGCCGTTGCTCCTGACATGCAAACATAACAATTGAAAATTACGGCAATACGTCCTTGCAGGTGCCATATAAAATCTCCTTTCTGTCCCCCTTCGCTCCGCAATCTACAGTCTCATCCATCGCTTTCTTCTTCTGAATCATGGTCATAAAGCAAAGATACATAGAAGAGTTCATTCCCATAGAGGGAGGAGATTGCTCCATTGGCGATTACCGCGATCATCTGTGCACTCTATACACCCAACCCGACATGCGGTTCGACCGTTGGAAGATTACCGAACTTCGAACTCGCAGGGACAAGCGCACCCGATTCAAACACGAATTCCTTGTCGCAACCTTCACCGATGGTGCGAGGGGAACAATTCATCTTCAAATACAGCGTCACATTCAAAATGCGTCCAGCCCTCCCCAAGTTGCCGATAACGATGAGGAGAACGATTTACAGATAACGCAGTTTGGAATGACGGTTTTGGATCGTGTGTCTTTCTACGATCCTGAGCCCCAAGGACGCAGGACCGCTGAACACATCACGTTCTCTGAAGGCCACCGTATATCCCTTCCGAAATTTATCTTCCTTGCTTGCGCCGTCAGGGAGTCCTCTAAGGAACACCCTCTTAGACGAGCCAACTCTTATTGGTTCTGTTCCGCGATGATGGGAGCGCTGAAGGCTCATGTTCCCGAGCACATCTCGCTGCCAGTGCAAGAGGGGAAAAAACTAATCACATGGAACGCGTTGCTTTGTGGGAGTGTCAATGTCGACGAATTACTTGCTAGAGCCGAGCAGATGTGGAGCGACTTCGAACAGTTACGGGTGCGTTCAATAGCTATGACGAGGTTGACTGTGGTTAACTTCTTTTGTAGATTCAAGTGAACGTTAACTAGATAACCACGTTCTTTCAAATCCAGCAGCAACCCAAGTCTTATTATCAGACAGATGACTCTGACTCGTTTACGATCTCTAGTATAACCTGTAACGTATATCAATGCTCTCGCACCTATTTCCATACAACTCGTCAGATACTGGCTATAGATAGTGTTCAATTATCCTGTTGTTATCCGGACGCGCTACGTTTTGATACAACAACTATTGTTACCATATGTCAAACCCGGAGGATGTATGAATAAGGCTTATGTATGCCCCGTTTCACTGAGTCGACGAGCAGAGCATCACAGGTGGCCATCCTGAATCCTAAATCTTAGATTCGAGACGTGGGAGGCGGCAGTTGGACCTAAATGCTTGATGACTGCATTGGCCGCGGTCGTTAGATAGTAATGATGAGGGCATAATTACGGCAAGTCTGGTTGGATGAGCGTCTTGTATCGCTCGTTCTCGTTATCTCGATATGCGGCTTCTGCATTAGATCAGTCTGGGGCTGGGACTTGACCTAGCCAATAAAACGAGATGATGCCATTTGTACAGCGGCGAAAGCACCCGGGAGTCCCCGCCGTGACCTGGTTGTTGACTGAGTGAAAAAAATGGTGAAAAGAGGGTGCTTGTCGCATCCAACATACAATACCATTCTACTTAATTGCAAAACCAATTGACGCTTGTTACACTGCCGTCATATGAGACACGCAGATCGGAACAGCAATAATAGGGAACATACCACCGCTTGCTTGGCGTATTTATCTGCCTCGTTCCATTCACGTGGAATGCGCCAGAATAGCACAGACACACCGTCACCAGCCAAATCATTCCGGACAGCAGTCCCACTCGCAGTCTCCCAGTTCCTTTGCTTCCAGACGGGCAACCAATCGCAATACCCCTTGTTGACATATTCAGAATCGGTGGCAAGCACGACACTATTAAACCCTTCTCCCCTCCAAACCCGAAGACCTAATGCAACAATAACGCTCCGCAACTCTGCACCGTTGCTTGTCTGGATATTCTCTGCGTTAAGTGTAGGAAATTCCAGTCGGCCCTTGATAACAATACGGGGGCCTACGCAGATGGCCCATCCTGCACGGACGTTTGGCGTTCCAATTACCGCTACAAACACCATCGACGAACATGAGCACCCGCAGGATGCTGCCCCCGTGAATGAAGCGGTAACCAGGAGGGGCGCACCGATTGGATTTGACGACGAAAAGAACCGTCGGTCGTTGGTGTTGTCTTTCAAACTGTTTATCTTTATTTATATTATAATAAACACTGCTTATTATGTAAACACCAAAGAAGTCACCACGTTTGTTGGAGCCGACCTGTTCGATTTAACTTCGTGTTGAGAGCACAGGAATAGCGACAAAAATTGTAGAGCCGCATGAGTCCGCCGGAAACATCTCCTAATTCCAGTCGGTCGAATTTCTTTTGTTGGAGAGGCTGACCACACATTCTCCGGAACCAGCTCATGAATCAAGTGCCCCAGTAATAAGTAGTATGGCGCGGGAGGAGACAAGGCTTTTGAATTGGGTGGAGTCTGCAATTCCTGTGTAGACGAGCTCAAGCGCTCCACTCATGGTCCTGAGTGTAGGTAATTATACCAACGATCGAGTTACGCTGACCCGGACTGCGTTGATGCCGCGCGAAAGGAGCAGAAACGAGATGAAACCCTGATGGATCTGTGAGAAAATATGGTGCAACTATATATTTACAGCGCTGATGACCCACGATGGGCAGAAGACCCAATTCATGCCTCCACTGACGACACAAGCTCTGGTCGCGCTCTTACTATCCTCCTTTGCCTATTATGCTCCCACCATATACCAGAAGATTGTCAACAACATAAGGGTAATCTTGAATGGAATGTCGCCTGACGCTCCGCTTAAACGCCGTTTTCAGCTTCGTTCTATCCCAACCGTTGGTTGTTCCGGCTTGTTAACTTCATATTTTGGAGCGCAGCGATTTTTGAAAGATGCCAAATCTATTGTCCAAGAGGGCTATGATAAAGTAAGTGTCCACAGAGTTATCGCGCCCGCAATCCAACCAAAGAGTCGCAGTATCGTGGATCCATTTTCAAAGTATCGATGATGAGACAGTGGGTGATAGTCGTTTCTGGCCCCGACAAGATACACGATATTCGGCAAGCCTCTGATGAGTATCTTTCACTCCACGAAGCTGGAAAAGATGTAACTCTCAAGTATTTCTTGTGTTTATTGATTCGTGCCTGACTGCAGATATGTAGGACCTGCATCTCGATGTGAGCTTCGGTTCCAAGATGTTCGAAGATCCGGTACACGTCGAAGCCATCAGAAATCCGCTTACACGGAATATTGGGGCCAGGTACGATGACGTCCGAGAAGAGATACTTGCCGCTTTCGACGACCATATTCCTATCAAGGATGATAGTAAATATATGATCTAATCTTCCAAATCGCTCTGACTGACTGGCTTCAGAATGGGTCAAGGTCGGGGCTTATTCAACCACACTAGAAATCGTTTGTAGGGCGGGTAACAGGATGCTAGTCGGCTTACCACTTTGTGGGTTTACTTCTTTTGCAATGGCACAGATTCTCATTCACGACTCTATAGGCCGTGATCCAGAATATCTGGACCTTAGCAAGAGGGTTACCCTTGATATCGTGGAGGCGACTAACTTTCTCAACAATGTTCCGCCTTTCTTGAAACCGTGCGTACACCTGCCTGGTTTCGGACAGGGCGTTGTTGATATCTATCTAGCATTGCCTCACGATTCACGGAAGTCGCTCGAACTATTCAACGCGGGATGAACCAAATGAGACCTTTCGTTAAAGAACGTTTAGAACAGGAGAATATTTACGGGAAGGACTGGCCCGACAGACCTGTTGGTATTCCGTCGTTTTCGTCTAATACCAATATTCACTTTATTACAGAATGACATGCTTACCTGGATGATCGACGTCTCGAAAGGAAAGCAGCTAAATTTGAAGGACATAACATCCCGCCTACTTATCATCAATTTTGCCGCTGTTCATTCGACTAGTACCGTGCGCATGTTCTGTCCCTACTTTATGAACTGGATTTACTTTCGTCTTCTATATAGACGCTTACAAATGCACTGTTTGACCTGGTAACACATCCGGAATATGTGCAGCCTTTGCGCGAAGAAATTGAAGAAATCGTCCAGCGGGAAGGCTGGTCCAAGGCTTCCATTGACAAAATGAGCAAGCTGGACAGCTTTGTTAAGGAATCGATGCGGTTAGCGTTTTTGGCCGTCTGTACGTGGTCTTCTGGTTTGGTATCCGTGCTGCAAACTAATTTCTTCTTCAGTCGGAATAAAGCGCAAAGTAATGAAAGACTTCACTTTCTCGGATGGCACGACAATTCCCGCTGGTAACACCATATCCGTCCCCGCCATATGTATGAACATTGACCCTGTAAATATGCTCCCTTAAACTATATTCCGTTTAAAGTACTTATGAATCCATACAGGACGTTTACCCGGATCCCGAAACCTTCGATGGTTTCCGCTTCGAGAAGATGCGTAAACAGGAAGGAGAGAACACCAAGCATCGATTTGTTTCCATCGAACTGGACTATATGTTGTTCGGTCAAGGTCGCCACGCATGGTACCGGTTTTAAAAACTCGTGTTTTGAACGAGGGTTGACTGCTGTGTCTCTAGTCCTGGCCGATTCTTCGCGGCCAACGAATTGAAGACCCTGATTGCCCACGTCCTACTGAACTATGATGTCAAATTAGTCAATGACAGCGACGGACGTCCTCAACCCTTTTGGTCTGGAGCAACTGCGTCAGTAAATCCAACAGCAGAGCTCTTATTCCGGAAGCGGGTTTGAGTATTGCGATTGGGATCCAATTATCGTGTCTTCACAGTAATAGAACGCTTTCGGATGACTGGATTGTTTGGCTCAGTTTGACTAATTCTGTGAGAAATCATCCAGGTCAAAATTCGCTTAGGCCTGGAAACAATCTCACCTTGGCTTGAGCAAACACAATGTTACAGAGCGTATAGGGTATTATTATCAATTCCACCAAGCTTATGACGATTTACCTCCGGACGTGTTGGTAAAAGTAAGGCATCAATGTCAGTCGCGCTATCTGATAACTACGGAGCAGGACGCTCTTATGTAAGCCATCCGTCTTTCATACTCGCTTGCTAAGTGGATCTGTTACTGAGTACAGGGTGTATATCCTGAATCCTAAGTATGGGATTCGTGACGTGTGAGAGGCAGCTGGAGGGGTTGATAACTGCCTTGGCCACGGTCGTCAGATGCTACTGATGAGGGCATAGTTAGTAACGGCAAGTTCAGTTGGCATGCCGAGATGAGCATCTCGTTTCGCTCGTTCTCGCTCTCGTTGATAAGTCCGCGGTTAGGAGGGAGGTCTGCATTTGAGAATGTGGGTGCTTGGATCAGTCTGGGGCTGGGACTCGACCTGGCCAAACCTTCCTTGTCTGCGAGCGCTGCTCGACATCGAATCATCTGCGCCTCAATTTATCAATGAAGGGACGCCATGTGGTAAGCGATGTACCTTATTATGGTTATTCGCGATATCAGCCCAACCGTCGCCCTTTTTATCACGGTGCAGGAATGGATCGAAAAAGGAAAGGAACGAAGTTCGCAAAGAGGTACGTTGGACTTCATATAGAAGACATGGAGGATCCTCAGGGCGTCCTGCTACTCATGGGGCTCGTTCATATCAACCATCAACCATCATCGGTTGCGTTGGTTGGGTCTAGAAGAAGTGGATGCCGTTGTTTGCGTTATTATTGGTACGACGAAGGTTATGGGGAGGACGGAAGCGTCTTTGACTGGAGAATGCGACTGAGCCCCAGATGAAGTGTTGGTAAGTAGTGGCAAGAAGGAAGGTTTGCGTTGCGCTTGCCTTTTCATTACACGCCTGACACGATGCGCACCACTTCGGGCCACCAGACGGATATTATTGTATCAAGAACCGCCGTGGGTAGTGCATGCGCTTCAGATGCTTCTTTATTCGTAACGCTCCGACTTGGAAGGCGGCATCATGTCCTTACTGGATATATTGATTGAAATGGCACGCACGCACGTTTTTTTCTAGTGTTATGTGCGCATGCATATCTTATGTGCTGTTCTGTGTCATATTTGCAGCGTTGATAGTGGCCCAAATCCGCGTGGCGATGAAGAACCATATTTTACGTAGTAGTGGATGTATCTGCAATTATTAGCATCTGTGAGGCAAGTCGATGATGCGCTGTTCATGGGTTCTTGGCAGGATTAGCCTGTCGGACGCCTTTCGTGAGGTGGGACAGGGAAGATGAGAATTGAGAGGCCTGAGGGGTCGTAGAGCGGCATGATATGGACATGGATGGTCATATTGGTTGCATTAGAGCGATACGTGGCGTGATAGATGCCCTGAACGTTACGATAGGTGTCGTAGGATTGCACAATAGAGCTGCCAATCTATCATGGCCCGTCTAATATGTGTCAATGAGCTATCTGACTTGGTGGAAAAACACAGAAATCACCTGTGAAGCTGTGAGGGACGTAACCTTTACGATAGGTATGGTTAGCTCGCACTTTAACGCTTATTCTGGAATGCTATCGAGATAGACCTGAGTCGTCTGATGTAGGAAGGTTATCAGCCGATGAATCTGATATTCGAAAATGGAATTTAGAAAACTTGGTGCGGAATATGCTTGATCGACGAGTTTATTACAACTCCTATCATTGCAAGCTAAACATTCGAAACATAAGAGAAGCATGAAAATTTGACTTGTTTCGTAGCCTCCTAACGATAGCCCGCTTGCCGCACACACGGTGGCACGCTAGCGTGCATGGTCTAACGGCGGCGCGCTCCTGACGGACGTGTTAGAAGGCTATTTGTAGCATAAGCTCGGATATCATGAGGGGGAAGAGAAGTCGGGATTGAATAGATGCGGACCGGACCTCGGAAGCAGATGGGGGTTCAGAATGGGATTGAAAGAGAGTTTTGAGTGCGAAACATAAGAGGAAGGAAAAGACCCGGTGAATTTGTGGCGCAATGGATGTCCAAGCGTGTTCGACATAGGAGAGGCGACGTCGGGGCAAGGGACACGTGTTGGCCATAAAAGGCAGTTGTTTAGCTATAGAAGGCAGGATGAGAATGACGTAAGGGACAATCTAGGCGGAGCGTGAATCGAGCGCTAGTTGCTGTCCATCTGTCTTGACCAATTCCACACAGACTGTCCCTTGCTCAGAATGACACCGTCGACAATCCAGATTTGTCAGCCGGCCTCCACTATATAAACCTCTCTCTCCTCCCTCGTCCTCCCACCTCTTCTTCCTTCCCCCGGTAACCCTCGCTACCTCTCTTCCCTAACAACTCCGTCGCGAAATGCTCTCCGCGGTCCTTTCATTCCCCGTCTTCTCTCACTCCCTTCTTATCATCGCCGCCGCAACCTTGCTCGCATACATCTGCGTCCGTATCATCTACAACCTCCTCTGGTCTCCCCTCAGCGCTATCCCTGGTCCTTGGTACGCCGCCGTCTCCGATGTCTGGCTTACGGCACATGTTCTCCGCCTGGAGCAATGCAAGACAATTCAACGCCTTTTCGAGATTTATGGCCCCGTCGTCCGCGTTGGTCCTAACAAGGTCGTCTTCCGCGACTTCACTTCTATGCGCAGCGTTTACTTTGCCCACAAATTTGACAAGAGCCCGTATTACAAGAGCCTTTTAACGTTGGTTGTGTCACACGCTTTCTCGTAGTTTATCTAAGCGGGAATTACTTTTTATCTAGGAACAACAACGATCACGCGTGCGTAATAACGCGCATATAACCAACTTTTTGACTCAATACTGCCATACGTAGCATGACGACACTCGAGCACGGTAGACATGCCATCCGGCGCAAGGGCTACGCGCCGCACTACACCCTCGCAAATCTTGCGAAATTTCAATCCGAGTTTCATGAAGCAACGTACGAGCTCGTTAACGTACTGTGTATTTATACGCGCATACATCGACTTTTGTTGACGACATATTAGGCCCTAGAAGATGTCGCCGCAAAGGAACCGCTTGAATGCCTTATGCTATTCCGCCATCTGATGGTCGACGTCGTGACTTCAATTTCCTATGGCTATCAGGCTAATGCTGTCAAAAACTGGTCCATGGGTCTGGAAAACCCGCTCTCGACGGCCATTAACGACTTCCCAAAGCGCGGGATTCTGGTAATTACTATTCCCTTGATGTGATCCTTTCCTGAAGCGCGTCACTTTTCGACTAGCGTAGTGCGGTTCCGACGTGGGCGTGGAACTTGGTTTGTCGGATCCCCAATAAGCGTCTGCGACAGCTCTGCGACTCGGACAAGATCATGGCCGAAGTACGTCTAGTCCAATCTCGTTCAGTAATCTCACGATATTGTCTAGTTTGTCAGCGCTCGGGTTTACGAAATGCGCGCACAATTGAGTGCTGGCAAGATCGGAGATTGCGAAAAAGTCCCTTTGCTGCAGCGCCTCCTGCAGTATCGATACTCTTCCGTTCAACCCATGCCTGACCACGACATTATATCAGAGTGTATGGGACACCTGTAGGTCTCATCGTATTAGAATGTCTGGTCATGAACCCGCATCATCAGGATCGCCGGAGCGGATACCACATCCACAACGTTGGCGTATCTATTCTGGGAACTTAGCCGACGTGCCGATATTGCCAAGAAGCTTCAGGCGGAATTGGAAGATGCCATGCCAAACTCGCGACACCTTCCCGATATTTCAGTGATACAAGAATTGCCGTACCTCAATGCTTTTATTAAAGAAGGTGAGCAATCAGCGGCCTGTCCATCTTGTTCCACGCGTCAACCTCATGTCCAGGCCTTCGATTATACAGCGCAGCACCTAGCCTTCTTGAGCGCGTGGTTCCTTCGACGTCCAAGAATGGCATTTCCAACGAGAACTTTGACCTGATGGGTTACGGCCTTCCACCAGGCACCGTCGTGTCGACCCAAGCTTGGTCGATGCATCGTGATGCTGACGTATTCCCCTCACCGGATATCTTCATGCCGGAACGGTGGCTCCAACCGTTTTCTACCCCGAGTGAATTAACGAGGATGGGACAATACATGATGCCATTCGGAACGGGAACTCGTGTTTGCGGCGGACAAAACCTTGCACAGGTCATGCTGAAGATAACTGTAGCCGCATTGGCCCGTAACTTTGATGTGGTAGCGCCACCCGAGACGAATGAGAGAAGTATGGAAATCAAGGACAGCTTTGTGAGTCGATGCTTTACGTGCGGGGCGTCTATTTACTCTAAACGTGCAGGTTATATTCCCTGCCGCTATGCAATGCAAATTGATCTTCAATTCTCGTCAAGATTAATTGCGCTGCCCTTTGTTATCTTTTGATATCGCGCCTCTTTGTTTTCGTTGCACGCTATTGTACTTTTCTCATGTGCTCTGAAATCCTTGTACATTTGCGGTACCATTCACTGTACACACTCATTACCTTTATCTTACAATCCTTTTAATGGGAATTAGAGTAACCTTGTATTGCGTAATAATCAATCGCGAATTCAGGAATTGCTATCGTTATATACAATGATGTTACACCAGATCGCTATAATCAGGGAATAAGTACAAAACTGCTGCATTGTATGATACAAATGTTGAAATATCAAACCCTTGCACTTGTCCAGCTTGATTCAGAGCCAAAATCGTCATTTGAAGTGAAAGAAGATGTGTGACCGTCCTCCGAGCTAAACTCGAGCTCTGAAAGCATTGGCGACAATATATCAGGCGTGCGTTGCTCCTGCGCGAGGTTTTGCGCAGCCATTTGACGGTCTTCTGTGAAAGAATAAAACATGGTTGGTGATGAAGCGGACTGTGGAGACCCGAAAGTCGATCGTGCTCTCTGCGCTTCATCCATGACCTGGCGTATGGTCGGGACTGAACCTGGATCAAACGCAGCGTTTGGCAGGGCCAGCAGGGGAAGCCGGGGCGGCGAGAGCTGCACAAACGGCGAGGCGGCACCTTCTATCACCTCTGGCGAGGAGGGGCGTTCGGAGGGTGTGCCCAAGTCGGATCCAAACGCATAATCGGACGAGGCTGGTTCCGATTCGGAGGGGTGGGACAGGAGCTCGATGCCTTGCTCGTAGTCTAGCGAAATCGGGTAGGATTGGGAGAGACTGAGAACGGGTTCTTCGGTCCGTATTGGGTTGGGGTTAGGGATAGAGATAGGGATAGGTTTGGGGTTGGGGTTGGGGTTTCGGTTAGGGTTTCGGTTGAAATGGGAAGAAGTGAGCTCAGAGGGGACAAAAGGGTCCACGGGGGGCTCCGCTTTGACGGTCATCCTATCCGGCGACGAGGACGTCGTCGACTTGGGCGGATTCAGGACGCCTAGAGACGGATCATCCATGTTGAGCCTGAGAAAGAGGTCTTGAAGCGTCGCTGGTCCTTCATCCGGATGAAGCGTCGCCGTGCGTTGGGTAGCGGTGCTGGGCGCGGATCCGCGCACCGATTCGTCTGGTTCGCCTACAGTGAACACGGGTCTCAATTCCAGTCCGAGCGTCGATGGGGAAGAAGCCGACACGCCCGAGTCAGCGAAAGACAACGAGGTGCGGTTGGAGTTGGGGCCATCTGAGAGCCGATGAGGTCGAAGCGGGTTGAGGATGGTTGATACCTGAGCTGGTGATGTGTGTTGTTGACCACGCTCCGTTGGTAATTGAATGTCTGTGGTGGATCCCGATATGGTGGAAGATGGTGTAGATAATAAAGGAGACTTGGAAGTAGAGGCGGTGGCAGGTGTGGGACTGATAGGTGTTTGCGATATGGATTGATTAGGCTTTTAAATAACAAGGTTCAGATGCCAGGGATATGATAGAGAACGATGGAGTAATGTACCTCATCCAGGACATGCGGCCGAGCCTGCGTACCTTCTGCGTTGCCAGGACAGTTCTCGGAAGCATCGTCGCCGAATTTGGCCGAAACTACCCGGGACTTGCGCTGGCGCAACGATACGGACGTACGCTTGTTGACAGTGTTCCTCCATTCGTTGACTTCCTGGGGTGTAAGCCCTATTGCTACCCCTGATGATGCCCCTGCCCCCGATCCTGGGTTCGGAACTCCAGGCGCAGGAGGTGAAGGACCTGAATGTTCCCCAGCTGTAGTATTCCCGTCGGCCGTAGAGTTTGACTCCAAGGTTCCCTTGCGTTCAACTCCTGCATGCCTGGTGAGACCATCACCACCGCCATCGCCGGAAGAGGCACGAGCGCTGAGTGGGATCTCGTGAACAGGGTCTGCGAGGTGCCATCCTCCCCTTTCCCTCTGTCTCTGTAACTCCCTTTCCCGTCTGTAGGCTCGACGTCTCTCGATAAAGTCCTCGGCGAGACGCTCTAGGGCTGGTGCGATGTGGGGTTCGTAAACAAACTAGGTTCAAGATGAGTTGTCCGATAGACCGGGAAAAAGAGGACAAGGGACATGCCCGTACGAATGCGTAAGTTGCGGCGGCGGCAGTGAGGCCTGCTGCGACGACGTAAACTGGTGCCGGCATCGTTGGGAAGATCTAGTTCAGACTCAAGTGGGTGGATGGAAAGTAGAAGTTGTGGGCAGTTCTAAGCCTGAACCGCTGGCCTAGTAGCCAGGTTAGCGAGTTCTGGAGGAAAAGAGTGGTTCAGGAAGTTGTTTGTCATCTGAGACTGGGAACACGCGGTTCCTGTCACACAATTGGCAGAACCTTAAGCTCAAATCCGAAGAGTGAACTGCACAAGAAACCAGTGCTCGAATCTCGACTTGATGATGGTCTGGTCATCATGGACCTCAAGGCCTCAAGCTTTGCGCAATGGCTCAGAGTCAAGAGAATCCCTTATAAGGCAATCTTACGTCATCCCCATTCTCTGCGGCTGAAATTTGAAATGTCGCCTTCCGACGCCTGGACGATTTTTGTTTATCGCTGGAATAATAGGACGATGGTTATGTAAGTCTCTTGTCCGCCCATTCAACTTTATATTGTATACAGACACTGGAAACGAAATTCATTGCGCTAATTGCAAAATGTCTTCCCAAGTTTAGGCCAAGTTGCGTAATGTGCAAGTCACCATTCACGTCATGTCATACCACAGTTGTCCTGTCCGTACCCGCTGGCAGCCTATCCATCCCTAAGCGCCAAAATCAAATCTTCTGTTTCTTACACGCCAGAAACCGAGCTTTGGGACATAATTCATACGCGACGTGTGGCATGCTCTCCAATACAACTGGAGGGAATGTTGTCATGAGCACGTGCCGATCGCAGCTGCGACCTGTCTCTCCGCCTTCTTCCATTCTTCCATCATGTCGCCAAGCGCTGCCACTCCTGCATATCTTGTATACATTCCACCCCGGGACGCCGATTTTCAAGAGATATGGTCATACTTGCGCGATGGCCTCGAGCGTATCATGACTCTCATGCCTGGAGAAGGAATATCCTTCACGGCGTACACAAACTTGTATACGACCACTTTTAACAACTTTTGGCCTTCAGAAAGAGGAACAAGTAATTTATGTTCTGAGCTATACGATAATATATATGCCCATTTCGCCGTGCACTTGGAACATATAAAGCAGGTTTGTCTGTCATTGGCACGTCCAGTGGATCATTGACGAGACTTTCATAGAATAGTAAAAGTTTGCATGGGGTCGATCTTCTACACTACTATTTAGAACACTGGGAGCGCTACACCAGGAATGCCAGTTATGCCGACCGGGTATTCAACAGCGTGAACCGTTTTTGGGTCACGCGACAGAAAAACGAACAGAAGCTTGCCTGCCCTGTCTACACAGTATGTTTGTACTCTCCGCTTTCACCAGATCCCAACCTAATCATACATTCTAGCTGGCACTGATGCAGTGGAAGCGGTGCATTTTCATGCCCGTAAAATGGGGCCTGATATTTGCTCTGTTGAAGTTAATCATGCAAGATCGCGACGGTGCACAAATAGATCAGGCCCTTGTCAAGACAGTCGTTGACTCTCTGGTTTCGCTCGGTTATGATTATTATGAAACCAACAACAAGGAATGCCTTTTTGTCTATAACGACTTCGAGTGGATTTTCATGATCAACACCAAGCACTACTATGAGAAAGAATCGGAGAGAATCCTTGCTAAGAGCTCCATATCCGAATATCTCACAAAAGTCGAGGATAGACTACGGGAAGAAGAAGACCGTGTAGGACGTTATCTGCACCCATCAACGAGACCATGTCTAATCGATCTATGTGAACGTGTTCTCATCCGGGAACATGCAGAAGTCATACGGGACAGCTTCCGATTACTATTAGATGGTGATAAATACGATGATTTGCGGCGCATGCATGCACTCTTGTCGCGCATTCCAGAAGAGCTTGGGCCTTTGACGAAACGCTTCGAGACGCACATCAAACAAGCAGGTTTGTTGGTCATCTAAAACTAGTCTGCACAGATGAAAATAATTGCGCAGCTGCACTGCTCAAAATTCAACGCGGGAATTCTGGAGACGCCCGATTTTTGCCAAGTTTGGACGACGAGGCGCACCAGGAGCCTGCCAATCACAGGGCGGAGACCGACGCCTCCTCCTCAGCATCAGTGGAGTCATCACTATTCGTCGACGATTTGTCAGCTTGTTCAGTGGTGGGCTCGGATGATTCAGTTGAGGAGGATTACGTGGTTGTTTGATGTTGTAATATCTGTTATCAACAAGAGAGGATCAGCATTGAAAACAAGAAATGGAGAAATATTTCATCGATATCTGGTCCCTCGATCAATCGCATGATCTAGCATTCGTTGCACTCGGTACGAACGAGACTTGTTTTCACATCAAAGTAAACGACGCCTTCTCATTTGCTTGACGACATTTGCCCAAGGCAATTTTTGTTGGGCCTGTGTCGATCTTTTCCTTCCATTCAACTTTATGTTATCCTTTGGATATGGCAGAAACCGAACACTGGAAGCGAAATTCAAGACTGCTAATATTTGCCAATTTCTGGTGACTCGAATGTTGTCACGTGCCGATCGCAGCCCACTTCTGCGATCATGTCGACAAGCGCCTCCACCGTGACCCCTGCATATCTTCCACCCAGGAACGCCGATTTTCAAGAGGTATGGCCGTACCTGCGCGATGGCCTCGAGTGTATCATGAATTTCATGCCCGGAGAAGAAAAAATGTCCTTCGTGGCGTACACTAACTTGTACACGACCACTTATAACTACTTTTCTTCTACAAGGACCATGACAAATAATTTCGGTTTTGAGCTATACGATAATATAGATGCCCATTTCGCCGGGCACCTGAAACAAATAGCACAGGTTTGTCTGTCATTGGCACGCCCGGTGAATCTTTCATGAGCCATTCATAGAATGGTGAAAGTTTGCATGGGATTGATCTTCTACGCTACTATTCAGAACAATGGGAGCGCTACACCAGAAATGCCAGTTATGTCGACCGGATATTCACATACCTGAACCGTCTTTGGGTCAAGCGAACGAGAGACGAAAAGCGTAGAGATACCAAAGGTGTCGAAATGAGAGATGTCTACCCTGTCTACACAGTATGTTCGCATTCTCCGCTTTCATCAGATCCCCACCTAATCGGTCGTTCTAGCTGGCACTGATGCAGTGGAAGCAGTGCATTTTCATACCTGTCCAACAGAACCTCGTCAACGCCCTGTTGGAGATAATCATGCAAGATCGCGATGGTGTATCAATAGATCAGGCCCTTGTCAAGACAGTCGTTGACTCTCTGGTTTCGCTTGGTGTTGATAATGAAAATCTCCAAAAGGAATGCCTCGACGTCTACGATGGCTTTGATACGCCTTTCAGGTTCGAAACTATGTGTTACTATAGGAAAGAATCGGAGACTTTCCTTGCTAAGAACTCCATATCCGAATATCTCAAAAAAGCCGAGGATTGGCTGCGGGAGGAAGGAGACCGTGTAGCGCGTTATCTGCACGCATCGACTAGACCAGGGCTTATCGTTCTATGTGAACGTGTTCTCGTCGAGGAACACGCAGAAGTCATACGGGACAGCTTCCAATTACTACTAGATGGTGACAAATATGAGGACCTGCGGCGCATGCATGCACTCTTGTCGCGCGTTCCAGGAGAGCTTGAGCCTTTGAGGAAACACTTCAAGGCGCACGTCAAACAAGCAGGCTTGTTGGTCATTTCACAGGTGGCTGGCACAGATGAAAATGATCGCGCAGGTGCATTGCGCGAATTCCGACGCAAGAATTCTGATATTGTGAACGGATGTTTCAATAGTGACGCCCGCTTTTCGGCAAGTTTGGACGCGGCATATCAGGAGCTTGTCAATCACAGGGTAACGACCAACGCCCCAACTGAATCATCCGAGCCCGCCACTGAACATGCTGATAAACCGACGACGGAGAATAGTGACGTTACTGTTGCTGAGGAGGAAGAGGATTACGTGGTCATTTGATGATGAGAGTGGTAAGAACATCATCCCGTGATGTGTTATATCTGTTTTCAACAAGTGTGGATCAGCATTGAAAACAGACCGGTTTTAGAAATGGAAATATTATTTCATTGGTATCTTGTTGTTCGATCAGTTGTATGACCTGTATGATGCAGTATTGGTTGCCGCTCTTACGTTTGACGTCCAGACATGTGGTTTATTAGAAACAAGGTGCAGGTGCGCGTCTACATTTTCGTTTGGCAAAATATCCACAGTACCCCCTTGCAGAGCATGTGTCATTTTCATAAACCAATATCATTACATCGTAGTGAGAGAAGCTGGGCTCGGGGGGTTAGATTGTTTTGTGATGGTAATTTTTTATACCGACCCAAACAAGTATTATGCGTGAATGTCATCATGAATCGGATTTTCGAGACAGACGAGATGCGACCAATTCAGAAGAACGACTCTTGTTGCCGCAAGAGTCGCTTCAGCGATGATAGTATATCGAGTCAAGAAGGCATTGAGCATATACAACTATATAGTAAGTTGAGCGATTTATTGACATCTAAATCGACATATATTAATTAACACATCAGCGAGAAATGGAAATGCCACCAGCGCAACCAGGACCTATTCGCCCCTAGCGTACCGCTCTCTCATCCTCATCTCCTCCTCTTCCTGCCGCTTTATTTCTTCCAACTCAATCTTCCACAGCCGCCTGCACTTCTCCCACATGATCGTCAATTCTCCGGGCTTCAAAATCGCCATATTGTCGTCGATGCACTTCTTGCACGCATGGGGCATGCTAACAGCGTCTGGCTTGCCGACAGCGAGGCAACACCTGACGGGGCTCGAACCACGGTGCTTGGCGCAGTACATGAATTCGACGTTGTACAAGTGTCCACACATGTAGCTCCTGGAAATGATGTGGCACATGGTCGAGTCGTAAATACTGGAGAGGGGTTAAGAAAAGAGAAACGCATGTGAGGGTGGCGGCTTACAAGTCAACAAGCAAGGAGGATTCGAAGGTCAACAAATTGATTGTCATTCTGGCAGTGAGTGCGGGTCTTATATAGTCACAGCCTGGTCTTTGGTGGCAGAAATGGTTGAAAGCATTTGCCATCCCTGAAACCTGATATGAAGACAATTTCTTTGCTCGTTGGTTCGCACCCTGATAATGGGAACTACAGCTCAGGGTCGTTGATCCACGAGTGATGATGAGTATAGCCACGATAACAAACGTGTCCTTGACAAGGACCGGGTTAAGCGCCGCATTGTCTTACAGTCGTATTAACGGCAGGGCCGTCCATATCCATGTCAGTGACTAGCCGAGGACAAAACTTACATTGGCGAAAGGCGGATACGCGAATGAAAGCGGAAACGTGGTCGGTTATTGCCAGGTTCAGCTCGGAGCAACATGCCCACAGTTTTGGTTCTTTCTGTATAAACACGCGTGCCAAAGGCGGCTCCGATCCTAATATGAGCATCAATGTGGTTAATGCCCTTTTTTGGTGTAACCGTCCCAAGTCACCGACTCCTGCTAATGTACACGTAAGGAAACGTGTTTTCGTTGTGAGGTTCTGGGGCATCTCGGTCCGGAATGCCAGGATGGCGTCTTTTCCGTCCCTTTTCGCCTTCGACACCATTAGTCATGACACCGGTTCGAAGGAGTGGACAAAGGAATTTGGGCCCATTTGCGCAGTTCGCCGACATATCCTAATGCAAGCCTTCATCCTATTAACATTGATGATACTAGTACACCACTCAATGGTGTATCGTCGTACTGTCTATTGCTGTCGTCAACTTTAAAATTTACATCGAGAATACATGTGCTGGCAAACCTCTGATGCTTATATCAAGGCCGCCGCGCTTTGGATTTCCAACTGATAAATCATAGCAATGACGAGTTATTGTCCGGGTGCCACTTGCTATTTGAAGTAAAGGGTCCTGGAAAGTCTGCCTCACGGTAGTGCATAAGCAATAAACCTCTGTGGACCTCACTTTTGGCGGCTCTTGCCGTTAGCCTTCGGCTTGGCCCAGCCTAGTAGTAGGCGTTGTGAGTGGAAGGCTTAGTGATGGGTTTGTAATTCAACCGTGGCGTTATCTTATCAAGGAAATCCATGATCTTATCTTTCTCAACCCGGAACCGAGAACGCCTTACTAACGACCTGCCATTCTCCTAATCACTATGGAATTCGTGCCTCCACCAGCCATACATCGAGTGCTTTGCGCAGACTGCGGGACAGCTATCGAGCCAAACGGCGCCAATCTTTGTGTTGCCTGTCTACGAAATTCAGTCGATATAACAGAAGGAATCCCAAAACAAGGCGAGCTACAGCCCTTTTCCTTTTTGCTCTGCAATCTCAGCTCTAACGTCTCGCAGCCTCTGTCTCTTTCTGTAGAAACTGCGAGCGATTCCTATCCCCGCCCTCCCAATGGATGCAAGCGCGCCCCGAATCATCAGAGCTTCTCGCTCTCTGCCTGAAAAAGCTCAAAGGCCTCTCCAAGGTCCGTCTAACCGACGCACACTTCATATGGACAGAACCCCACTCGAAACGATTGCGGATCTCGCTAACGGTGCAAAAGGAAGTGCTCACATCGACCATCCTTGAGCAGACGTTCGAGATTGAGTACCTGGTACAGCACGGGCAGTGCCCGGATTGTACAAAGCTGGCCGCGAAGAACACTTGGAAGGCTATGGTGCAGGTCCGGCAAAAAGTCCTGCACAAGAGGACGTTTCTGTTCCTGGAACAGTTGATTTTGAAGCACGGCGCACAGAAGGACACCGTGTCGGTGAAGGAAGTACGAGATGGCTTGGACTTCTTCTATGCATCTAGGAGTCACGCCGTCAAGATGGTGGAGTTCTTGACCGCGGTTGTACCCATAAGGTATGCCGCCTGTCCATCGTCAATCCTACGTTCTGATGATCACCACAAACAATGGCAGATCAAAAACCTCGGAACAGCTCTTATCTACAGACACTCACTCCAATACGGCCAACTTCAAATATACATACTCTGTCGAGATAGCACCTATATGCAAAGACGACCTCGTCTGCCTGCCTCTTAAGCTCGCCAGGTCCTTGTCCAACATCTCGCCCCTCGTGATATGCACACGGGTAGGCTCTTCCGTCATCGTTCTGGATCCCGCAACGCTTCAGCAGGCTGATGTCCACGCCCACGTGTTCTGGCGCACTCCATTCGAATCGCTCGCAACCGTATCGGATCTCGTCGAATTTACCGTCCTGGACGTGGACGTCGACCGGAGACAGCCTCATCGTGGGGGTGGACACGGAAAGCCGAAATTCCTCCTGGCAGATGCTCAGGTAGCACTTGCTGGCGCGTTTCGCTCTTCTGGGAGAAAAGGAGATGCATATGATGAGGATGGGATAATGGACTACGAAGCGCTTGGAGAGACAAACCAGATTTATCATACAAGGACACATCTGGGGGCTATTCTCCAACCTGGGGACACCGTCCTGGGATTTCATTTGACGCTGTCCAATTTCAACTCGCCAGAGTATGCGGCATTGAAGGCGGACCGTGTGCCTGATGTCGTGTTGGTGAAGAAAATGTACCCGAACAGGAGAAAAAAGAGTAAGGCGCGGGCATGGCGGCTCAAATCGATGGCAAAAGAAGTGGAGGAAGAAGAGGGTGGCAAGGCCGCTGGCCGAGGCGGTGTGGTGGGAAGGATGGGAGGAAGAGATCAGAAGAAGGTGGACGAAGATTACGAGTTGTTCATGCGCGATTTGGAGGAAGATGAAGAGATGAGGAAGGAAGTGAATTTGTATAAGGTCAAAGGAGATGTGACGATGAAAGGTCCAGGCAAAGCTGCACAGTTTGGGATGGAAGTGGACGAGAAAGGAATAGAGGACGAGGAAGTTGATTTCCCTGACGTCAAGTTGGACGAGCTATTAGAAGATTTCGATGAGATGACTTTAGGCGACGAGTAGGCGATATACATTTGTAAATGCCATTATTTCGCGGTATCATTGATTCTTGTACCTAAAACCAAACGTCCATCAGCTTGAAAGCTGAGTGCGCCACTCAGAGAAAACTAGGTCCCGCACGCGGACGGCGCCCCAGCAGATCAATTCGACACCTCAAAGCCTCGTGGAAATCGAGGTCAATGGAGCAAGTCGCCAGGAGCTCGCGCGACTGCAAAACGAGGCCTTCCAATCTCCGAGGTCTCAAAATAGACAAGTGACGCACAGTTGCAAATGACATTATCGTTGAACTTGTTTTCATCTTTGCACCTAGAAACCAAACCTTCGTCAGCTTGAAAGCTGAGTGCGCCACGCAGAGAAAACCAAGTGTCTGTGGTGCCAACGGAATGCCTGAAAAAACAGCCTTGTCCGAGAAATTCCACCTCAAAGCCTCGTGAAATAACTCATCGTCGACGACGATAGAAGCGAGTGACCGAAAATGAATACGGCCGCGAATCTGAGGCCTCCAATCTGTCTCTAAACAAACAGTGACGCACCGTTGACGATTCAATTGTTCTGCCAGCCGCCACGGCCAGGAGCAACTGGAAATGAAAAAGGCGTGAGCGAGTTGCAATCACTGGACGAAGAATGTTAATGAGCACTTTATAGGGCTGAAAGCATGAGTCTTCGTTCGTTGAAGGGCGCGTTGGACGATGTGAGCGAGTGGAAGAGAGAGCAGGAGTTAGGGGCTGTGAGATTATATCGCGCGCGGTCACGAGATCAAGAATGTCACATTTGTCACACATTTGTTACGTTGTGACATACAATGGTTATCCGACACGGTAGCCAAGACAATCCGTTCTGGTCTTGCGCTATGGTAATTTCAGGCCAGTAGCGACAGCTCAGAAACGGTCATTGTCGGTATGGTCTTAGATATTCACAGGGCCGCTAGGCAGTTTTTCAACATCTCAACGAATGCGAAGCTTAAGTTCTCTACGACATTGGTCGCAGGTGAACTCATGCAGATTGACCCGGACTTGTGGCCGCATATTTATTCCACAGTTTCCTCGCTCTGAATTGAAGACGATTCTCCTACCCTGTCTACACCAGGCCTTCCAGATGTTTCTCAGCCAACGCAGACAGGACTTCTCCGTCTCAGTATCGTCATTGAAGCTCTCACCACCAAGACGTTTATAGTCATCATACACTCCAATAGCAACCTGAATGCCTTGAAAAAGATTATCCGGGATAAAGAGGGAATACCAATTGAGGAGCAGTCTTTAATATATCATCAGACGTTGATGAAAGATGATCAATCATTGCAAACATATGGCATAAATCAAGACACAACTATTTCTCTTATCCCTGATCTTAAAATCGGAAAGCCTGTTATATACCTCTACCCTCCAGCCTCTTTTCCCGTCAATGTCCATCTTTCCCTGATATCTTCCTGGAAAATTTCCGCCATATATCCACTGGCACCAGTGAAGACAATGTCCACAATCGGTAGAGAAACGATATCCTGGGACGTATTCGCAGAGCCGGACGGGAAGCTGCGTTTATCAGGCGGATTGGAGGTGTCGTACCTCTACTGGGAGGCAGAGTAAGCTCTATGTGGCATTCTGAACGAATCGTGATCATTCAGGTCTAACGTCATGCTTTCGCAGAACCCGCGCCTTACCAGAAATTGCCACCCCACCAGTATCACGCCCTCAGGCTCCTGGAGCTTTCCGCCCACCGATTCGACCCAGCCAGGCCTGTTCTGACACCACAAGATTCGGTCCTCCTACGCGTCCCTGCTGACCTGACGAAATACCTAGACCAGGCACTGCTTGCAATGGGACTTCACACCGAGGCCCGGACCTCTTTCATCACGTTCGTCCTCAAGCCAGATTCCGAAACTTCGCACCACTGACGCTGTTCTAGGTACTGGCTTCCGTCTTTCATGAAACACGAATATATTGCGCTGAGGTTCTTGGAGCAATCGGTATATGAATCTGCGGCCCATCTCGACATCACTCCCCATCCTGATGTCGTCACGCGTGTGTTCATGCTATTCCGAGGTGTGGCTTGCTGCGATCTGGCCATTTGGGCTGAAGCAGAACAGAGAGCGAGAAATATGCACGTCGCTGAATGGGGGACCATCGTCGGCATAGATGGAGCATGAAAATTCATTCAGGGTGTTGGAGTGGGGCGGGATGGAAGTGCACTCGTAAAATCTCCAATATATAGCCATACTAAGTACCAATCCGTACTTGACTCGTGTATATAATATTGATATCGTTGTGAAGGGTACTCGAAATCGGGGGAAGAAAAGACTCGAACCAAGAGTACGACAATATGTCCACATTAGGAGGTGCTTTTGGAAACGGCAAGTTGTCCAAGAACAAAGTCCAACCCTCCGCATCACGGATAGCACGCCAGACGAGTACTACATTGCTGGCTGTGAGACTCGACAATAGCCTCAATCCATAAATTATATTGTTAATAAATATGAGGGCATACAGCACAAAGTATAATCAATGTGTTAACACCACTGGCTTGAAGCAACTGTGAATGGTCGCTTCTCCGGCTCCGACTCAGCCGCTATCGTCCACAAATCTGCGAGCTTGTACCGTTTTGTTGAGGTATGGTAATGAATAGCTCCCATAGCAAACGCCTGGTACGCATCCAGCGCTTCCAGTTTGTCCTCCAACACGGCGAGGACCTCCTTGTGCGCCTTCACGGCTTCGTCAGCGAGGTGTTGGTGTACATCGAGTTTGGTTCGGCCAGTGCATCGAGCAATGTTGGAGATGCAGTTGACGTCCTCGTTGGCAAGTTCTTCTTTGTAAAAGGAGAAGGTGTCGCTAGAAGAAGGGGATAGCATAGTATGTAAGTGTAGTCATTGAAACAAGTCGGTGGAAATACCTACTTGATAAAGCTGATGTAGTTCACCATCGCAGGAATTGCCTAAAGGATGTCAGGAATGTTAGGCATAGGGACGTGACGCTGATTTTGGAACACGTACCCCGATGTAAGATGTGAAGTGCATGGTCTTGGGAAAGGCGAACAAACAGTGCGGTCTAGCGAGGCTCGTTAGGTTTCGAAGGAAGGACGGAAATTGTTGTGCGCTGGGCGAAACCTAAATACGGTCCATGATGTCAGAAGAAACCACTGAAAATAAATATATTTGACAGACCGGGTTACGCTGCATCTCGTATTCCAATATGTTCGCCACGATAGAGTCCATGCTGGATAGCAACATCATATCAGCAGGGACAGGGTCAAAGTGGAGTGACAGTTCTCTGAGGAGGAGGTCACAGGCGTCCATGATGGGGTGGCCGTGTGGGATAGATTTGAAGAAACGTTCGCAGAATGCACTGAGGAGTTTGGTGTCATTCCCACATAAATCTTCCAAGGAGGTGAGGCCTGCAGTGTAGAGCGCGATGTAGACCCGTGTGAGGGGATCAGGGAGGTGGGCGTATGCGATTGATGCCATAACGACACCGACGGGAAGGCGAATACCAATGTGCGCTGAACCTTGGAGGGAGATGCCGCGTTCCTGGGCGCCGCGGAGACATGCGTCGTGTAGCTCATGGTCGTACTCTCGGGTAGCAAACGGCATTTGGAGTTGGTCTAAAAGGGTCTCTAGGGTGCCCCGGATTTGGAGAGCGTGTGCCTGAGAGGGGATCATTTGGTTAACGTCCCGCCAGGTGGTCAAGGAGTCACCTTGTCCATTGCCATTGGGAAAGGATGTGGATTTGAGAATACGATAACAAGAGGCTTTTAAATCACCACAATATGGCGCACACATAGGATATTGATTACAACCGACGGGCAGGACCGCCTAGTTTGCATACTATTAGTATGACTGGCAGCAGGAATGAAAAAGACATCACTTGTCATAGTAGAGATCTTAGGGAGTTATCATGACAGATGTCCACATGTATTGATAATGGTGTTGCTCGTGCACAGCAAGGCTGACGGAACAACAGGTGGACCTCGCAGTGGTATCGCTGATCCATAAGCAGAGGGCAAAGTGTTTTTGAGGTTTTAACCATGTGGTTATTGACGAGTAGAATTCACCCTGTATTCTTCTGACGTAGCAAATTCGAATGACAGGATGGATGGTTGTGTTGAGGTGTTCCAAAATTGAAGTCCTTGTCATATGGCATACGATACAGGCAGTCGATCGGCGATTATCGCACCATCAGTGACGCAGATCGCCATGCTCTGCTGCCTGCGTGGCGTGCAGTGCTCTATGACATGAGGCAGGGACTCAAGGTCTTGATTTGCGTTATGATCGCAGTCAGATGGGACTTTCGCACGGTCTTGCTCAGGAGGCAGAGATGTCACGACATCGGCGTTCGGGTGGTACGGTGTGAGGCACTGAGGGGTTTCATCATTGTGCGGAAAAACTTGTGAGGATCATTCCAAGGGAGCTCAGGGAACTATCAGTGGTTTCATGGCGACATGCATCAGGCTGCATCACAACTATCAACAGTATTCGGGAAACCTCCGCCACACGATGGAGACGTGGGCGTCATGTAGAACGTATAGCAGCGCGAGGGTACTTGGAGCATAGAGCATCGAGTAAGTGCATATTTCTTCTCTTGACACGAGCGCTGGAGAAACTTGATGTAAGCTTCAAGCTGGTCACCATCAAGCAACAAACGTCAAATTGAATGAGATGAGATTGTACCGCGTCTTGGCAGTCTTTATAAACACGATGTCCGAGCAGAATCCCCAGGCCGGTCCTCACACATCACTCACCACCAACTAATCCATCTCTCTGTTCACTATGCGTCTTTCCTCTATCATATTTTTCGCCGCCATTGCGCTCTTGGCATCCACCTCTCCAATCGACCGTTACAACAGTCGAAGGAGTAATTCTCTTTTGGTAAGCTTTTCCATTTTACAAGACCGTATCCGCATGTCTGACCTGCGCTGAGAAACGAGGCAATCATTTGGTTGGTCGATGCTGTGGCGTCTATTCCAGCCACCTCAGAAACGCGAATTGAGCCCCACCTATTTTTAGGAACCTAGATCTCCAGCGGATGGTCATAACATCGAGGTGGGTCAATACCTCAACAGCCATTCCAGTCATCCTCGACATGCGGAGTTGAACCCCACTTGTTTTTAGAAACCTGAATCACCTACAAGGCATCGAGCACGTTCAGTTGTGGGTCGGTGCTTTGGCATATATTCCAGTCACCTACGAATGTGGAGCTGAACAACTTGTTCTCAGGCTTCCAGTTTAGTAACTGTGAAACCGATAGAAACAAAAACTGTTGAACCAAATACAGTTCCAGATGTGGGTCAATACCACATCACCCATTCCAGTGATGCGCAAAGTTAAACTCCACTTTAGTATCTTATTGGTGGAAACGTGTGTTGCCAGTCGCCTCCAAAACACAAAGCTGAACTCGACTACTTTAGAAAGACTCTCCGGTGTATACTTTCTCTGATGGGACGGTGTGTCAATATTGCCGCATCTAGTCACTTCCGAGCGTGAAACTGAACCACTTTTTTCCAGTGTGTTGCGCGTCATGTATCGCAACAGGGAATAGTACAGGTGATACAGGTGAAAGTCCCTCAGGGAAAATGGGAAATAGCCTATAACATGTACGGTCTTTTTTTTCAGGTTATAATAGACTGCGCGCTGACGTTTGGATAGTGCACATGATGGACGACGTGAAAAGGTGGGTCGATGCCCCGCAGCTATTCCAATTGCTTTTAGGCTTCGCTTTAGGGTGTAACCTATACCCAATATTTTCTTCATATGTCGGTGGGTCAATGCTGCGGCATTTAGTCACCTCTGAATATGAAATTAAACTTAACTTAACAGGCTAAAGTTATATTTGGGCGAGATAAAATGCCAGATACGGTAATAATTACCCACGACAATGACGATAATTACGAAATCATATGGAAGCCTTGACGCGCTCACGAACTTGTACAGTGGTCTTGGTGTTAGCGTCAAATCGGTCCATTCTTGTTTCTGGTGACTCTGAGACGCGTTGGAGCTGGGATATGACTTGTGTATTTCTCTATTCCGTCAATGCGAACTTCGTTTTAAACAAGTTCCCACGAGACTTTATTAACAACGGACATCTTTGACTAACGAGTGATGGCAGCGGGGTTTTATTCTTTCTGCGCCCACGTGTGAAGGAAACTCTTTATGAAATCTTGAGCTGTTGTTGTAACTGTGACCGACGGGTTCGCGCAACGCTACTTTGTTGATAGGCTACAAGAACCATTGAAATGGAAAACGCTGTGGACCCTTGTGGACCCCCAGCTACTGACGTAACTGCATCAGGGCTCCATCACTGTACCACTACACGACACCACATCATCTCTGTGGCAGAGCCTACGTGAATCATGTACTACTCATACCATTAACGATTTAACGATTTGACGACGCACCAGTTTGATGCGCCGTGCTTTTTGAAGCCGACAGTATATTCTGTCCCCGTTGAGGCCTCCGGCGGCGGAAGCCGCAAGAGACAATGTCAACCACTTAGGGTATACAACACCGCGTCGGAAGTGTGAGCACAGACGCCTGGATGACTCGCCTTGAACATGACATCCGATGCACGTATCACTTCGCATGATATAAGTCACCTCAGTGCTCTTATCCAATCGATGGATGTGGGGGATGGCACTGACAAGCAATCTCGTAACTTACAGATCTGTCCCACACGGTGTTCAGAAACGGGAAAAGATGTCCTTGGGAATCCTCGACAATCCCACTTACATATACCAACCCAAGCGTCGACTCGCGCAATTTGTAGGTAATAGTGACCTGAATGTAGCTCAGACAATCAAGTTGCTTCTCGTCGATCAAGAACGTAGAAGACAGTCTCTCGACCTGCCGCACTCTAGATTTGCATATTGCGGAGTTGTTGATAACAGCCAAGGCTAATGACAAGGTTCTCGCTAATGCGCTGCGCTCCTGCCACAGAGAGAGCAGCTGAAAAATGTTTATCGAGTGATCATGGGATCGAAATGAGGCAAGACACTTACTGGTCAATCTTGTTCATGAACACTCGTTACTCGCAGCGCGAAGAGATGAGGGAGGGCATACCACGACACTCTGTTCCCTCCTCACATCCATGTGCACTTCATCGTCGCCCGTAAACCGATAAATGTTCCGCACGACCTCCTGCTGTGCCGGCTTCAGCTCACTTGGTCCTGTTCCCCAGCGCACCCCCTTCCCTCTCGGCCAACGTCTACTCTCTTCTCACACTCGCCAAGCGGTGATACGCAGCCGGGAGGATCCTCAGAACGACATGGTAGGGATAATCGATAGGCTGATTGCTAAGAGTAAGTGTAGACACCATAGATTGATTGGATAGCATCGTCTGACCATTCGTGCCACTTTGCCGGGACTCAGGAGCACGTGAGCTGAGAGGGAGAGAGTGTCAGTCGTTGGGCCTGCATGGTTCTCCTGCCGAATATCATCGGGCTGTAGGATTTCTTTCATGTCATTCGGAGAGGCAGAGGTATGCCCTGGAGGTCGTAGTATTCGGTTTCGAGCGGCTTGTCTTGGGCGCCAATGGGGCAGGTTTTGCGGGGCAGTGGGGGGAGGTCGTCATTGAAGAGGCAGCAGCAGCAGATGTGGAGATGGCGGGGTGGGTGTGAAGACTGCATGACAGGCAAACCAGCAGACGCGTAGAGAAATGCTCGGCACTTGCGGTTCAGGAAACTCAATCAGGGCATGACAAGCTGCCAGTGAACAGTGCACAGGAAAAATGGGCCGCGAGGACAATGGCTCAGCGCTCAACAACTCTGGCCATGTCGTCATGGCCATGTTGACGAAGAGCAGAGTCAATTCCTGCATTTGTCCTTGCAGATCATTGTCCCACTATACCTTGCCTGAGTGATGATCGTGACCACTTTAACTCGGATGACGGCCGACTTATGCCTAGAAGAACCATATGAGGAGTGGACCATGCATAGCGGATGTAGAATTGAGTCCATCGTCAACTGACCTATGTCTAAATTTTGCAATGAGGGTCAAGGTAAGATTTTTTTGAAAAGTAGGATGCAATACGTAGACTTTTGGGCCACAGGCTAGAGGGGTATAGTAAACCTGACTATCGTCCAATAGAAAGTCACAAAGGGAAACGTCACGAGAGGGACGTTGTTACCTGGCACTGGAAATGGCTTGATGTTGCATCAAGCCAACTCGGCAGGTCGGTCTAATTCTTACCCAGACGACCAAATATCCACTGGCAGGCGGCGAGCTGGGTGATGGTTTCATGGCGACACACATCAGGCTGCATCACTGTCAGAACTATTCGGAAAGCCCTTGCCAACATGGATCTCTGGCAGACTGCATCTACGACAACCATCACGCAGCAAACATCAAATTGATTGATATTCAATGCCGCTTCCCAGTCTTTATAAACCCGATGACTGAGTCAATTATCCCCAGGCTGGTCCTCGCACATCACTCATCATGCGCATTTCCTCTATCATCATTTTTGCCGCCTTTGCGCTCTTGGTATCCCCCTCTCCAATCGACCATTACAACAGTCAAAGGAGTAATTCTCTTTTGGTAATCCTTCCCATTCTACAAGACCGTATCCACACATCTCACCTGCTTGCTTCTCCATTTAGAGACGAGGCACAAGCAGTTCTAAGGTGGGTAATACCATGGCATCTATTTAGTCACCTTCAAAATTCCAGTTGAACCCCACTTATTTTTAGCAAGAGTCGGTAGCCCCAAGTTCTGGCGCGGGAAATTTGAGGACCTCACCTGTGGAACCGGAACAAATAATTGAACCAGGGGCAGCTCCTAATGTGGGTCAATGCCACATCACCCATTCCAGTGAAATGCAGAGCTAAACACCACTTTAGCGATTTTGGGGTGGAAACGTGTGTTTCCAGTCGCCTCCAAAACACAATGCTGAACTCAACTACTTTAGAAAAGCTTTCCCGAGTATATGCTTTCTGATGGGATGGTGTGTCAATACTGCGACATTTAATCACTTCCGAACGTGAAAGATGAACCTCACTTGTTGCTTTTAGCTTGTTGTGCTTCATTTAAATCCATCCAAAGTAGTAGAGCGGATAAAGGTGAAAGTCCCTCACGATAATTTATTGGAAACCGTCTATTACCTGTACGACTCTTTTCAGGTCATAATAGACTGCTTGCTGACCTTCGAATAGTGGCCAGGATGGGCAGCATGCAGTGGTGGGTCGATGCCCCGCAGCTATTTCAATTGCCATTGACTCCACTTTAGAATAAGCCCTATACACATCGTTTTAGTGATGTGACGGTGGGTCAATGTAGTCACCTCCAAACATGAAACTGAACTTCACATAATAGGCTATAATTGTTTATGGGCAACCAAATGAGATAACTTTGTTCCGCGATGGAAATAGGTACATATTCCAGTGGCATTGAACGGGTCGGATGCATGGACTACTAACTGGTCTTGGACGCACTCACAAACTTGTGGTGATCATGGTATTAGTAGACCCTAACCAAATCAAATTGGTCCATTCTTGTTTCTAGTGACTCTGAGAGACGTGTTGCAGGTTGTTGGAGCTGGGATATGACTTGTGTATTTCTCCATAATCCTTCAATGCGAAGTTTGGTTTAAAGCAGCTCCCAATGAGACTTGAGGAAATGAACACCAGGCTGAGTGGGCGACATGGAAGAGGAGTTGCACTCTTCCAGACTTGGCTGGGTGTCGTTGTAACTGTGACCACGAGTTCGCGCATTCTTCATCAGTTTATCTGACTGCGTCCACCGTGAGCACTAGTTTCTTCTGCATAGTACTCAACTGACCATCTCTACTCTATTAAACAGCGCTGAGCTCACAATGAAATTGTTGTGCTCCGCAATTTTTGTTGCCTTGGTTTCTGCAGCCACCGTTCTCGGTGCACCCGCTGGTATAGCTGCGCCTGCGAGTGATGTTGTGACGCTGGTCCTGAACCCATCGACGGTTCTATTGTTGGTGTTGTTGATGTTACTGACCCCCATCGCCACCATCACCACCCCCATCATCACCACCACCACCACCACGGATGGCACGGCTGGCAAGATCCCGACCACCATCACCACCACCACCACGGCTGGCATGGTTTGCATGGTTTGCATGGCACGATCCCAAAACCACATCGGCCTAATTTTCATCTATTGCGTCAAGTGTTTGAATGTCAGTTATTCGACATGTCGTCATTTCGGATTGCCCATAAGTTATAGCTTTCTGTGGTTTAACAATTCATGCAAGGGAGAGAACTTCGTCAGCTCACTGCACGCGTGCAGTGTTAGTGGGTGAATAGGCTTTAGATGTGTTATCTGCACCACCCAACCTGTACGTTCCCCTTAATTCTTGACCTTGGTACCTTAAGCCAAACAAATAAAGGGCTACGTATTCCCTTTCTCCTGCCATGTCGTACCTCTCTATCCCGTAACAATGAAATAGTATGCAGATTCTCGTGATCGTCGTGACTATATAAAACAAGACAAATAGTTTTACCATCTGCCTATGTAGCTTGTGATTGATTATGCTCAATATGAGTCTTGAACATTTGTTCCCATTACAAGTATAGGAATATGGCTGACAATGATCTTATCGGGTTAAGGAAAGGGTCCTCGAAACTAAGTGCCCGATGAATCCAGTTGACCGAGTGACGCAAGAAATTCACAACTTGTGTCAAATGTCAAATGAAATAGTGCAGGTTCAACGGACGTATGTCGATCATCTGCCGCACCTTTTATAGGCATTGGAACTTCAATTTGGGCGAAGGAAGGTTCACATATGTCCCCAAGTTTTTGTCGAGTTGTTTTCCTGGAACCCCTTTCTAGTCGCATACGATTTACGACAGTCTATCCACCGCAGTACCTTGTGTGAGATAGAACAATAGATTCGCCTTCACAGATGACTTTTAGACCTACGCCCCCGAAAGACGGATAATGATATCTGGGGGATGAGATGGGAAAAGACTATGGAGCACCCCTTTATCAACATCCACGTAAGTTGGCTACGACTGTGAGAGATGATAGCGCACCGAAATCCACAAAATACTATGTGACCTCGCTATGGAGTATGGCATAAACTAGTTCTGCGTTGTCTCCCTGGAGTCCTGAACCCTCATTCCCGCATCTTGTGCTCGACTCTTAACTGCTGGACTGTCATTTTCAGCTAACTTTTCTTGCTTTCTTCGCAACTTTCCGAGGCAAATGAGACTGTTGCATGCGTCAAACAGTGGCGGATGAATCGCGGTTTCCGTTACTAAGCCGGTCACCATCAGGCAACAAACATCAAATCGAATGAGATTGTATCGCGTCTCAGTCCTTATAAACCCGATGACTGAGTCGATTATCCCCAGGCTGGTCCTCGCACATCACTCATCATGCGTCTTTCCTCTATCATTGTTTTCGCCACCTTTGCACTCTTGGCGTCCGCCTCTCCAATCGACCGTTACAACAGTCAAAGGAGTAATTCTCTTTCGGTAATCCTTCCTATTCTACAAGGCCGTATCCACACATCTCATCTGCTCGCTTCTCCCTTTAGAGACGAGTCACGAACAATTCTCAGGCAGTGGGTCAATGCCATGGCATCTATTTTAGCCACCCTTCATGAACCCCACTTGTTTTTAGCCATCTGAATCTTCAGCGCCTCCAGCGCGTAATCCTAACACTCAGGTAGTGTGTCGATGCCTCAGCATTTATTTCAGCCACCTATGGATGTGGAGCTGAACCCCACTTGCACTCAGGGAACCATAATTAAACGACGTGAACGTCCTCATGTGAGTCTATGCCACAGCACCCACCCCAGTCGCGATCGAAATGCAAAACTAAAATCCACTTTAGGAAATTCATATTCTTGATGATGGGACGGTGTGTCGATGTTGCGGCATCTAGCCACTTCCGAGCGTGAAACTGAACCTCACTTGTTTCTAGTCCGTTCAACTTGATTTTGCAGGTAAAGTATTAGAGCAGATAAGGATGGAAGTCCCTAATGGACATGAATGGGAGACAGTCTATAGCCGGTATAGTCTGTTTTTCAGGTCATATTAGACCGCGTGCTGACCTTTGAATAGAGGAGTGGATGGACAACGTAATGTAGGTCAATGCCCCGCAGCTATTCCATTCGCCTTCAAACTCCACTTTAGAGTTATGCAAAAGTTCTTTCTGATAGCACGGTGTGTCAATGCTGCGGCATTTAATCACCCCCGAATGTGAACCTGAACCTCATTTAGAATGTTGAGGTTGTTTTTCAGCAAGGGGTACCGGTGGAGATAATTGTACGCCACTCTGATAGACGTAGCGAGCAGCGGCTCCATTGGCGTTGAACGGGTCAGGCGCACGAGCTACTGGTCTTGGACGCGCTCACAAATTTGTGTTGATCTTGGTATCAGCTAGCCCTGCCCAAATCAAAATCGGCTTCTAGTGACGCTGTATTTGACTTGTTTATTTCTCCATATTCCTTCAATGCGAACTTTGGTTTAACTAGACTTGAAGAAAATGAACACCAGACATCTTTGGCTCACGACGATTTTGATCAGATGGCAGTGGAGTTTCGCACTTCTCTTTAACAGAGCCGCCCACTTGTTAAAGGAACTCCTTTACTATGATGCATCAGACTGAGCGTTATTGTAACTGTGACCAACGGCGCATCCTCGATGCCAGTACAACTATACTGGGGCCTCCCTAGCTATAGGTGCATGTGAGCGCCGCGGGCCAAAAGAAGAGAATTAATGACGCCTATCTTTGGCTACCTCTTGAATAACCCGCAACCCCGGAATTAGCTCATGCATCAAGCGCGTCAGTATAATATGGCACGTTTGGAGGAGACGAGGCTTTTGAATTGGGGGGAGTCTGCAATTAGTGAACCTCACGGGTATCCAGGCATAGACCCGTACCCGTGCCCGCCAGTACCCGTACCCTTACTCACAGGTACGGGTGAGGGTACGGGTTGCTCTACGGGTGACGTGGACTCTGAGGAGCTGTGGATCTCGAGCTGTATGGGCGACGCGCAGTTTGGGATGCATGGCGCGATGGCGCTCGGGTGGATGACGCACGAGGGGACCAAGGCTGCCAGCACTGATCTGCACTCCAAGACGGCCCGGATTTTGGGGCTGTCCAGGGACGAGGCAAAGGTGTTCAATTATTCGAGGATATACGGTGCGGGGATGCGGCATCCCATGCTCTTGCTGATGCAGGCCAATGGCGGGGGCGGGAAGGAGAAGGACAAGCAGGCGATGACGGTCTTGGAGGCGCAAAAGCTGGTGGAGAGCCTGTACGCGTCGACCAAGGGGCGGAACACGCACCAGACAGACCATATTCGAGCGCAAGTTCTGGTTCAGCGGGTCGGAGAGCTACGTGTTCAACAAGCTCGAGGAGATTGCGAATTCGGACCGCCCGCGGACGCCCGCGCTCGGATGCGGGGTGACATACGCCCTGAGCAAAGAGTACCTCCCCACCGCCTTTGGCGCGGACTACATACCATCGCGCATCAACTGGGTCGTGCAGTCCTCCGGCGTGGACTATCTGCACATCCTCGTCGTCGCAATGGAGTACCTGATGGCGCAGTACGCGATCACGGGGCGCTACCTCCTGTCGGTGCATGACGAGCTGCGGTACCTCATGCGCAACGAGGACAGGTACCGCGCCGCGCTCGCGCTGTCGCGAACCTCTGGACGCGCGCGATGTTTGTGCACCGTCTCGGGATGGATGATCTGCCCCAGAGCGTTGCCTTTGTTTCAGCGGTGGACGTTGACCGGTGAGGTGGATATGGAGTGTGACGCCCAGCCAGCCCATGCCGATTCCCCCCGGGGAGCATCTCGACATTGAGCAGGTGCTCGAGAGCACGGGGGTGCGCGGGTTGGGCGAGGTCGTCGTGGATGACCGTGAGGGGTGGGTGGGCTCGTTAGGAGCGCGAGGGGATGGTGCACCGCGCGGCGTCAGCGGCGTTTTTGAGACGGTTGGCGCTGGTGGGTGATGGAGAGGGGTACGAACCGGTTTGTCTCGGGTTCCATGTATGGTGACCCGCACGGGTATCGAGTACCTTATCTGCAATTCCTGTGTAGACAAGCTCAAGCGCTCATAAATGACTGAGGGCACTGCCATTGTCGGTTACGCTTTGCAGCTGTCCACTTTTCCCCTAGGTACGGGTTTTCTTCGCAACTTCAATTCCGAGACGCAAAAGAGACTCTTGAAGACATATGTTAAACTGCGGCAGCATCTCAATGGACAGCCCATCTAGACGTCACTCCCAGTTCCGATATCGTCATCCATATGTTTATGCTATTCCGACTCGGCGTGCCGAGCTGCGATCAGGCCATTTGGGCGGAACAGATAACAAATGAAATGAATGGCATCGATGTAGAGAGGATGAAACGTGAAGATTTATTCAGAGTGTTGAAGTACTGGCAATTTCCACACCAGAGTGACCCTGACCAGCTGAACCGGGGCGAACCGTGGCTCTCAACACCGATATCACCATCGGCCGCTGACATCATGATACAGCACTTCAAATTCATACCTGAAACGCCCTCGGATTTCGACCCGACTGTCGTCGGGGGCAATGTGTCCGACGACTTCAAGCAACTTGTTGCCAAGATCTATTTTCATCTTGTATGCAAGAACCGAAAGGCCGCCTTTGTGCCTCTGGCAGTGGCAGATCAGACCAAACTCACGGAAATAACCTGCGAGAACATGTTGGAAAATTGAAGGTGTTGCAAGGCAGCTGCGCTCACAACACCACACAAAACTGCTCCCTCGTCGCACAGAGAAATCTGGTTGGCGTGCAGACAACATTCATATTAGACAAATTATTGTAAACATATTACGATCTGCTATAAATACAAAATGGCGTTCATCATTAATAGCCCACAGATTTTCTGAGATTGTCAATGAAAAGACCCTTTGACTTTACAGTGCTGGTAAACCAATCGCCCAGAACGAATCCCCACATCATTCCGATATAGGCCACGCCCGCGTTCTACCAACCAGTCAGACCGAAAAGCTAAACTTAGCCGACTGAGCAACGCACCTTTCCGAGGGTGATCAGAATCATCTCAGGTGAGCCCTTGTACGAGGTTAACGTCCGTCCAGAGAGGTACGCATCCACGTTGGCTGCGACGATCGTCGCGTGGCTCTGTGTCTTTGCGATCTGTTTTTGTTCTTTCCAGTCGATGATATCGCCCAGAGCGAAGATGTCTGGGTAATCGTTGAGTTGCAAGGTCGGACGTGTCTTGATGTATCCGTGTTCATTGGCGACGTGCGCCCCCAGAGAAGTAATGATAAAGCTTGTGTTGGGCGTTGGACCTCGCGCCGATACCTATTTTGCAAAATTCACGTCATTGACTGTGGTGGTGGTGGAGGTGGAAAAGTTAACATACGGCTAGGTCAGCCTTGACCTCGCGACCGTTTCGTGTTCTAATCCCGGTTCCACCAGTGATGGGACCCACTTCAAATGTGTCGACGTAATCGTTTAGTATTATATCAACGCCATAGGCACGCGTCCGACGTTCTACCCGCTGACGGAACTTGTCTGGGTATGCGGCGTTCAGCAGGCCAGAGTCGCCCTGAACTATCGTGACTTTCTTATGCTATACTGCATAGTTAGCACCAGGTCTGTTGGCGGAGGTACGTAAGCCACTTACCGGCCAGATATCTTTAATCTCTCCAGCAAGTTCTACCCAAAAAAAGTCAGTGCACGGTGCCAAGGTTGTAGCCAGGGAATGATTTACCTATACCAACAGCGCCGCCTCCTGCAATGACGATACTCTGCGCCTCGTCGAATGCGATACGCCCATTCTTGATAAATTCCCGCATTTGGCTGGCATCGTCGGGAAACGCGATGGGCCCTGTCCAACTGCTACCGGGAGAGAGGACCAAAATTTCGAACGAGATGCGCTGGCCATCTTCTAGCAAGACGCTCCCTCCCTTCTCTCCGTGCTTCTTGTCTACCGATTGCACCTTGCCTTGCACCAAAGTGCCGTTCCCGTTGTGGAAAAGCTTGTCCAGGGGAGGAAAAATCCTGTCCTGGAGATTGTCCACGTTTGAGACGGCAGCGCGAAGGGTGGGGGGCAGCGCGACCAAAAATGGACGCGGGTTGATGAGGATGAGGTTGTACTTTGTCGGGTCAAGTTTGGCAGAGAGCGTGCGAGCGGTTGCCGCGCCGCCAGCACCAGCGCCGACAATGACGATGTTCTTGCGGTCGTTGTTCTTCTTGTACATTGCTTAAGTCGTGAGTGAGAGCTTTATGCAAGTATGCACCGGACGCAGGCTTCTTATATATCATTTGAGATACAGATTGCGTGTTAAGGCTGACTGTGGAGGCGACGCGTATGTTCAGCGGATGGCGATATAATTAGTCATGGCGTTCAGGTTAGGCCTGGCTGACGCGACGGTGCTGACGAAATCCAGCACACAGCCGGTTACCATACCTGTAACCGATAACGTCGTCGCCAGGTGACTTATTCAGCATCTGAGCAAAGCTTTCCGTAAAATGCGATGTCCGCCTGCAAGACAAATATATCAACATGATAATCAGGACATTGGTAATCCGGATACCCACAAGCGATAAACAATACAATCAGTTATAACAGCTTTTCTCATGCCATTGAATCAATGAGAGGAAGAGGTCGAGTTCTCCCAATATCAGGTTGGCCAGATATTTGCAACTCGTATATCGTCACTCTGTTCCGAGTCACTAATATGTTAACTGCTGTACAGCATCAATGTACGTGTCTGGCACGTTCCCGAGCACAGTAGTAGAATGTGATCACCCACGTGTTTGAAAGTGTGTAGTATAGCAGCAAAGATGCCATTTTGAAAGATGCATTATCGGGTAGGTCAAAGCTCAGCGCTCAACGGCGGGCAACTACGCCGCACCAACAGGCGACCCACCCGACATCTGAGCGAAGTGCTCTTGTCAATTGATCATGTCAGGGGCAGTGGAATTTGATCGTGTTATTTCGGTTCCAAACAAGCCTCTTGACATGACAACGCCTCATGACAACGCCACGCACTTCCATCGTGGAGTCAGGACCCCCCACAGACATCTATCTGGTATCCTTCAACAAGGCAGACGACAAAATAAATGTACTTCTCTCTCATTAGCGTTAAAATCAGAACATTGACAATCCGGGTACCTACGGAAGACAATCAAAACGAACAGCAACAATTCTGACAGTACATGGACAACTTTCAACAAGACGTTGGTGACTGGATATCATTTCTCAGAGTTACGCATAAATTGCAGTAGATACTAAACACTCACTATAACGCAATACCTTGGGGAAGATCTGTAGCCGCTTACGTAGACGAGACAACATTGCCTGTCTGCGCACAAACTTCGCATGTCGACGTAACAATGCCCGCTCATCAAACAAGACCACCCGTTGCCGACACAGTAGAGGCATATCGAGTGCGAGGCGTCTCCAGGCCGAACAGACGTGCGATAAGGTCAGCGCAGCGTCGGGTGCACCTGCGCAACTGAGCGTGAAAATGTACCGCAACACGTCTTCGGGCAGCTTTTTGTGCGGCGCCAGGGCTATTCTGTACTGTGCGACTTGCTCAGTCAGCTGCGCAAGCCGCTTGTTCTGCGTCTGCAGGCTCTTTTCCACAACCATGAGCGATTGTCGAATCGACCCCTCCTTGTCAGGAGGACGGCTAGTACATCGGAGCTTACTCGATTCGAGTCGGCGAATGATTGACGTCGATAACCGCGACATCAACCGGTGGCATTTGTTCTTGCCCTTTCCGAGCCGGACGAGCGTCACTTTGTATCGAAAGACTTGCATCCCCAGCTCTGCAATTTCCGACGTAAGAAGCTCCGTTCTCGCCTCTGCAGCGGCGAGTAGCTGTCGAATCTGCCTGTTGTCTTCATCCGAGAGCGGCGCATTAGTGTAAGCGACTTTATGAGAACAGGATGAGAGCATGCTCGCAGATCGCAGCCCGTCGTGCATAGGAAGCCTTTTATATGACAGTAGTGATGGCTATTTATGTGACATGAACATGAGAGCTGTGGAAGGAAAAACAGTTATCCGATGATGATCTAGAAAGGATTGCTAGAAATGACCCGACTCAGGTATTTTGCGGTGCGTGAAACATGATGTTTGAGGGTAGGAAGCCTGGCATCGGGTGAATAGGGGGCTTTTCATTATATATTTATTTTATGCCCTACTATTTTAAATAAATGATAGACTAGTCTTGTCGGGCGGCGCGGGGCAGGCCGGCCGCAATCACGTCCGCCATCAGGTACTCTCCTAGCGCGCATATAACCGCCGACCACAACAGAAGCAGGGATGTTATACAGAAAAAGCTGATAGACTGTCCAATCTCCAGCCAGGAGCCTTGAATGTTCCGAATAAATGAGAAGAGGGATGAGGATACGAATAAGCAGTGAGACGCACCGGTGTCCTGAACTTGGAAGAAAAAGGTGAGCGTCATCCCATCCGTAAGCGTCAAGGCAACCAATAAGAGCGAGAACGGTGGTAATTGCAGGGTGCTGTTGAGAACAGCAAATGTCAGCGATAGAATGATGTAGGGGACGATGATTTTGAATATCTAAGACACTATGAGTGGCTTGGGGGGAAAATCGAGTAGTCAACTCACTAGCAGTCCAGTCATGAAGAATGGGCTGAACTTGGGTATTAACCGATAAACCGGCTCCAGATAAAATGACCTAAAACAAGTCTTCAGAGAATGCAGAACAACCAACCATTCCAAACATACGAGATCGAAGCAACACTAGATTGCAATTTATCAACTTTGTATTCAGAGGAAATTTAACCGATATAATAACTCACTTGCCAATCCCGAAGAATCCGACTTGCACGAAAAACAAGAAAAACAGAGCGATCCTCAAGTCATCCAACTGGAATTTGTATCCCCCTGAGTTCGCCTGGTTCTCCTTTCCTCCGCCAGACGACGCAGGAACAGTGCTCAAACCAGCCGCCTGGCGATGCCTCCTCTCCATCAGAATCCACATCACCAGGGTCACCGAATACGCAGAGTAAAACAGCCCCTCTGCGCTGATCGACAGGATAACAAAGCATGGGCCAAACCCAAGGAAGTAGGTCATAATCCTCGAGTTGATCGTGCGATGCTCGGAGGGATGGAGGAACGGTAACGTCACAGACGCGACTAGCACCACCCAACCAATGGCTTGGTTTCGAAGAGGCAACCCGCGCTTAGCTTGAAGATTCCATACTGAGCTTGCAGTCACGATCATGGTGATGATGATGAATGCAATCTGGAACGCACACGGTCATTGCATACTCGTACTCTGTGGATAGGTCGACACTCACCTGCACCCTCAACCCTTTTTTCAAGGCTTTAGCGCCCTCGCCTCCCTTGCACTTCTCCACCCTCCGAACGACATAGGGAATGCAGACCATCACAATGCCACCCATCTCACTAAGCATTTAAGTGCTCACTGAGTACTGGTGCAAGAGCGCGAATCGACACGAAGCACCTACATCAAAGCCAGGCTCTCCGTCATATTCACCGGCAACAATGGAAACACACCCGTCACCACACAAGACACAGCCCAAAACACCACCGCGACCGTGTTTTTCTTGCGCAACGCAACAGGCCACGTGAACGGCCAAACGACGCCTATAATCAAGAACCCGATGCTCCAGATCGACCTATGCGTATACCCCATCTGACAAATTCGTCAATTGTCACCATCAACCTGTATGGCAGAGAAAGAAAACGCACCACCATAGATTGTAATGACCCGAAAATCAAGACTCCCACCCCGATCACCCTCCCAAAGTTAACCGAGGACAGGTCCGAGCGCGACCACTGAACGACCCTCGGTACAACTTTCAATAGTACTTGATTCCAAAAGTAGGCTGGGAAGAGGATGTAGAGGTAGAACGTCCATGGAGACCTCTCGAGCGTGAAGAGGAGCAACAAGACGAGGGTGGTGATAAGGGAGAGGAGGTTAATGCCAGTTTTGAGGATCGAACCGTGGAAGATGGAGTAGGAAGAGTCGGCATCAGAACTGCCAGTGTCGCGGTGGAGACCGAAAATGTGCAGGGCACCATATGCGGCCCAGCCGAGGTAGGCGATGGAGACGATAGACCGGATCAGGACGCGGTCGTACGTCTGGAGGTAGTGCAGTCCGTCGAGGCCGGTTTGGATGGCCTGCCCTGATTGCAGCCGGGCGGCATACCACTGCTGGCGACTGATGTGGTTTTCGATTTCAAGTACCCGGGAGGAGAGCGCATGTGGCGAAGATGAGAGGGGAGTGAAGGGTTTGTAGAATAATGTGCGTGATGCTTTGAGTTCTATATCTTAGGTTAGGGTCAGGTCAAGAAAGGAAGAGGAGGATCCATACCGTGTTTTACTCTATAGTGTTCTAGGATGACCTGATTCCATTTGAGCTACTCGAAGAGTTGGGATGTATGAGCACACACTTTCGCATTGACTAATGCTGCTCTTGCTACGGTCTCGTCGTCAAACACGTCCGGGTCCAAGTAACCAGGCTTGGACGGATCCACATCAGGGATAACCCCGACCGAATTGACGGGCCAGCTTGAGCCAAGGAGTGTGGCCATGAGCGAGGCCACGTCAGCCTGCTCGACGTCCCGTCTGAGGAGATGCGATAACCCCCACACACGCGAATACTCATCGTGCGAGGAGGGGATGGTGTCTGGGAGTGGGTCCACGGACGCCCTTTCCCCAAGCAACGAGCGGTGTACGGGTGTTGTCGGGGTCTGGAAGGGACACATGGAAAGATCAGAAATGAGGCCAAACGGGAGAAGGGCAAGGCTACTGACGACCGTCGCCGTGATTTCCGATAACAGACATGCCGTGATCGGCGGTGAAGATGTAACTCGTGTCGTCGTCGTTGCCGTAGAATGCGTTGAAGAGGGATTCAACTTGTGAGACGATGGTGTCGACGATAGCAATGTTGTTCATGTATTCCTAACGGGTAGTGAGTGTATGTCTGCGCGAGATGGAGGCAGAGTGCATACGATGGAGTGGGGTCTGTATGAAGTGGCCAGTCGTGTCCAAACCGAGGAGGTGGAGGAAAAAGACGGTGCCTTCGGAATGGAGCTGATCGTAGAGATGCTTGTCCGTCGTCGCGTTCTTGAACAGTTCTTGAAGTCGGTCGAGTACCCAGATGTCTAGCGCTGTCGCGTCTATCAAGGGCAAGTCAGAACAGATGAAGTTAGGCGAATGATACAGACCTTTGGTATAGTCCTCGTCGTTTACAGAGTAACACCATGTTTTTACTTTGCCTGGTACAGCTCCCTGAGCAAACATGGGCAGAATATCAGGCGAGCCAAAGGAGAAGGTCACGCTTGACTGATTGAACACCGAGTCAAAGTCGACCTAGAAGTTTTCAACATTTGTCTACCTATCAGCTCGAATCGGCGGACCCACTGGGTTCGTTTTCCAGCCCTACAAGAGCTGTAAATTAGTCAACCACGTTAGTATGGTCTCGGGATGTGTCTTGCCTTAGTCACAGCCGAGACATCTTCGTACATGCCACCTGCGTAATGAATAGGTCTGCATTACGGTGAAGAGCGTGAGGGAGTGGAAAGGGCGCACCGATGATAGCTACGTGTCCTGGCCTGCTTTCCGTCGGCACTCGTGTATGAGAGATGCCAAACGCACCGCGCGTTTCGAGAATCGAGCGCAGATGGGGCGCTACGAACTGGGGCGCGCCATCAAACTGGTGGAATGCATCTGGCATAAAGAACAAGTCTGCACGCAGTCCATCACCTGAAGATGAGTGAGCAAGGCGGTGCAGACGATGGGCAGCAAACGTTCGTTACCAACAATGAGCACCAAACGTTTTGCCTTTGCCCCTTTGATGCTGTACGCTTGCATCCCGTGCACGACAGGGCTTGTAAAGTAGCAGTCGAACACGGTGCCGATGTAGACGAGATGGAAAACTAGGCCAATGACCAGAAGACGCGAGATGCCCGCAATTGATTCTCTCGCCGCCTTTTTGCGCGGCCTTGAGCTTGAGCCTCCTGAACCTGAACCTGAGCCCGAGCTTTGGCCATCTGGAGCAGCGACGGGAGACAACATGCGGATACACCGCCCGTTTGGGAAATCGCCAGAAATGTCATTTCCATTTTCAACGTCTATTCCCAATTTGGTGCTGACATAAATATCCGCATTTGGGTGTGATCGCTCATTGTCTGCCTCTGATGTCAAAGCGGCGGGTGTCGTACTATTATGACGGTGCGCATTCAGCTCTGGAAAGCTCTGAAAACTGATGGAGGCCTGCAAAGCGGATGTTGGTGCATACACCTACGGCCTGGGTCATCCCATGAAACCTCATCGGATAAGGGTGACGCATGATTTGGTGACGGCGTATGATATGCTGGATAAAATGCACGTTCTCGTGAGTTTTGCGCCTTGCGATGACATCTCAAACCTCGACTTGTGTATCTGGCAGAGACCAAAGCGCGCAACACCTGAAGCTATGAGCTCTTTCCACACTGACGAATACGTCCATTTCTTGCATAGAGTGACACCAGAAACGGCGGAGGAACTTACATATCACGGGACGAGGTGTACGTCGCGCATTCCACCTCTGCAAAATGGGATACTGACCCGGTCAAAGTTCTCGTCGGGGACGATAACCCCCCATTCGAAGGAGTGTTCGAATTCTGCTCGATATCTGCAGGAGGGTCCATTGGTGTGCCATCTATTCCAGCTTGATACCTCCACTCCACAACTCACCTCTTCAACCAGGCGCCGCCAACCGTATCGCCTCCGGGTCCGCCGATATCGCCATCAACTGGGCCGGCGGGCTGCACCACGCCAAGAAGCGCGAAGCGTCCGGGTTTTGTTACATCAATGACATTGTGCTCGGCATCCTCGAACTATTGCGCACCTACCCCCGCGTTCTATACATAGACATCGACTGCCATCACGGCGACGGAGTGGAAGAGGCATTTTACACTACCGACCGCGTGATGACATGCAGCTTCCACAAGTTCGGCGAGTATTTCCCCGGTACGGGAACTCAGGAGGATAGAGGAAGAGGAAAGGGTAAGGGATATGCGCTCAATGTGCCATTGAAAGATGGAATAACGGATGAATCCTTCAGGAGCGTGTTCGAGCCAGTAAGTCTCTCCCTGATGCAAAGCAAGATCATGTGGTCACTTGGAAACCATCTAGGTTATATCCAAAATCCTAGAAGTCTATCGACCCTCAACCGTCGTCCTCCAATGTGGTGCCGACTCTCTGTCCGGCGATAAACTCGGCTGCTTCAATCTGACCATGCACGGCCACGCGCATTGTGTGCAATTTCTGCGGAAACAAAACATCCCTCTCATTCTCCTCGGCGGGGGAGGGTATACTGTCAAGAACGTGGCTCGGACATGGACATACGAGACGGCGTGCGCCCTTGGAATAGAGGATACCATAGATCCTGTTTTACCTTGGAACCAGTACTTCGAATGGTTCGGCCCGAGGTACCGCTTAGAGGTTGCTGAGAACAATATGGACGATTTAAACGTCAAGGATGGATCGCTAGAAAAAGTCAGGTGCGTCTCGCATTTTTTGGCGCTGTAGAGAGGTCAAGTGTTCAGCTCTTGATTGAAGGACGACGGCATTGGAACAGCTCCAGAGCCTGACTCATGCACCTTCGGTTGGTATGCACGACGTTCCACGAGAAAGTGTAGCCGCGCATCTGGGCTTCAAAGATGTAGAACTGCATAAGGACAATCTGGACGAGCGCCTGGCCCGTACGTACCTTCCCCTGCACCGGTCCATCTATACTCACAAATCGCATTGCAGAGCATACCCGTTACGTCTACGATCTCCAAGAATCCGACACGACATCTGAAGATTCAGACGACGACTCTTGGGACTCGGACGAATCGACCGTATCGAACCGACGCCGGCGCTCAGCGCGGTTCGTCACCAAGTCTGGCCGAAAACGGATGAGCTTGCTCACAAACCAGTACTTTGAGGTCCCGTCGTATGAACAGGGCTTTAGCCACTTGGAGTGTGGTGCGCCTCCCAGTAAAAACGCGAAGAGGCGGTTCTTCCAGAGCAACGGTGCTTGGGAAGAAATGGTGGAGAGGGCGAGTGCAAGAATGTCGCCTGGTGTGTTGGATCCACAGCATACGTCACTCGGTCCGTTGATGGAACGCGGAGGAAGAGAGTTTGAGTCTCCGGGAGTGGATGAAATGGACGAAGAGTGGGATGAAGCCATGGTGGTAGACGCCAGCTAAGGGCCGGGAAGGATTTGTTATTTGAAGTCTAGCAAGGTTCTACGATTCAAACAGTCATGGATCTAATGGTATTTACAAAGGGAAAGATGGAAATGTGTAGACCCCTCTCTCCGAAGATGGGTGATGTATGACAGTGAGTTCCATACATCGAGCATGTAAAGCCCAAACCAAGCAACGATCCTTTCGATCCCAATTGTAACCGTCCCCGCCCTCAGCCCAAATGTATGCAGGACTTGACTCCTTTTCCTTAACTTACTTAAATAAATGCGTATTAGCATTATGTTTACATCATGTTGGGATGTAAGATGGTGTTGAAGTTCACCAAGAGTGAAATGGTTCTGACAGGTTCTGATTTGTATGGCACCTGACCATGGACTGGCCTAACTCATATTGTTCACTTTACTGTCACCGCCGGCGAAAATTGTCACTCAGAATATTGATGAATTGTTCTAGTGTGCGCATTGAAGGAATATACAAGTCAAATCCAGCACCTCCAACAACCCTCAATGCGAAACAAGATTGGACCGATCTTGCTGTTGGGCCAGCCCCATGTGTCCGAGACTCCGAGCCGTTCAACCTTCAAGGTAATGGACTGTCTGCAGGTCTCTACCAGGGCGTCTCACATCCACCTGCGTCAATTCTCCATTTTCCCCAAAATGAACTACAATATTAATATTCTAAGCATGGTTCAGTTTCATGTGACTAAATACTGCAGCATTGACGCACCGTCCCATCCTGACTAGGAAAATTATGACAAATGGTATGACGCTAAAGTGGAGTTTAGCTTTGTGTTTTGAAAGTTGACTGGAATAGCTAGCATCGACTCACATGTGTGAATTCTCCATGCTGATCCCTATATATACAACACAAAGGTCAGCACGCAGTCTAGTATGACCTGAGGAAAAAATTCGTACCGGGAATAGACTAACTTCCATGGTTCGTTGAAGATAAGCACCCATATCTGCTGTAGTTCTGCAGGCCGTCGAATGAGGCGTCCAACAAACTAAAAACGCTTCACGTTTGGAGATGACTGGATGCCGCAATAATGACACACCGTTCCATCACTAAGACCATGAGCAGAAAAGATATCCTAAATGGGAGTTTAGCTTTGCGCTTCTGAGGCGACTGGAAACATACCGTTCCACCATGATTATTAAGAATATACTGGATACTCTAAAGTGGGGTTCAGCTTTGCATTTCGGAGGCAACTGGAACTTTAGGTGCCATGGCATTGACCCACATCAGGTGGTGCACCTGCCGTCTAATTATGTCAGTCGTTGACCCCTGAGGAACCTGAGAACAAGTGTGGTTCAGCTCCACATTCGTAGGCGAGGCGTTGACTCACTTCGTGGTTCCCTTCTGCAGCTGGGCCGTGTTCTCTAGATCCAGCCTGCTAAGAACAAGCGAGATTCAATGCCATATTTCAAAGGTGGCATCGACCCACTGCCTGGGTGTTAGGATCATGCGCTGAATGTGTTGAAGATCCAGCTGGGTTCAACTCCATATTTCAAAGGTGATTGGAATAGATGTCCGGTCTCACTGGATAGAAATGTTCGGACAAGAGGCACTCTAAGGCTGCTGCCGCCCTCCTTGCCACCACCCTGCGACATTCTCACTGCTCTCCTGCCGCCCTCCTCACTGCCGCCCACCGTTTGCCACCCTCCCTTGCTGCCCTCCTCGTTGCCCTCCTGCCACCCTCCTCGTTGCCCTCCTACCGCCCTCCTCTTTGCCCTCCTGCCGCCCTCTCGCCACCCTCGCCACCTTACGCCCTCCCTTGCCGCCCTCCTTGTCGCCCTCCCTCGCCGCCTTCCTACGCCACTGCCTGACATCGCCCTCCCTTGCCACCTTGCCACCGCCCTCCTCACTACCCTACGCCACCGCCCAACATCGCCCTCGCGCCCTCCTTGCTACCCTATGCCGCGCCCGTGTTGCGCTGGAAGCTGGAAGCCGGAAACGGGAAGTGAGAGGTGGGAGGTGGGAGGTGGGAGGTGGGAAGCGAACAGGAGGCAGGCGAGGGCAGGAGGTGGGAAGCATGAGGCGCGAGATGGGAAGCGAACGGGGGTGTGAGGCGGGAAGTGAATGGGGCGGGAGGCGGGAGGCGGGAGGCGGAAGTGTGAGGCGGGAGGTGGGAAGTGTGAGGCAGGAGGTGGGTGTTGTACTGGCTGATGCATCACTGGCAGGTGCGATGGCTGTAGTAGGAATTGGGAAGGGATGTCAGAGCTGATGCATTAATTATGCATCAACCATTGGGAGGACAGGGGAGTGTTGCATGCCTGCTTACAGAGACATTGTAGAGTTTAATACATTAATCTACTCTCTACAGGTGATCAGCCCCAGTTCGTTGAGCGCATCCAGGACCAGTCGCCCAGGCGTTCCACCCGTTCAGCGCCGGCGAGCGTAACTGTCGTAATGGATTGTCTGCGATGGTCTACCACGGTGACTCACATCTAGCCGCACTGGTAGTCCATGTTGCCCAATATAAACTCTAACATGCTAAGTGAGGTTCAATTTCATGTTCGGAGGCGACTTGCATTGACACACCGTCCCATCACGAAGAGTACGTGTATAAGTCATACCCTAAAGTGAAATTTAAAGGCGACTGGAATAGCTGCCGTGGCATTGACCCACCATTGTAAATACATGATCCACATGACTGTTTATACAACGCAAAGGTCAGTATCCAGTTTATTATAACCTGAAAAAAGGATCATACGCGTCATAGACTCCCTCCCATTCAGTGCTACCTGGGACAATCACCCCTATCCGCAACAATTCATTATCCGGCCCAAAAAGACGTCCGACAAGCTAAAGAAAGCAAGCGAGGTTCAGTTTCACGTTCGAAGGTAACTGGATGCCGCGACATTGACACACCGATCCATTGGCAGTAAGACTATGAATATAAAAGGTATTCTAAAGCAAAGTTTAGCTTTTGCATTTCGGATGCGACTGGAAACACACCGTTCCACCATGACCGTTAGGAACATGCTGGGTAACCTAAAGTGGAGTTTAGCTTTCTGAGGCAACTGGAATATGTGCCATGGCATTGACCCACATCAGGTGATGTATCTGATCCAATTATGCTCACCTGAGAACAAACAGTGGGGTTCATCTCCACATTCGTAGGCGAGGCATCTACCCACCTGTTGCGGAGACTAGAAACAAGTGGGATTCAACTCCGCATTTCGAATGTGACTGGAAGGCATCGACTCACCGGAGATCTACTTCTTCCTTGGCTAAGAGGAACCACGAAAAATGTGCCGTAAGAATTTGTCTGAAAACGAGTGAGGTTTCACATGAAGGTGGCTGGAATAGATGCCACGCATCGACGGACCGTATGCCTGTCTCTTTTCTAATTGGAGAAGGGCGGAAGTCAGACGATACGGACTCGTAGAATGGGCAGACTTACCCAAAGAGAATTGCTCCTTCGACTTTGACGGTCGATTAGAGAGGCGGATGCCACGAGCGCAAAGATGAAAACGATGATAGAAGAAAGATGCATAGTGAACTGACAGTTGGATTAGTTGATGAGTGGTGCGCGAGGACCAGCCTGATTCCGCTCAGATATGAGCGGGTTTAAAAACACCGGGACCGGTGAACTTGGTGCGGTGTTGCGCCCGTTTGACATGGACAATCCGGGTATCTTTTGATGGGCTTTGCGAGCAGATTCTAGTTTTCTGTTTTACCTTGAAGCCCGTTAGTCACACGAAACCAGACTGTCATTTGTCTTAATTGAACCTGCAGCCCGAAACAACAACAAGATGATATCGTGCCACCCGATCCATCTCACCGCCTTGAATGAGCTGCAGCGTCCATCAGGCCCTCCCCATATCAGCTTCCGGATTGAACCTCATATATTTCTGCGGCCTGGAGAATTAGTAACCCCTCGGCGCACGTACTTCAAATACTTTATACTCACCTTAGCCTCAGTGGGCCACTGAATATATTCCCACGACTGTCATGATGCATAAGCGCATAAGCACTTAGTACTTAGCAGTTAATATCGGCGAACCGAAAACCTATACGAAGGACAGATCAACTCCTACTCTGGCTCTTTGTCTTAATGGCGGCTTCCTCCTCCTCACCAACAATGCCCATACCGTTCCGACGAAGAGCTCAAACATACAAGGAGAAAATCACCACAAGGCAAGGCTGGTTTGGAGAATACGATTATAGATGGTATGTCCCCTCATGAACGGTCCAAATGTTCTATCGTCCCACTCGGCATGCACAGGCTATGCACCCCCTCCCTGCCATTTCTATACCAAAAGACCGACCGCCAGCCGCCCTTTTACGCACTCGACGATGAACTGCCTATCCTCCTCGCGATCACATGCGGGCTGCAGCATGCACTCGCCATGCTCGCAGGGCTCATCACGCCGCCCATCATCTTTGCATCAGCGCTCAACCTCGACAGCGCCACCTCTGCCTACCTGATCTCCGCCTCTCTCATCGGCTGCGGTATGTATACATATGCACATTGTGGCCCCCGATGTCCGCGCTGAATCGCACAACTCGGGATAACCTAAAGGGATCCTAAGTCTAGTGCAAATGTCCAGGATACGCTTGTTCAGAGGGTACCATCTCGGAACGGGGCTGATAAGCGTGGTGGGAACGAGCTTTGCGACGTTGAGCATTGCAAACTCGGTAAGTTAATCGACGACCTTCCGTGCTCGGTCGGTATGTTGATAACTTGGCGGAAACATGGATAGATTTTCGACGCGATGTATAATGATGGAACATGTCCCACGACTATCGTAGACGGAACGACCAATCGTGGTCCGTGTCCCGATGCGTATGGCATGTTGTTAGGTGATCTTGATCGGTTGGTGATCCGTATGCTTCCGCTTACCAAGGGTCACTCCATCTGCCAGGAACCGCGCTTATCTGTTCCCTTCTTGAGATATTCCTGTCGTTCTGTTCGCCTCGGGTGTTGAAGAAACTGTTTCCTCCGATCGTAACCGGTGGGTGGGCTATGTATGTTTTTTGGGAGGAGATGGGTGATATCGACGGTTGATATAGGTACTGTGGTTTTGATGATTGGTGCATCCCTTGTGGGTACCTCCGGTATCCCAAACTGGGGAGGCGGATCAAACAGCTGTCAGACGAGACCGACGTCTGGTATTTTTTCTTTGTGTCCAAACGTCGGTGCTCCTCGTGCGGCATTGTACGTTCCCTTTTTTTGCTTTTTCGATCCCTGAGGGGCAATAGGAATTGACGCAACTCTTCGCAGATGGGGATCGCCTCAATTCATCGGTCTTGGATTTTTGTCATTCGTTTCCATCATATTAACTGATATATTCGGATCGCCGTTTATGAAAAATATCAGTATCATTATTGGGTTATTGGTTGGATGTATCGTTGCTGGTGCAGCCGGTTATATGGACAGCAGTACCATCACCTCTGCTCCTGCTATCACGTTTTTATGGTAATGTTTTCCGCTCAACAATTTATGACAGGTCTCCTGACTGTGCCCGTAGGGTCCACCGTTTCAAGCTTAGAGTATACCCACCGGCCATTCTCCCGATGCTCGCCGTATACGGTTTGTCCTCTTGTCCTCCCTTTTCTTTTGTATCCACTGAACCGGAGACGCCAGTCTCTCTGGCGATGGAAGCCATTGGCGATATCACTGCCTCGGCAGAAGTGTCCAGGCTGCCCGTGGACGGACTAGATTTTGATTCCCGGATCCAAGGTGGCATCCTCGTGCGTTCTCTCGGCACATTTACTGCGTCGCTTTTGGCTCCAACGGCACATTAGGCTGATGGCATCGGCGGCTTCTTCTCCGCCCTATTCACCGTCACACCTCTTTCCGTGTTCGCCCAGGTCAGAGTTTCTTTCGCCGCATTCGCATATCTCACTCAACGCAAGATTCGTGCCAGAATAACGGCGTGATAGCCATCACGCGCTGTGCCAACCGCACCGCAGGTCGTTGGTGCTGCTTCTTCCTCATTCTGTTCGGCATCCTCGGCAAACTATCCGGCGTCTTGCTCGCCATACCAAATCCCGTCCTTGGCGGTGTGACGACATTCTTGTTCGCGAGCGTGGCCGTGTCTGGCCTGCGTGTCATATCACTCAACGGGTTTTCGAGAAGAGAACGGTTCGTGCTCGGCGCCGCGCTCTCAGTTGGCTTTGGGGACTTGTTGGTGCCTGGCATATTTACACACCTATTTGACGGCGTGAAGCATCCGAATTCGGGGCTCCGTGGGTTTTTTGATTCGATCACAATCGTGCTGAGTACGCCGTGTGAGTGTGTGTTTGCGTTCTCCTGAACGTGATTGTGGTGGGAGCTGATGATGGTATGGTTATAGTCCTTTGCTCTGGTGTGGCTGCTTGTGTTCTGAATTTGATTTTACCCCCCGATGCTCCTGAAGAAGGGGAAAGCGTAGCTGACGAGGTTGCTGTGGCTGACATGATGAGCCAGGAAGAGAAGAATCCTTAGCATGCATCCCATTTTCCTTTCAGGTGAAAAGGGATCGGCCCGCGAGTGGCGAAATTCTAGTTGCGGAACCGGTATGTATTACCATACAATAGATGCTGTGCCCAGGCAATACAACGTTTGATGCAATATCAAGATCTTCACGAACAAACGCATATTTTTCTTAACACTGACTTAACCGCTAATTGCGTATCAGGTTCATCGCTATTGCCCTGCATCACCATTGAAAGATTAAGCACAATCGCGCTACTAGGATAATCTGGGCTGACCCTTTTTTAAACGGAAGATTGCCGACTTGAATTGCCTATCACGATCACATCGCCGAAAACTGCGACATATTCGCATCGGAATTCAAGTTTCCGCTGTGAAACAAATTTTTGCTATGCCTTGAAGACGTCCACGGTGCAAGTACTACTTGAATGGCCAGGCCTCGAGGCATTTCGCGTCTTCCAAAGCTGTACGAACATGGATGATGATGAACTGGAGAATCTTTTGAATATGATGTTGGAACCATCCGTGAGCGTAGGACTTCCCCAATCTCCATCTAATTGAGTGGGAACAATTCTACTGAATCACATAGCTAGGACAAAAAGAGGCAATCTGGAACGCTAGGCGTTGGTAACTGTTCTCCATCTTGATTTCCATGTGCTTTTCAGGTGGCATGTCGTTGCTTCTGATGGAAAGGACCTGTCGCACGTGAAACCGGTTCTTGGAATGGAACATCTCGTTCACGGTTCGACGGGCCTGATGCTCACATTTTCCTGTTCGGACTGATTGAACACATGCATATGCTTCCCTCTCCAGTAACTTTCTCTATCTGATCTCGAGCGGTATTTCCATCAACTAACACTGGCTTATTGATCTCTGACCAGACCATACGACATGCGTTGCCATGAGGGCATCGGACTCCACGTCCTTTCGCCATCGCAACAATAGCATCTACCTCCCCAGCGATGGTTATACCATTCCGTCAAAAAGCCCAAGCGTACAAACAGAAACTCACCACCCAGCAAGGTTGGTTGGGAGGCTACGATTACGCATGGTACGTACGAGCGCGGGCTATTGCAAATTGACTTAATGCGACATAGGCTATGCACACCATCTCTGCCATTTCTGCTCGCGATAACGTGCGGACTGCAGCAGGCACTTGCCATGCTCACAGGAATCATCACGCCTCCCATCTCCTTTCATAACGTGCTCTTTGCCTGAGCTAACTCTGGGTCATACAGGCTTCATGAGCTTAGTGCAGATAGCTAGGATACCCGGGTATTATCTTGGAACAGGGCTGATAAACGTGGTAGGGACAAGCTTTGCAACGTTTGGCACCGCGAACGCGGTATGGCATGTCAATCCTGTATGCGCTCGGTGTGGATAACTTAGTGTGTTGGTGGTGTTGGATAATCAAGAGGAACTTAGGGGTTGAGACTGGTAAGGCCTTGAGGCCTCGTCTGTGCACGTGGAGTAGACCAGCCGATTTCCACGTTAAGAACATGTGCCGCTACAGGGTCTTAGCGTTATCTTTTGGAATATGGTTGGAACGACTTGTACTCAATGTGCACATGGAAAGCGGGAATGGTTCGTAACGCCTAGTAGTAGGACCGATAAGAAAATGGTATTTTACAGAATTTGCAAAAAAACGCAGGGGACGGATACTGGAATTCAACTCCGAGAATGCTACATGAAGATCTCAGTTTCTCCAGTGCAGTATGTGACGCCCTGGATTTTCCGTATTCGTCGATTGTTAGTTTTTGGAAACCCGGTCCACCAATACTCGTACGTAGGCTGTTTGGCAAAGCTCGCGACGTCACCATATCCACAAGCTTATCGATTTCGTGGTCCCCCGTGATGTAGGGGCCTCCATAGAAGCGAAATGCCTCGAGGTGAGCCAACGGTCTGGAAACCTGGCAATTCGTATAATTCTCGCTCGAAAGCCAAGCAAAAATGTCGGAGACATTTCTGATAGTCAAAAGGCACAGATATCGGATATGAGGTGCATTCTGCAATATTCGCTTCGCAGTAGAAGCATTGTGGCATGCGATGCAAAGATGGCGGAGTTGGCAAGATGATCGGAGGAGGAAACCCACTATATTGGATTCGGGTAGTAACTCTCGCTCCCGGAAATAGATCTGCAAGTCGACCAATGCCGGCGCTTCCAACATTGTTAGAAAGTTGGAAGAACGGATCTTCAAATACACCAGGCATGGTAGATAGAGCGGCCTAGTTGCGTGTACTATTTCTGAATGGCTATTATATGGCTCATCGATTTCGAGGCCCTCTAGACGAGTAGCATGGGAGAGTCCAACATAAAACTGATTATTGTTCAATGCGTCATTTAAACAGACGAAGGTCAAAGAGGACCAGTTGAACTTCCATGTCGAAAGACGATGGACAGTTATTGAGGTCAGAAGTGGTGCGGTTTCAAAAATATTATCGTAAAATTCAGGAATTGAATGGTCGTTGCGGTCGTCTGACCATAACGTCAAATTCAAACTTCGGAGAAGAGGGAGACGGTGTTTGACGCCGTACAGCGATGGCAGCATTGACGCCCGGAGATTCATGGAAGCGTCCTGCCACCTGCTTGACTCTGACACGAGAATTAGAAGTACTCGATCGACGTATTCAGATTCTTCCCTGGTATAGTTTGAAAACAACGTGCCAAGTGTAAACGAGAATGACGAGCCTCGATTGCAACGGAGAAAAAGCATTAACATCTCCACGACACGTCGTGTATACCAAGGAAGAGGAAAGCGTTCTGGTTTTCTGCGGCGCCAATCAGGCCATTCTAGTCTAATATTTTTCCAGAAATTGGGTTGCATGGATAGAAATGCGGCCCTCCACGAGGCACAAATATGACCGAGATACCACGGAAAACGTCGTGCTTGGTGAACTTCCAGAGTCGAAGAGAAATATAAGAATATTTCTGTGACAACGTCTTGAGGTATGTCTTGTGCGACACGAAGCATTGCGTATGCCATTGGTTGGCGCTAAAGCAAGCCGCAACGCAGGTCCAGCGCTGTACGTAAAGATCACTATTTTGAATTTTAGGAGAATAGACGCAACCTTTACAACGTTGGCAGTGTTGACCACTTCCAGTGCGAAGATCCACGAGATGTATATGTTGGACGTGTGGAGGTGGGGTGTACGTGCTGCGCAGTCCTGCTATGATGGGAGCTTCTATTATTAGCGGTTGTGCCCCATTTGGAAGGTTTTTTTCCCTTGAGCATAGAAAGTTCTTAGGTATAACAGATGTAAAGCAAAAAGCGGTGAAAAGAAAAGGCTCAAGTGCGAGTTTGGAGTCCCAAGGTACAACGGATACGTAGGTGACGAGGATCTTTACCCAGCATTTGATGCGTATAATTTCATTAGAAATTTAAGCAGTCAGTCCATCTTGTTCATGTGAATATGTAGATGACATGTCAGATACCTAGGACAGATACTACATATATGTTATCCAGTTGAGCAAGGTGTTCGACAAAATACGCTTATTAGACTCACAGTCACAGTTTCCCGCGTTTCTTTTGCGCAAGCTCGTTGTCAATATGGACAGTTGAGTGGCTGCATGAAACACACAGCGTATCTCCATCCCAAATCTATAAAATATGATGAGATCAGAGCATGGCGGTAGGTACAAATACACGCTTCTCCTCTTGCAATTCGAATACGGCCATTAAACGATATGGTGGTACCGATGAGTCGTAGCTTTCGCCCGCTGAAGGTTGAGAGTTAATCCAGGAGCTCACGACAAGATGAACAACTTACATATTAGCGGGTTGATGGTAGATGTAATTAACTGCATGGCTGACACCTGTACCATCAACGCCGAGGGCGATTCCAAGGGTGACTAGAGCAGAGGAAGTGCACCTGAGTAGTATGTTCATGAATAAATTGAAAGGAAACATTGACATCTGGAGCACTGACAGCTCGAGGAAGAGGGCCGCACACGCGCCGTGTAACGTTCCATATGAGTTACACATTTCTTGATACAATGAGGCTTGGCCAAGAGATTGTTGCCAAATGGCTTACCGCTGGTTACTACAACTTCATGGACTGACTCTGCCCGCGCCTTCCCAGCTGCCTTCCCGCCTTCTATGCCATGAACACTGACTTCCGCGAATGTGGTTTGATTCGCCACTTGAGGTGCGAAAGCCGTTCTTCTGTGCTTGCCCGCGAAATGAAAATAAATCTTCGCAACAAGCCGCTTAAAGTCGTCGGAAACATTGCCCCTGATGGCGGCAGGGTTGAAATCGGGCACTTCAGGAATGAGTTTGAAGTGCTGGACGGTGTCAGCCGATGGCGATATTGTAAACATTCTGGTGTCGATTGAAGGTATAGGGTACGTTGAATCTCAGAGTTCCCGTTGCTATTTCAGAAGTCCTCTGAGCCGGTTGGGCCGGTCAACGTCGCCGAATCTTCTTCCCCGCCTCCTGTGCTCGCAAACTGGCAACTCCTGTAGTTTTCCCTTTGAGCAGTGGAGAGTGCCCATTAGTACTCAAGCTCAAGTTTCGTTGGAAGCTTGTTTGACGTGGAGCTGGACTTGAATGCCACTCGATGCCGTCAACGATCACCCATGGTTGGCTCGGCTACTTCCGGTGAGTAATCTTATCTCCGCTAGTACTAGTAGCGCCCATCCAGTCAAGTCCCAAATCCCAGGTATGCCTCAGGCCCTAGGTCAGTCATGGAATGCTTAGCTTTGATATTTTGATTCATGTTATGATTGAAAGTGTTTGTTACGGGCAATGCCAATAAACTTCGAGAAGTAAGGGAGATTCTTGCGCCTTTCAAACATCCAAGTTGAAGCCCAAACTCTTGATGTGTGTCCTCTAGCCAACGACGAATTACACCATCTGATTGTCGCGCGATCAGTTCCTGAGATCCAGGAAAAACTCAAGAGGTGGCTATTGCAAGTGCCGCCGCAGCTGCCGATCTGGTACAACGTGTTTGAAATTAGACCGCGGGCTACTGAATCATGCGTGGTTTAGGTTGGGGGACCGTGCATGACTGAAGACACCGCGCTTTGTTTCAAGGCGCTCAAGGGTCTTCCTGGTCCTTACATCAAGCATTTTATGGCCTCTATCGCCATGAAGGTCTAAATGCTATGCTGGCCGGTTTCGATACGAAAGAAGCTAGAGCTATTTGTACGTTTGCATATTCCGCCGGCCCTGGTAAGTACCAGTTGTCTGCTTGCATTCACGATCAATGCGAGGATTCGATCAGGCACTGAGCCCGTCTTGTTCGAGGGACACACAGACGGCACCATAGTCGAAGCACGAGGACCGAAGGTTTTCGGATGGGATGCCGTGTTTGAACCCCATGAAACTGGATTCACGTCAGTATCTCCTTTTGCAGAATTATAACACGAGCCTCATTGATTGTGGTCGTAGGTACGCGGAGATGCCTGTAGAGCAGAAAAACGGGCTCTCGCATCGGTCGAAAGCCCTTGCTGAGTTGCGGAAATTTCTTTCCGCGCAATAGCTCGTGGACATGACCAATGTGATTAACGTCAGTCAGAGAAGAAGCGGTATATTCCACCTAACGTCGCCTCAGCGTTATTCTATTCTTCCATCCTTGCATTTCCTAAATCACAGACAATTTTTACCTACAGCAATATTGATGCCACTCGATGCTTAGACGAACACGGCAAGTATGAATCTGGTGTCCATTCCAATTAGTTCAAACCGCCAGAATCTGTGAGATGGCAAGATAAATAGTCGTGTTTTGATCCACATCATACGCCCGTTGGCTACATTATCCTACATCTTATACACCAGTCGCTATTGATCGAAATGCTGGCTCTGTGTACATAGGAGGCACCATCACGAGTGGCTTGAAGTTTCGTGGCCCAGGACGATCAGGGGATGTGTTGAACACTCGTGTTTATCTTACCATTCTGACGTTTCACTAGCAGAGCGCCTCCAGGATGGCCGCACCATAGCGCGTGCATTGGAACGCACACGTCGAGCCCTTGTTTATCGTTTTCTTGAGGACCCAGTGAAACAAAACATGTGTATCGACAAGTCGTCAGGATCAAGGATGTACTTTCCATACCACCCCACTCCAAACCCTGAACAAATCTTCACGTTCCATCCTCTCTACATCGACGCCGACGATGGTCCTCCACTGGGTGATATGCATATCATCCGCGCCTCCGTTCTGCTTCAGCCCAAGCGGCCAGATCGCGGCTCGGTACACCTCGAAATAACATTGAAGACACGCGTAACGACGTCAGGACGAGGAGTGATGTCGAGACGAGCTGCACATTCATATGCTGATTGCTCCAAGAACCTCAATGCTATGTATTCGTGTTTCATGAAAGACGGAAGCCAGTACCTAGCGGCATCAGTTATGAGCTTGGTACAATGTCGATATCCGGACTGACGTTATAAAGAAGTTCGGGCCTCGGTGTGCAGTCTCATTGAGAGGAGTGCCTGGTCTAGGTATTTCGTAAGATCAGCAGGGACGCGGAAAAGAACTGAGTTTGCGTGTCAAAACTGGCTTGGCTGGATTGAAATGGTGGACTGGAGAGCTCCGATCCGGGAGTTTGGGGGCGGGACGCTGGTGGGGAAGCAATCTGTGGAAGAGTACGGGTCCTGTGAATCCATGGCGTTCAGCTTGATTGATCATGGTTTGTTTGAATACCGGAGCTCCTCTGCTTCCCAATAAAGATATGAAACCTCCAATCCATTCTGATAAGCGCAACTTTCGCCTGGCTCTGCAAACACATTCCAGGATATTGTCTCTCTCCGGGAGAAACGGATTCCGTCTTGACCGAAGCTAGTGGATAAATGGCGAGAATTCCCAGGCAGGTACCAAGGAAAGGTTGACGTTGACGGAAGGGAGGTAGGAGGATAGAGGTATATCACAGGCTTTCCGCCTCTGAGTCTGGTAACAAAATGAACGGTCGAGTCTTGCTGAATATTGTAATCTTCCAACGAAACACCATCTTCCAACTGTTTACCCGCAAATATAAATCGCTGCGTATCAGACGGTATGCCCTCTATGTCTTGTAACATTTCCTTCAAGGTCCCCACAGTGCTATTGGGGCGTATCGTGACCGGAATCGTCTTTCCATAGAGAGTTTTAACAAAGATACGGAACGGCTGTTGAACTTGCGTTGGCGGAGGAGCATTTGGAGAATCTGGTGTGTACAGAGGAGGTACATCATCGAGTTCGATCCACAGAGTAGAAACTGTGGTATATATTTGCGACCATACTGGTGGATCAATTTGCATGAGCTCATCGGTGAAAAATGTCGTGGAGAAATTAATCTTCGCATCTGCAGAAAGTCTGAAGTGTTGCCTCGCAACCTGCTCAATGGCCTATTGACGTTCGAGATCATGATGGTGAAAGAGTTGGGCAAGCTACACATACAGACAAGGATCGTCCCTGTGTTGTTAATAGTGGCCTGCGGTTTCCGTAACGCAGTATAAGGATTGATGTTGAATGTGGACTCGACATTGGCCTATGCACTCGCTGAAGCGCTGATGGCCATGCTTCAGCTGAAGCGCTCAGCCGCACGCCATCGTCACGCGTCACGAATCAGTCACATGGCACCAAACGATCCGTCGAAACTAGACAAACACTCTAGCATCTAGCAGGAGAGAGCAATAACGGCACTAACTTATGGAACCGAACAACGATATGATCCCACATCGAGCGTCCTTCATTTTTCTAACCCATGCCGACAAAAGCTTCAGTCTTTGCTCACGTAGCAGTAGAAAATGTGATACACGAGAATCACTACTGACTCAAGGAGCAATACAGCGCTTTGCAAAATCGACTTGCATTACTCGCACGTCTTCCAAAAATTACGATGCCATGATCAGGGTCAGCAGTTATTTATAATCGTCCACCTCAACACTTGCGAATCGTCGAGCCTCTTGTTCCTCGCAAAAGACTTAGCTCAAGCTCCCTCGTGCTTCCTTTCGCTTAGAGACACACTCCGAGAGTGTCCTTTTTACTGTAAGCCATCTGCCCATGTTTATACCCACTTCTAACGATGGCCATAGACCTGACAATGCCCCACTTTCGTCGATTCAGACGAAAGGCCAATGGGTCCACCATCATCTGTGATGCACCCCCCAATATGTCGCAGGACGTCAAAGGACACTTGATCAATGTTTCCCAGGACATCGAGAAAACGCTTGCCTGTGCGCACCTCCTGGTTTCGAGACATGGCTCCCGTTCGGGTAACTTGTCACAGCTGGAACGATGGAGGAATATTTGATTGGTACAGAAGGCAGCCTTATTCTACTATCAGCAAACTCGAACTTCGGAAGGAGAGAGACCATTTCAAGCACGAGTTCATCGTGATCTATCTGGATAATGGATGGTGTCATCGCATCGATCGACGGCCTATCAGAGGGGCAAACGCGGAAACCATCTCCAAAGAGGGATGCGAGGCGGAAGATAGTCTGACGCCGGTCAGCGACAATGACCTCGACGTTATTCGTTCCGAGGCAGACGCTGAGATCACTCTAAACTTCCACCCAGACTTGTTGCTATCGACATCTAGATCCTCAAACAAAGAACAACGTTACAGCAGTACAACTGCTACTTTGTCGCGCGTTCCATCATCGCACTTGTCACTCGTCATTGCATCCTGCGAGCACATATTATGACAGGTCTACGGTGGGACAAAGTCATCAAATCTGCAATACTCAATCACATATTTGACGGCGATTGGAACAAGTTGGCGGCTATAATGAAAGGGACCATTTCTGCGGTACTCGAAAACCTGCTCTGGGATGTTATCAAGGCAGATGCTGGGACGCGCATAGAGGTGAGCAGGGATTGGGATCGCTTGAGGGAGATTACAAGAAGGGTGATCCACGAGGAAGTAAACAGCAGTTCAGCAACTATCGTGATCCCTGAAGTGCAAAACGCAGTGAACGAGTGGGTTGTGGACGCAACGCAAGCTACGCTGTGGCAACAGAATCTTGACCAACGTCTGTCAGAGCAACGGCGCGCGGAAAAGTTTGGAACAACGGCGGTAGAGGTCCTGAAAGCGGCACTCAAAACCAAGTTGGAAATATGCTTACCCGGAAACATGCTTAAAGGGCTCAGTGAAATTCTTCCCGAGCGCTTGATCCACCGCATATCGGCCGTCACCCTAGCTAATCTACCATCAGAATTGTTGGCGCGGATCCCAGTAAGAGTACTGGAGAAATGGCCGGACGATTTCATCTCTAAGCTTCCCTCTAACCTATGTCGAAAAGCTCCCGCAGAGCTTTGGCAGAAACTTTCAATCCAAGTATTCTCTAAGTTTAGAGACGCCATGGTGCTCACATTGCCAGACGACCTCAGTATCATTCTACAGAGATTACTTGACATTTCTTTACAGCGGATGCAAGATCTACTGGATCAGCCAAAGGATCATCCAGATCAGGTACTGGCGCTCAACCTTTTGCGATGTCTTCCTCAGGAAGAATTGGTTCAATTGCCCCCATCATACATTCCTATGCGTTACTCTGAAGCTGGTGGTAAACTGAACTCTTCAGAAGTGCATCGGATTAGCAGAGAAGAGGCGCCTGCCAATGAGCCTGTACGAATCAAATCGTGGTACCTGGCTCACATTAAGAGGAAACTAGCACGCTTGGCCTATTGATTCGACTCGCACCCATGCCAATCCTCATGTGCATATTGCCGCTCATTATGGATCTCATTCCACCCTCGTCTCTCGAGTTGATTCCGACATCAGCGCTTGAGCGTATTCCGAGCCAGTATTTAGCTAAAATGTTAAATCACGCTATCGATAGGCTCCCGCCTGGATTGATACGCAAAATACCGGAATCGATGCTGCAGCAGTTTCCACGATCAACACTTGAGCGATTGCCGACGTCATTCATGCCAGTGGAAGTTTTTCGAAAAATTCCACCAGATTTAATCAACAACATACCAGAAGACCTTTCTGATTAGATTCGCGAAGTAATTCAATTAAACACTTTCGAGGGCGATGAACTAAAGCAGGAACTTTTGAAAAGTGTAAAAGAAGTTTTAAGCCAGTCATTGGTCAGGTCATCCGGTGAACTACCTGCAACGGTTATTCAAATTTCAGTTCGGACCAACTCAACAAAGGTAACAACGAAAACACTAGAGGTTTGGTTGAGCTGATGAGCGGGCCAACGAGCAACTTTTGAAACACGAAGATCTGCAGGAGCACATCCTCAATATGACTCGGATGCTGTGAGGTCTCCGGATAGCGTTGAGCTAGATGGGGACCCCAGCGGAGGCGTTCGATCTTGACGGGCAAAATGCGTGGTCAAGGTACAAAATGAGCCACTATATAAGTAAAGCTAAAAATAGAATGATATCAAGATGGGAACGATAGGTAGTCAAAGGGAATCTAGACAAACGGTGAGCGGGCACGGGCGCGGGCGTTACAGATGCATAGTAAGATGGTAGCGCAAGTGCCTTTGTTTGGTATGGGAGAAGAGAAAGTTTACGGTGGCCTACGTACCAAGATGGAAGAAATATGGCAAGTAATGTGTTTGCATCCCTCCTTGCCAGACCACTTGTGAGCACACAATTTTATGTATGTCTACTTACTTCTATTTATATATTGTGCGTGTATAATGTAACAACAAGCGTTATTATTTTGGATACATGACCAAGGCCAATTTGATTGAGGCGCCTGTTTAGTTTGCCGCTACGCCATAGTTCATTATCAGTCCCGTCTATGCCGTTCGCCTTAAATAGAGCCTGTGGGAGTCATGCATTACCAATACCATTAGCGATTTGAGAATTGATTCAGGAGTCTACACCTGATAAACCGGTCATCAATGTCATACTGTGATGTAGAAATGGCCAGGTGTATTGAACCGCCCCCCAAACGGCGACGGAATCGACAGTAACGTGGCCTTCCCACATCTGTCTACACCACCGCAGCTACTCCGCTGAGACTAGATGGTCGAGCAGCAATTGTTGGGTTATGGCGTTATTGGCAGCAACAACATCCAATGGAAAATCTGAGATATGAGCAAAGCTGCTCTCTTGAGTGACAGGAAACCGCAATTGGCCCACGATAACCTCATGATGATGATGTGGTGGAATGTTGTAAGGTGAAGACACACTTGATGTTATTCGAAAAGTCGATGCATGACGCGTGACGCGTGACGTGCGGCGATTGGCGACTCAGCGGCTGCGGCCATCAACGACTCGTGCAAAAGCCAATGTCGAGGCAACATTCAACAGGGTCAGTCCTTATACTACGTTACGGAAACTGCAGGCCACTAGTAACAACCCAGAGAGGGTCCTTGTCCGTACGTGTAACTTGCTCAACTCTTTCACCATGATCTCACCTATCAATAGCCATTGAACAGATTGCGAGGCAACACTTCAGACTTCCTGCAGATGCGAAGATTAATTTTTCCACGACATTCGTCACCAATGAACTCATGCAAGTTGATCCACCAGTATGGTCGCAAATATATACCACAGTTTCCACTCTCTGGATCAAACTCGATGAAGCGCCTCTTCTTTACACACCACCCTTCCTTATCTTCGTTAAAACTCTCACCGGGAGGACAATTCCAGTCACGATACGCCTCAATAGCAGTGTGGAGACCTTAAAGGAGATGATACAAGACATAGAAGGCATACCGCCTGATCAGCAGCGACTGATATTTGCGGGTCAACAGTTGGAAGACGATTGTTCGTTGGAACATTACAATATTCAGCGAGATTCAGTCATTGCTCTTCATTTGTTACTCAAAGGCGGAAAGCCTGTGATATACCTCTATCCTCCGACCTCCCTTTCGGTCGACGTCAACCTTTCCTTGGTACCTGCCTGGGAATTCTCCGCCATTTATCCACTGGCTCCAGTCAAGATGGAATCAGGTTCTCCCGGAAGAGAGTCAATATCCTGGAATGTATTTGCAGAGCCAGGCGGAAAGTTGCGCTTATCAGACGGATTGGAAGTTTCGTATCTTTATTGGGAAGCAGAGTAAGCTCTCGTATTAAAACAAACCAAGATCAGTCAATCAATGCCATAGTTTCATAGGACCCGTGCTCTTCCAGAAATTGCTACCCCACCAGCGTCACGCCCTCAAACTCCTGGATCAGAGCTCTCTAGTCCACCATTCAATCCAGCCAAGCCAGTTTTGACACCACAAAACTCAGTCCTTCTACGCGTCCCCGCCGATCTTACGAAATACCTAGACCAGGCACTCCTCTCAATGGGACTGCACACCGAGGCCCGAACTTTTTTATAACGTCAGTCCGGATATCGACTTTGTCCCAAGCTTCATAACTGATGCCGCTGTAGGTACTGGCTTCCGTCCTTTATGAAACACGAATATATGGCACTGAGGTTCTTGGAGCAATCGGCATATGAATGTGCAGCTCGTCTCGACATCACTCCTCGTCCTGATGTCGTTACGCGTGTCTTCATGCTATTCCGAGGTGTACTGAGCCGCGATCTGGCCGCTTGGGCTGAAGCAGAACGGAGGGCGGATGATATGCATATCACCCAGTGGAGGACCATCGTCGGCATCGATGTAGAGAGGATGGAACGTGAAGATTTGTTCAGGGTGTTGGAGTGGGGTGGCATGGAAGTACCTCCTTAATCATGACGAGTTGTTGATACTTCACTTGTTGGTATGATAGCGTGTGTTAGGGTTCAAGCGACATTGATGCCGCTCTGGGGATTGAATTATCCGCTGACATATATAAGCAAGGACTGAATGTGATGGTGATGCGTTGCAATAATGCACGCGACTATGGCGCGGCCATCCTGGAGGTGCTCTGCTACTGATGAATTCAAACACGATGGCAAATCAATGCAAGTGTTCAGCGCTTTAGCCTCCACACATACCGCCACGCTCGTGTTGCACTTTGTGGGGAGTCGCCAGTTCAAGGGCATGGACTGGATGGCAAGGGAGCGGGAATGAGGACGAAGTCGATGCGTGCTTGTGGTCTCGTGACCGCGTGAACTCTGTCAACCACCATTTAAATTCAGATCGCGCACAAGCCCCTAACTCTTGTTCTCTCTCTTCCACCTCCCACTCACCCACATCGCTCGACACGCCCTTCAAGGAACGCAGACGGAAACACGGTACTTTTTTGCTCTTCTCAATCATACTCATTCTTCTTTCATCCAGTGATTGCAACTCACACACGCCGTCGTAACTTCCAGTCGCGCCATTGGGATTTTGTAGGATCATCAACGGTGCGTCACTGTTTTGTTTCGAGGCTTCTACCGTCGACGATGATTAGTTATTCCAGGGCTTGAGGTACCAAATTTCTTGGCCGTTCTTTTCTGCGTGGCGCATAAGCTGACCGAAGGTTTGATTTTCAGGTGCATGGAATAAATGATATGGACGACATGATGAACGAGAATGGCGTTTACAAGCGTGGGTCACTTTCACCCGGCGGCGGTTCGCAGGACACTCGAGTCGTCAACGGTGCGTTACGCATTTCCGGTAAAATTTGGCTGAATGCCCCGGACTCAGCGTATCCTGGATGATCGGCTCAGCTCCCTCTTGTTTTTTTTGGCCGGTGACAGGACCATCACCATATTCCTAGTATCCTTGTTGCAAAGGATACGGTAACTTGTTCGTTCATGAATAATTTGCTGGACGCTCGATTCATACTCTATGCAAGGTCCACGTCTGATGACTTTTGCATGTGAGTCAGTGACGACTCCATCGTGCCAATAGATTTGTATTCGAGGAGCTGATATGCAATGAGCGTGAAGATTGTATCCGTGCCATTCTGGCGTCACAACTCTTGCGGGGAAGCATCCCTCCATTATCAAACAGGGTGCAAGCGAACGAAGTCACTGCAGGACATCACTGCCTCAAATAAAGAGGCGATTATTATCGACCACAAGTTCTTTGTGTCCGCCATCACTTGCCACGCCAGCGGTATGAAAGGTCGTTCGACTTGTGAGTATATATGTACCTGTTTGGCTATGATGGCCCGAGGACGGTTGTTTAAATTCCTTTCCCTCGTTGCGCGGTGCCTGGAGCCTCGGTGAGCTGGCCACGTCAAATGTCAGTGACGGCTCCTGCTGTACCAACATCCACGGTCGACCTGTTGATCCCTGATCGCATCAGTTACAGCGCCCACTGACGGAACATGAGCCGAGAAAATGATTTATCCTTTCTTGTGTTATGACATGCAGACAAACCTGAAGACACATCGAGGACAAATGACGCGTGGCAGCCGCCCCTCGAAATTCAAGTGTCAAATCACGCCGAGGTCCCCCGAGGCACTGGAGTTGATTAACAGAGTTTTAAAAATTCTGTATTCTGGTAATTTGTTATGTGCGTGGTAATGACATTCTGTTGTTTTCAAAAGAGTGATGGCTAGAATGATCACCGTCACTGTTTGTCCTTTCCTTCAGTCCTCGTGTCCCCTCCGCTCCCAACCTGCCCCGTTCATGAACATCACCATCCTCAATGCCCATCGTTAGCATCACCGACACGCCTCTTTGCTCGCGCTTTGCTTTTGGAGTCTTGGACCACGCGAGCATTGGGCGAGGACCAGACTGATGCCAACTTTGACAGTCCTTCTCAACCATGGACAAGTCATTTAGCCGCCATGCCATCAGGACCTCAGGATATCAGGGCTCCTAGGAGCGTACTTTGTTGAGACATGGGACATTCAAATCGTTTACCTGACAAAATTAATTTCTCATGAACTTTCCGTGCTACCATTACATGTATATGACCAGAACAACCAAATTTGAATTTTCGGCGTAGAACATTAAACAGGACGATCATAAGCAGTATACATTTGATGGTAGGAAAACAACAGCATAGCTTTTATCCCAATGTCCAGCCAATTTCTAACAGCACGTGGTATAAGTAGAGCGATACACGAAAGTTAGGCCAATGGCACACCGTGGTGGTGTTCAGGGTGATGGTGTTTGGGGTGGTGTTTGTGGTGGTGTTTGTGGTGGTGAGGCCAGTGCTGGTCGTCGCGCTTCACAACATCGGGAACATCATGCTCCGGATGATGGAGCTCCGGGTGGTGTTCAGGGTGATGGTGTTTGGTGGTGTTTGTGGTGGTGAGGCCAGTGCTGGTCGTCGCGCTTCACAACATCGGGAACATCATGCTCCGGATGATGGAGCTCCGGGTGGTGTTCAGGGTGATGGTGTTTTGGGTGGTGTTTGTGGTGGTGAGGCCAATGCTGGTCGTCGCGCTTCACAACATCGGGAACATCATGCTCCGGATGATGGAGCTCCGGGTGGTGTTCAGGGTGATGGTGTTTTGGGTGGTGTTTGTGGTGGTGAGGCCAATGCTGGTCGTCGCGCTTTACACACGTCGGGAACATCATGCTCCGGATGATGGAGCTCCGGGTGGTGTTCAGGGTGATGGTGTTTGTGGTGGTGTTTGTGGTGGTGAGGCCAATGCTGGTCATCGCGCTTTACAACGTCGGGAACATCATGCTCCGGATGATGGAGCTCCGGGTGGTGTCAGGGTGATGGTGTTTGTGGTGTGTTTGTGGTGGTGAGGCCAATGCTGGTCATCGCGCTTCGCAACGTCGAGACCATCATGCTCCGGATGGTGGTGCTCCGGGGGTGTTGCACGGGATGGTGGTGCACGGGATGATGGTGCACGGGGTGGTGCACGGGGTGGCGATGGACGGGGAGGTGGTGCACGGGGAGGTGGTGCTCGAGGTGATGGTGCTCGTGTGGTTCTGCGAGGGATGTATCGCCCACAGGTGCGCTAAGCACAATCGCTGCAGAGACCAACGCGACAAAAGCGGTAGGAAAAAACACTTTCATTGCGACCTGAAAATTCGTTTAGGATGCAAGTCGAGTACTATAAAGTGGAAGCAGGTGCTCACAGAGGATGAAGTCGGTGCAGACTGGTGTTGAATATCGTCGTCTGCTACACTTTATATATGCATTGCCAGCATGGCCAATGCCAACTTGAGTCGCCAGCGGTAAATGTTCATGCACCCCTGAGTTTTGTGGTGAAAGCGTAAACGCTGGATCCTATTGCCGAAGGCTAGCAGTACAAGTCCAGGAACCGTCAATGTTCGCGTATTCTTGATGTGAGCGGTTCCACTCTTGATAAACAGTTTAATGAGCATGCAATGTGCCGAGCACAGTATGCCATATGTCTATGTCTCAATTCCTGAACACTAGAATTCATCGATATTTCAGTGACGAAAGACTGCCGCACCGTGGCTATGCCTCACTTTTCCATTGAGTGCCGATCAATGACAAGGCTGCGCATCTGCTGCGCACCCGTGTTCCGCTCGAAATACTTCCGTTCGCAACACTCTTGTGCGGTGGATAGACACTGACAGGTCCGTCTCCAAATATAACTTTTTTTGTCCTCGACCTGTCTTCGGTGAGAGGCGTGGTGGATCAGTTGCATGTCTGCATGTCATAACACAAGAAAAGAAAATCATTTTCTCGGGTCATGTTCCGTCAGTGGGCTGTAACTGATGCGATCAGAAATCAAACAGGTCGGCCGAGGATGTTGGCGCAGCAGGAACCGTCACTGACATTTGACGTGGCCAGCTCACCGCAGCGCCAGGCACCGCGCGATGAGGGAAAGGAGTTTAAAAAATCATCCGAAGGCCATCATAGCCAAACGGGTGCTCACAAGTCGATGCCGCTAGCGTGAGAGCAAGTGACTGCGGATACAAAGACTCGTGGTCGATAATAATCGCTTCTTCATTGATTCTTTGAAGCAGTGATGTCCTGCGGTGACTTCGTTCGCTTGCGCGCCGCTTCCATAATGGAGGGATATTGCCCTGCAAGGATTGGAAGGATGGCACGGAGGGGGAATGTCCAGTGAACCTTTTTCCCTCATCGCATATCAACCCAATCTATTGACATGATCAAGTCGTCACTGACTTACATGCAAAAGTCATCAGACGTGGGCTCACCTCAGATCTCGAAAAAAAATTAGCGACGCACCGTTGATGGCCCTACAAACCGCTACTGACCCAATGGCGCGACCAGACAGCGTGGGTGGGTTGGAATCATTGAATGAAACATGGTTTGAGAGCAGAAACCGTGAAGATAGAATTACTGTGTTCCGTCTTCGTTCCTTGAAAGGCGCGTCAGGCGATGTGGGTGAGTGGAAGGTGGAAGAGAGAACGAGAGTTAGGGGCTAGTACGCGATGTGGTTGACAGAGTTCACGCGGTCACGAGATATGTTCCCACGCCCAAAGCCAACTGTCTGTCAGTGCAGTGAGCATTAGTTGGCCTCGTTCCCATTGAATACACTTCTTCCCTCCCCAGCACTTCAGTCCATGTACCTAAACTAGCCACTCTCCTACAAGGCGCGACGAGTTTCCCGTCTGCGAGCTGGGTGTTGATTTCAGCGCACGTGGTAATGACACATTGTTGTTTCCAAAAGAGTGATGGCCAGAATGATCGCTGTCTTTTGTCCCTTTTCTTCAGTCCTTGCGTCCCCTCCACTCCCAACCGGTTACCCCGTTCATGAACATCACTATCCCAAATGCCCACCACACGCGACCAGCAACACCCGACACTCCCCTCACAGGTAGCCTCTACAGCGCCTCACATACTATCGAAGACTTGACCGCTGCCCTCGCCGAGTTTTCGCAGCGAGTTCCGTCTCCGGACCCCCCGCTTCGTCTTACTTGTTGTTGTGGGAAGGATGGTTGCGAGAACTTCCACAACTGGCTGGCAACCAAGGCCGAACTGGAGAGCCGGTTGAGATTGAGTGCCGGTGAGCCTGCTGTTGTAACAGTCTGCTCCGGAATGCTTCTGACATGCGGTGGCCTAAGAGGTCGGCCACGCACTGCTGCAGCGGCATGAGGCCTATGTGCGTCGACACGAGGTTTGTCCATCCCTCGGCTGTGCCCTTTGGGCGATCATGATCTGAGTCATGATAACGTCCCCTTAGAATCAGATACGAACGAGCGACAAGTTTCGCTATCAAAGAGCATGGACACTATCGATTCGGATGAGGTCCGGCTTTCACAGGAAGAGCGGGACAACTTTGTTGCCGAGTTGATGAAGGAGAAGGCTGTATTGGAGAAGGTTCGCCAGCTCTTGATATTTAGTTTTTACTGTCACCTCATGCTGTCTGCTCTTTTAGCGTCTCAATCAGGCACTCATCAACAACGAAGTATCCGAAGCATCAACGAAATCTATATTGCAGGAGCTGAACGAAGCACGATTGACCATCTCACGACTTACAGCCAGCCAGGCACGTTCAACGGGCTGGGATAGCCGCTTATCCGCTGCCGTAAAAGAGAGAGATGATATGCAGCAGGAACGAGACATCGAGTCGCAGAGGGCGAGGTTGGCCGAATCCAGGTTTGCTGTTCTCAAAGATAAAACGGGTGTGTCGTGATACTGATCTTGTCTTGACAATATCTCATGGTTTGGGGGTCTGGTAGCCAAGCTTCAAACGGAGGTTCGACGACTTGAGGACGCACTCGAGTCTAAGCGCATTACACATATGGAGTCATCCGAGCACAATTTACAGGACGCGCGTACGCGGATACAACTCTTGCATAGTGGACAACTTCCACGCAATGAACATGACGAACTGACGAGAGTATTGGAATCACTGGTCAACGACAATGAAATCCTTAAACGTGACAATGCAGAGTTGCAACATTTGTTGTCGGACTGTAGAGAGGACTTTCACGCCTTACAGGAACAAGTGGAGGAGCAACGGGTGAATCAGGAACCATCGCGTACGTGTCAGCTTCATTTTGTCTTGATTAATTAATTAATTAACCGAGCATTTTCCCTGCCAGCGAGGACATTGAGACATAAGCAAAGCATAGCGGCATCGTTGTCTATCAAGGAGTTCTCGGTGAGATCATTCCGACCCATACATTGGCTATGCTTATCTGAAACATTCAAGATACCCGTCCCAAGCCAACGGAGCTCTAGCCTTGAGCGCAACTCGCATGCATTCGTAAGTTGAATTTTGGGTGTCCACTTTCGCACAAGTTTCATTTTCTCAGGAACCCCTGACACCAGAAACGAATCGCCGTCCTCTTTCTCCCGTAACGCATATATCAACGCCATCAGAACAGCGGTGGCCTAACGCGTCTGCATCGGCTCATCTGCCTGACTCGGGCGGTCTGTATCCGCCATTCCAGCTCAGCTACGACCTAGATCCAGATATCATGGACGATGACGACGAACCGGTTGAAAAGCATGTACATACCAAATCCTTCCCGATACGTTCTCGTGGCGTACAAGCGAACGACGGATGGTCATGCTCCCAGTACCGCCAATTCGGTGCTACGCTTCATCCTCCCCCTCTCACGAGCAGCGACCTGCGATCTGATTGTTCCTCCTTTTCTTCTTCTGAAACGTTAACCTCACATATCGCTATCCTTCTGGAGCGACTGTCTCAACTCTTCACCAAGCTCTCCCAAGCGGACGCTCTTACACTCACCAATCGTCTCAAGCGCCAGCACTTGTACCACAACCCCGGCGACGTCAAGCATCTCTCGCGTTCGACAGTCAACCAGATACTCGCTGAGGCTGCCGCTTTGAGATCTCAGTTCCGAGTATTGTTGGAAGACGAAAAGGTGGTAACTGTGTGTACGCGGAAGGAGGTCCGAGCGCTGTTTCAGGTTGGCGAGGGAGATGTTTGGAGAGATGGGAAGATTGAGGGTCGTGCTGAATGATGTGATTCTGGATCCGAGCGAGGCGCCGGGGGTGAGCGAGGCCGCGATGGATCCAAGCAAGAGAGACGAAGCTGGATTGGGAGCTGGTTCGAAAGACGGGTGGGACGCGTTGAACTGGATAGGGCCGTTGTCCAAATTCTTTTCGCATGGCTCCAGGACGGAGAAACACCCGCATCAGGCTGCGCTGGACGATAGCCTGCATACCGGACCTGCAGTTACAAGGTCCACCAGCAACCGCAGTGGAGTGTCGGGGACGATGAGTAGTTTGGGTGTAGCGGGGGGAGGGGTGGGAGGTGCAAGTCGGCCGCGGACGATAACGGTTCCTAAAAATGCACCGGCGCTGGCTGCCGTCGCTACGACCGTGAACGTCGAGTTTTTGGGCGCGGGAACAAAGGGCAAGTCGGTCACGAATACGTTTTCGAGCAGCGATGGTCCTGTGCCTGTAACGCGTTCTGTTCCCAGGCGGAGCACCATAGTTCTGATCCGCAGATGCAGGGTACGGTTTCTGGTGCGGGGGGAGGGTCGAAGAACGTCATGGACATTTTTGCGGGTGCTCCGATGAGGAATCCAGGTGTGATGTTGGAACCTGAGCCGTGGATCGTGTTGCCAAAGGTACCGAGGAAAACTAAATCGTCCGTTCTCCAAGCCAACGCATCAGGAGGATCTACGCCCGTTCCTCCTGCTGCAGAGGGCACTGTGGGACCCGGGAAGGGTGGGATCATGGGTGGACTCTCGAGATACGTCGATGCGGTCATTGATCCCGTGTTTGGTCGTGCACCAGGGCAGACTGCCTACCTACCTGCGATGCCGCCACCGCCTACGACCAGCCAAGGTCACCAACGCAACGTTTCAAGCGAGAATCCAGGTCGATCCAGCGAGCAGACGAGTCGACCGCGTCTCCGGCGTGGATTGTCTGATTCTCGATCCATTCCACGTTTACTGGCCAAGCAGGCAATGAGGAACAGCCGCATCCTCGGTCACCGTTAGCTCCGCGCGGCGGTGACCCCCATGGGTCCAAACAGGCAGGCCCGGTTGCCTGTTGCGTGGCCTGATAGGCAATCGGTGTTGCAAGCGCTCAGCAGGACCGTGCAGAATTTCAGGTTGGGACAATCGTCCTCGTCAGCGACGGCGAATGCGGATGCGAGTGGCAGTGGGACTTTGGCCGGGTCACAGCCTCGATCGTCGGCTGAGCATTTTTTAAAGTCGAACGCTGGCGGGGAGAGTAGGGAGGTCATGAAGGCCACTTCGAGTGGAAGAACGGGATACTCCGCGCAGGGGCGTGAAAATCAAGCCGCGTCCTTCGGGTTTGATGAGTTCGGGGGTGCCGTATTATGCGAATACGGTATCGGGCGCGATGGGTGCTGCGGCTCTTCTCAATTCGTTGCCTGGGCCTGCGAACCTGCGGGATCCATTCGTATGGGAAGCGTGATGTGTATTTATGGTTTTTGATTTTAGGGCAGATCTAGGGGTTATTGATATATAGCTATGTACAATACATGATATATGCGATGGACTGCTAGACAGAGATATCTCTATCTTGGGTTGCATTTTCTTTTTTAATTGCTAACGTAGTAGAAATATACCCAGCATCGAAACGGACTGGACTGGGAGCCTTTGTCAGCCACCACCGTTTATTTATATAAGCTCGCCCGGTGAGCCTCTTTCTCTCTTACACTCACTCGTCTCGCCTAACGCGCCCATATCATCCTTCCATCCAGACGTCTTCTAGTCAACTCGTCTTCATTTTCAGTGGCTTGTTAGCTAACATCAGAGGTGCGTCATCGTTCCACGTTCCATACACGTCATCCACCCTCCTTGCCGAGAATGGACAAAAGGGCGTCTCTGTTTTATTTCAATGCCGTCAGAGAAGATATTGAATGCTGTATTGTTCTTCCGTTTCACACCGACTCGCCCTTGCCGCGTTCGTTCAATTCCAGTCGTTTCATCCCATCTGCGCGTGATCAAGCCAGTTGAACTTGAATATCAATGGTGGCAGGCTGGGTCCGACACCCGCCCACTTGAGGTTATCGTCTGTCGTTGACTCGTGGCTAAGCATCAATGCCGAATCATCGATGTTATCTTTTTTCATGGTGGCTCACCGTGATGGAGGTTTGGTTGATAGGTCCAAGATTTGGACGATGCTGCGAACAGGACGGTCAAAAGGTGCATCGCCGTTTTATTCTCCCATAAGAGAAGATAAGGCCTCACTTAAGATCCACATTTGTGACTGCAAGACTCGAGTTGCCAGGTTCACTGCTTATCTTGTTATGGGGACACCTGACACTCTCTAAATGATGGCTTTCAGCATTCCAGCCGACGAAAATTTGATTTCTAGGTACAAGAATGAATGACACCGCAGGCAGGGAATGAAGGGCCTCGCCTCTTGTTGGGAACCAAGTTCTATTATCGTTGAAGTACGAGGTTCGAGGCGTCTTATCTGCCAGGTCCTGAATGTATTGATCTTATCATTTTTTCGTTGAATGATGGCGCAGTCAGCCCTCAAGATCTCACACGTCACTATTGATGGGGCATATCTCAGATACAAGGTATCTCAAGTGGGTGGCCAGTATGCGCCTCGGTGTGCTCGGGTTCCGGCGCGCGTCTCGAGTTTTATGCGCCGACCGTCGAGCCTCTGCCTCCCCAAATGCCCAATATCCTCAACCTCAAATTCAAGGGCAACAAGTCCTTTGTCGCCTTCAGCAACATCGGCGACTCTGATGCCCTTACAAAGACTTGGAAGGTATGCACAAAGGTCGCTTCATTCCTCGAGCAGGGCCAGCGTCTGTCTTGTTTTTTGTCATTTTTAGTGCCTGTAGGATGATACAGTAATCGATGGCACATCAACGTTTTGTCTGCATCACACTACTCGGGGTAATTTTCGGGGACATCGCTGGCAACGAATTGGAAATAATGAGCGAGCAAATCAGGATTCTTTAAATCAAAGAGCAATGGGAACACTAACCATTAATGCATTATCTTCTACATAAACGCCTCGTCCCTCTTAACAACCTCTACTTGTACAAATAATCCTATCTTCATATCAACAAGACATCTGCTTCACACAGACGTTTGATTGCCGAGATAATTTCGTTGATTTACGTAATAAATAAGCGAAAATGAATTTGCAACCCCAACATACGGAACAGCTGCCCCAACAGATTTCCCGCTCCGTTCCCCATTAGACTAGTCGTGAAACGGAGAAATGCTCATTGATAATGATACCCCACCGCCCACGGTGCCTGCTTCCGGCCAGTCTACTCCTCAATTCGAGGTCAGCGATACCCTTGGCATCATCTTTACCCCCCGCCGCGCTATGGCGTCGTTCGATAACCTGGTGGCCTTGGCGAACCACCAGGAGCGTTTGAGAGGAGCACGCAAAATGGTATGGAGGGACAGAGGGGAACCAGTCGCAGAGCTGGGTAGCCTGCAAGCCTGTTTGATGCATGCAGCAAAGGGCAGTTTTCGTGAGTAACTAACTATTCGGCACTCTAGTCTGGCGTGTGCTAATCAACCTATGTAGGATCGGCGACGTTGGCGTTTAATCTTCGAGCATGTGTCAACTTGGTACTGGCAATTATGCGTCTGAAAAGAGTCCCGAGGTATTCGCCACCGTCAGTTTAGCTTTGGTGTGCTGCTAAATCTACGGCTGTTAGAGATTACCGTTTTGCGATGGTGAAGTACGCCGTGCTCGGTAAGGACACTTTTAGATTTGCAGTCATGCTAGGTGCGTGTTCTCTACTATATTTTGCAGTGCTCGACTGACGCATATAGGCACTTTTACGGGACTTTACAAGTTCTTAATCAACGCGCTCCCGATTCTTTTTCCCGCCATGAATCCAAGAATTGAAAAGTCAAAGCAGAATTCGAAGATGGATGGGCCGACTCTGGAATCCACCGAAACCGTAGAGATTGCACTTCCCGAACGCAAGACTCGTCTAGCGCTCAGCGCACATGCGCAACTCGTTTTTCTGAGGAAAAAAACGCAAAGATGGCATGCGGCATTGGCTGGCGCTATTGCAGGCGGGTTGGCCATCATATGGGAAAAGAGGAGCCGAAGAGATATCATCGCTCAGCAACTATTTGTTCGGTATGTCTCTGTCTGAACAATTCTGTGATGCTTATAAATTTAAATGCATTAGCGGCCTACAAGGATCCTACAACTCGTTTACGACGAGACATAATATCCGCGTGCCTTATGGTGACGTATTGGTATTCTCGCTTGCGTGAGTAATGTCGGGCTTATGGTTTGAACCAATGCTCATGCGCAATGCAGATGTGGCCAGATAATGTATGCGTTTCTTCTGCGCCCAGATACCATAGACAAGTCCTATAGAAGCTGGTGAGAAAATGTTTTATCTTTGAAATCGGTTGATCTGGACAATCTACAGGATCAACGAAGCAGCTAAAGTACCGCCCGAGTGTGTGAGCATGACTTGCAGTCTTTCCAGGGACGAACGTTCGACGTTCGAGACCTTGACCGAATATGTGCAAGACCGGTATGCTCAAGTTTTCGCTCTCCACTTTTTATGACTAGCCTTCGGCATGCAGGATATTACGCCCACGAACTTGACAGATTTGAAAAATCTGCGAGAACAATTCTTTCCCTCTTTAGACACGTCCGCGTATTATCCTAGGTATGCACCTTGCTCCGCAGTACACCCTGCATTGTCGTCGTGCACGTCCGTTCCACTGGATCGGTTTTTCGCCGTGTCCAAGTGGATGCTCCCTATCTACAGTGCCCTGCATTTCGTGCCCGCAATATTGTTCAAGTGGAAAGCTTTCACTCGGGACCCAGGAAGGGTCCTTGTTAAATCTGGCCTGGGAAGCTTGAGGAGCTCAGCCTTCCTAGGTGTTTTCGTCGTCATATATCAGAGTAAGTTTGCGACCGCGCTTGATTAGTTTGGCAAACAAAATGACCTGCTACACATAGCTTTGTTCTGTGCTAAGCACAACCTCCATAGATTTCTGAGCGAACTGAAGCGGTCGCCTTCTAATCCACTCTCGCAAATACCCCAACATACAATTGACCTTTTGGTTTCCAAGTCATCGTTCTGGCTCTCTGGCTTTGCTGCAGGTCTATCACTATTTGTAGAGGAGAAGAGACGAAGAGGAGAGTTGGCAATGTACGTGTTGCCGAAAGGTTTAGAGAGCTTGTGGATCACAGCAAGGGGCAAAGGTCTGGTATTTCGGACGGGCAAGTGGGGCGAAACTCTGGTGAGTGGTTGAATGGGTTGGAAATAACTAAAACGTGATTTTCTTTTGCAGTTGGCTACGATTGGAATGGGAATGGTCATGGTATGTCTAACCATCGCCTTATTATAGTGCACTGACCCTCTTGCAGAGCATATACCAGAATGATCCGCAGCATCTCTCTGGGCTCGTCAGACGGATCTTGTACCAGTTCATCGGTCCGAATTGATCATGCGATATAGTTTAATCACTAATGATTGTAGCTGTCTTGCTTAACTTATTTTTGATTGGTTGACGGTAGGGTTGTGTTCATAACTCGAATTCTGCTTATTTAACAAATTGGGCCTTTCCTGATGTATACAATAACATCACGGTTGCTGTCGGAGGCAGTAACAGGGCTAAGCCGTCGTGATTCCCAGAAGTTACGCGAGCAACCATACGATCAGAGGAGGGGGAAGGGGGAATGCGATTACCCAACAGCCGTTCGAATGACCTGGAAGTGAGTCTTGGTGACGTTAAGTTGTTAGCCCAGGGTGGATGGGTGAAATCGCGCAAAGGACTCGGGCAACGTCGCAACAGGGTGGCACAGCCACCGCTTCATCCATCTATATCCGGTTCAGGGAGTCGATACGTGACATCTATCATGCACATGGGTGCAGTTCACTTTGCCCCTGGAGATGGAACTGGGATCGAAAACTCGTATTTATCAGTAAGGAAACAAATTGTTGCTAATGTACCGTTGCCAGGAATACTTGTGGACCCGTTGTCCAGCCCGAGATTTTCGGCGACGGCACAGGATGGCGATGAACCTGGGTGGGTAAGCGCTGTGTGGCCGCATCTGCAGGTCCTTCTGAGGCAAAGCTGGTGCAAGTCACATATTTAGTGCAGACATGAGAGTGGATATTGAGCCCCATCAAATGATATCTGACGGAATAATCCCCAGGCTGGTCCTCACCCACCACTCACTACCGACTGATCCAACTCTGTTCACTATGCGTCTTTCCTCTGCTATCGTATTGAGCTCTTGGCATCCGCCTCTCCCATCGGTGGTTACAGTCAAGAGAGTAATTCTCTTTGGGTAATCCTTCCCATTCTTGTGCCGTATTCATTGCATGTCTGAACGGCGCACTTCTCCAATTAGGAACGAAGCAGTTCGTATGTGGGTCAATGCCATGGCATCTATTCTAGTCCTTTGAATGCGGAGTTAAACCCACACTTGTTTTTAGCCAGCTGCCAGTGGTTCTTCTTCAAGTTCTAGGCCAACACGACAACAAGTGGTGGGTCGATGCCCGGGCATCTATTCCAGTCACTTATGAATGCGGAGTTGAACCCCACTTGTTTTTAGCAACGTACTAGTATGCCTTCAAATGTAGAACGACCTCCATCATCTTCGGTGGGTCAATGCATTGTTATCACTGTCGAAATGCGGAGTTGAACCCCGCTTGTTTTTAGGGATCGAGCACAAGTAGTGTAGGCAGTAACCCAGTGGGTCGATGCCTTGGCAAATAACTGAACTCCGTTTTAGCCTTAACTATTAATCATAATAGCTTGGTGTGTCAATGCTTTGCAGCGTCTTATCAACTCCGGAACGTACCTCACTTCCTGTTTTTAGGTAATTATTCGAGATAGGTTGGGAAATGGCGACATCGGGTATCCATTCAACTTGGTGTCAAGTGTGCGATTCCACGACTTGAATAACCAGCAGGTTTTAGACTTCCATTTTACCACCGAGAGGCCGTGGAACAGACCTGGCAATCCGTATGATCTTTTCTCAGGTCATAATAGACTACATGCTGGGGTCAAGTGGACAAGCATCTGAGGTGGGTGATGCCACCTATTCCAGTCACCTTTCAAAACGCAAATTAAACTCCGCTTTAGCATACCGGTCGCGCTCTACTTGCGCAGAGTCTTGCCAGCGGGTCTAGCAGCTCGGTATGTCGCTGCAGCAGCATCTAGTCACCTCTGGAACATGAACTGAACCACCCCTTCAACTTCCACTTTAGCCTAGTGGGCCTACCAGCTCGGTATGTCGCTGCTGCTGCTTCTAGTCACCTCTGGAATATGAACTGAGCCGCCCTTGCAAATTCCACTTAAGCATGCCCATCATACTCCAAGTTACACTCTCAGTTTCGATCTTGTGCAAGTATGGTATGTCAATGCTACAGCATCTCGTCACCTCCCAACGTGAAACTGCCTGAACCTCTCTTCTGTTTTTAGAATATTCGAAACTATCGAGTAAATGGGGCATTACTAGTAACATATGTGGAAGAGATGGATGATATTCGATCCTGGGTATGATCTTTTTTCAGGTCATAATTGACTGCGTACTAACCTTTGCGATATTAGATTACCTCCATATGCATATCATGTGGGTCGATGCCACGTCACCTATTCCAGTCACTTTTCGAAACGCAAAGCTAAACTCCACTTTAGTATTCCAGTTACGCTATAAGGGAGTATCTTGGGACTGATGGGATATGTCACTGCTGCTGCATTTAGTCACCTCCAGAACGTGGGACTGAACCCCGCTTACTGTTAGTATTTGCAAGTTTATCATGAACGTGATGGAACGGAAGTGATGAAATATCGTAGAACACCGAATGGAGTTTGGCACACCTCGATTGATCATCGTGATCGGATCGAATGGCATCAGCATATATAGACTACAGGATGGTCACCCATTGGAAGGACAATCATGAGCCCTGACATGTATCTAGTTACAAGAAATGTTTTGTCTACATCTAGCGCGAAGGTGACACTGCGTCACGTTGGCCGGGTGCCGTGATCCTTATCTCTGGAGGCTGTTAACGTAGCTCAGATTCCCAGAGTTTGAAAGCGGCCTCAAATTCTGCCTGCCTAGACGCCCGTCCTTACGTATAAGGATGACATGCGGATCCGATGCGGTGCTCACACGGTGCTCCTTCATCGAACCAAATTGGACACCGCCAGCTGTGCGCACCGTACAATCGATGAGCAACCTATGTCGCAATTTCGCATCAACAGGCCACTGTAGGTTTGGCGAGAAATGTCGGTTTGTCCATTCAACCAAGGTCGGTGCCAGTGGCGATGGCACGTGTTGGTTGCCTTTGCAGCGTTTGTCTGATCCTCTGTCTCTCAGGATGCCCCTGCGTCCCCTGTTGCGTCAACGAGTGCGGTTGCGCAATCTAGCCGTCGGAAGTTGACCTGGAGGAGCAAGCAACCCTGCCGCTTTTTTCTCCAAGGAAACTGCCACAAAGGAGATCAATGTGAATGGAGCCACGAGTTTAAGGTCAGGACATCGTTTCTCCAATCGTCAATCCGAGCTGAAATGGCATAAAGGCGGAGGACCTCGTCAAGAAGGAAGCTGACGCCACAATCCAGCGAATCGTCCTGGGAGCGTCGACTCTAGTTACCTGTGGTGCAGGCCTGCAGGTGCAACACATCGTGTGCGGTTTCGATTGCCTGTATATCACCATCAAGAACCTTCCGCAGGATGCCGATCGTGCAGAGGTCGAGGAGCTTTTTACCCAGCAAGGCGTTGCGGCCACCTCATTCTATGTTGAACGCTTGCGGGTCTTTAACCACAGGAAGGAGGCGAGGATCGTCATTGAAGCTGAAATAGGCGAATCCCTCGCTGTTGGTTTGGACGGCACGGAATTTAGAGACGACGAAACTCTGGATGTTGCTGTCGACCACGATTCCGGGCCAAGAAAGATGGGTTCATCTGGGCGTAACACAAACGTACTTACAGTGTCTTGGAAGATTCCAACTTCTACCATTCTTATAGAATGTCATCGTTCATCGACCGCGCAAAAGTTGCAGACAAATTGCACAACACAATCGAAGATGGCAGAACAATTCAAGCAGTCTTGTACGAAACAGATGATGATGAAGTCGCTACTTGTGTCAAAGTTTCTGGCCTTTCACCGGACGCAGCGTCCACATGGATACGAAAACATCCCGACCGGTGTACTTTGACCGACCCATTTCCCTATCTTGATTTCGACTCGAAGGCTGTCGAAAGAGATCTCCGTCGTCACGTTGAGAGACACGGCCGAATTGAATCGTTTGAAGTCAGTCCACTAAATCCCAGCAAGGCGAATGCAGAGGTTCGCATACGATTCCATTCGTGGGATGACGCAAAGCGGGTACATGACGCGCTCAAGGCGCCATTGAAGCCCGGCTACCCGAAATTTCATCTCTGGTTGCCGAAGCCAATCCAATTTTATGTAACGATTCCTGTGGCACAATACCGTGCTCAGAAGGCTCGTTGGGACTCCATCTCAGAACGGGATGATAATAAAGCAGCGTTTGTACGTATCGCCGACAACAATGTCGACACCGCCTATGTTCGTGTTCTTGGTGAGGACAAGAAAGCAGTCGGACAGCTGAAAGTACGGGTGGAAAATTTGATTCTTGGAGAGACATTGGATGCATCGTTGTGGCATCGATCATTTTTGTCTACAGCTGGGCGGTGTTTTCTCGAGAAAGTCAGCGCTCGGACGGGGACCTACGTGCGGATCGATTGGAAAACCAAATCGTTGAAACTCTGCGCGGATGGTCGTGCGAAGGAAGCAGTATTGGGTTTGATTGAAGCGGAAGTAGAGCGTTTGAAAGATTCTGAAACTTCCATCGCCATCAGCCCACGTGCGGTGGGGTTCTTCTTGCGCAAAGGAGTACCGACGCTGAAGGAGGAATTGGGAGATGATGCAGTAACGCTTGAGCTGACATCACCTCCGCAATTGCTAATTCGTGGCGGGGAGGAAGCCCATCGTGTTGTCGATCGACTGATTGCAGAGTCGAAAACCGGTTACCGGCTTAATACAGGGAACGGAGAAGGTTTGTGTCCCGTCTGTTTTGACGACGCAACCACTCCCGTTTTGCTCGCCTGCAAACATGCCTATTGCTCTGAATGCATCCGTCACTATCTCATGTCTGCTTCGGAAAGAAAGCAATTTCCTCTTACCTGTGCAGGTGATGAAGACAGGTGCAAAGCGCCCATCGCCATTCCCGTAATCCAAAGGTTCCTTTCGCAGCAGCAGTTTGACGAGCTTCTTGATGCAGCTGTTACAAGTCATATCGAGAAGCAGCCGGCGATATTCCAGTACTGTAAGACACCCGATTGCACGCAAGTGTATCGTCGCGATCGGGGAAGAAAGATGCTGACATGTCCGTCGTGCTTTACAAGTGTCTGTACGGGATGCAATAAGGAAGCACACGAAGGTATGACATGCGAGGAGCGAGAGCTAATGAGCAATCCTGAAGAGCAGGAACGTCGGAACGAACAATGGGCGTTGACCGCGGCGCGAAGCGTTGCCCATCATGCCACGTGTTTATGCAGAAGACGGAGGGATGCAATCATATGGAATGCCGCTGCGGGGCTCACTTTTGCTGGATATGTCTTCAAGTGTTCCATGAATCCAACTTGGTATATGACCACATGAATCGCGTGCATGGTGGGATATACACTGCGGATGTCCAGCAGGAGCAACGGGCGAGAGAGCAGACAAACCTGTTATACGCTCAACGCCTACAACGAGAGGGAAATGAACGTGCCGGGGCGCGTGTTAATGTGTTGACCTGGGCCGCGATCCAGAGGGAACATGCGCCGACTAACGCCACGGATCCCCCGCTGGAGCCACGGGCGAGGTTGTACCCTCACCGTCTACGACGAGAGGAGGCACAGGCACCGACCGACACCACAGATACCGAGCAGGAGCGACGGGCGAGAGAGCTGGCAGACCTGTTATACGCTCAACGTTTACAACGGAGGAAAATGAACGTGTTCGTGTGGAGAATTGGCGGCAAGATGAGATATGGAGGACACAACAGGCGGAGCGTATCCTGCGGGCTCAAGAAGAACGCGAACGCGAAGAGGTAAGGAGATTCGAAGAAATCACACAATGGCAGGCTCGGGAAGAAGAACGGCGACGGCAAGAACGAAGTGGCAGTTGGTGTGTGATAATGTAGTTTGTAGACTAGCAGTACTACTACATCTGCGACGGCAACTTTTGTACAAGTTATTCGATGTGCTTGATATATGTATCGTTGTCCTATCCTGCCTTCGCACTGCAAGAGGAGAGGCTCAGGGATGCCTGAATAGAGACTGGCGTATTTGACCGGTATTATTATAGAATGACGAAATGAATATGTTCAGAAAAATGATGAACGAGGCTAATGAATTAATGAAGTTATGATGCATGAACGTGTGCTCATCAATGTTGGTTGGTTGATAAGGCCGGCCTCTGGAGTCCATATTGGGCGAGCCTGACTGCAGTGACCGTCGCGGCATCATGATCTTATCAGCATCACATCGTCATCATGACAGTAGAAATCAATACTTACAACATGCTCGCATTGCCTAAAAGCAACCTAATCAGATACTGCCCGACCCCATTTTAGCCGCCCATCCTTACGTATGTTACTATGTAAGTAAGAATAAGAATGAGCACCAGTGAAATAGTCCCACGGTGGTCTCTTTGTCCAGTTATTTGGGCGCTTCAGGCCGCAGTCGCCCCGTGGCAGACTGCCAGTCGTCCCTCCCATCGCCTCTTCTGCGAGTGGCCGTGGTACATTGTATGACTGATGAGTAACAGGATATGTCACGACTTTACATCAAGTGGCTACTGCAGGTTTGGCGAAAATGTCGGTTTGTCCATTCAGCAAAGGTTGGCAGTTCCGCGTGTGGGTTGTCTTTTTGTAGTGTTTTCTAACCTCTTGGCTTCTAGAACGCCGGGCCCACATCCCCAATCGCATCAACAAGCACGGCTGCGCAATCAGCTAACCGTCGGCAGCCAACCGTTATTACGAAGAACCAGCAGCCGTGCCGTTTCTTTCTCAAAGGAAACTGTAACAAAGGGGATCGATGTCAATGGGGCCATGAATTGAAGGTCAGTATATCATTTCCTAATTGCGACTCGAAGCCTCAAAACTGAAATAAAAGAAGGCAGGGGACGTCATCAAGAAGGAAGTCAACACCACCATCCAGCAGATCGTCCTGGGAGCGTCGACCCTAGTCACCTGTGGCGCAGGCTTGCAAGTTCAGCACATGGTGTGCGGTTTTGACTGCCTTTACATCACTATCAAGAACCTCCCGCAGGATGCCAGTCGTGCAGAAGTCGAGGAGCTTTTCATCCAGCAGGGCGTCGACACTACCTCGTTCCGCGTCGAGCAGATGAAGAATTCGAATCATAAGATCGAGGCGAGGGTCATCATCGAAGCTGAAATAGGAGAGGCCCTTGCTGTTGGTCTGGATGGCACAGAGTTCAGGGGCGACGAAATTCTAGATTTCTACGTCGACCGTGACTCAGGGCCGAGCAACTGCAAAATGGGCTTGGTGCGGCTTGACGCGAACTGGCTCACGGTGTCTTGGAAGATCCCAACTGCGACAGTTCTTTTTGACTGCTATCGTACGTCGACCGCGCAGGCGCTTGTGGACGACCTGCATAACACCATCAAAGATGGTAGAAAAATCCGAGCAGTTCTGCACAAAACACACGATCACGCCGTCGCTACCTCGGTCAAAATATCCAATCTGCCTACAGGGACAGCGTCCGCGTGGGTGCGCAAATACCCCGAACGCTGTACTTTGACCAATCCCTTGCCTCTCGTTAATTTCGACACGAAGGTCGTCGAAAGAGATCTCCGTCGCCACGTGCAGAGACTCACCGCGATCGAAACGTTTGAAGTCAGTCCACCCAATCCCAGCAAGGCCAATGCAAAGGTCCGCATACGATTCCATTCGTGGGACGACGTCAAACGGGCACACGACTCGCTCCAGGCACCGTTAAAGCCTGGCTACCCCAAATTTCAGCTCAGTTCACCGAAGCCAATCCAATATAACATCTCGATCCCCCTCGCCCAGTACCGTGCTCAGAAAGCTCGCTGGGATTCCATCTCGGAAAGGGATGATAACAAGGCGGCATTTGTACGCATCGACAAAAACACCTCAGCCTGTATTCGTGTTCTCGGTGAGGACAAGAAAGCGGTCGGACAATTGAAAGTACGGGTGGAGAATCTCGTTCTTGGAGAAACTCTGGATGTATCGTTATGGCATCGATCGTTCTTGACTGCCGCAGGACGAGATTTTCTCGAGCGCGTCAATACTCGGACAGATAGTTACGTTCGAAGCGATTGGAAAACTAAATCGTTGAAAATCTATGCAGACGGTCGCGCGAAAGAAGCGGCGTTGAAATTGATTGAAGCAGAAGTAGAACGTTTGAAAACCTCTGAAACCTCTGTTGCCATCGGCCGGCGCGCGGTGGGATTCTTCTTGCGTAAAGGGGTACCGACGTTGAAGGCGGAATTGGGAGATGATGCCGTGGCATTCGAGCTGACATCACCTGCCCGATTGCTAGTTCGTGGCGGAGAGGAAGCCCACCGTATCGTTGATCGACTCATTGAGGAATCCAAGTCGGGCTTCCAGGCAAATGCAGAGAACGGGGAAGGCACGTGTCCCGTCTGCTTTGACGACCCGACTTCTCCTGTTTTGCTCGCTTGCAAGCATGCCTACTGCTCCGAATGCATTCGTCACTATCTCATGTCTGCTTCGGAAAGAAAGCAATTTCCTCTTGCCTGTGCAGGTGACGAAGACAGGTGCAAAGTGCCCATCCCCATCTCCGTAATCAAACGATTTCTTTCGCAGCAGCAGTTTGACCAACTTCTTGATGCAACTGTTACGAGCTATATCGAGAAGCAGCCGGCGATATTCCAGTATTGTAAGACGCCCGATTGCACACGAGTATATCGTCGCGATCGAGGAAGAAAAGTGCTGACGTGTCCCTCATGCTTTACAAGCGTTTGTACGGGTTGCAATAAAGAGGGGCACGATGGCATGACATGCGAGGAGCGAGATCTGATGAGCGATCCTGAGGAGCAGGAACGTCGGAACGAACAGTGGGCGTTGACCGCCGGCGCAAAACGGTGTCCGTCATGCCGCACGTTTTTGCAGAAGACGGAAGGATGCAATCATATGGAGTGCCCCTGCGGGGCTCACTTTTGCTGGATATGTCTCGAAGTATTTCGCGAATACCGCGCGGTCTATCAACATATGAATCGCGCGCACGGCGGAATCCTCGACGAGGATGCCCAGCAGCAGCAGCGGGCGAGAGAGCAGGCAGACTTGATGTACGCTCAACTTTTACAACGAGAGGAAAATGAACGTGCTGGAGCGCGTGGTAACGTGGCGAATTGGGCACTGGGTGGCATCAGACAGGATTTTGACGAGATATGGAGGGCACAACAGGCGTTGCGTATCCAACAAGCTGAAGAAGAACGCGAACGCCATCGACGAGAACAAGAAAGGAGAGTGGAACAGCAGCGACGGCAGGAACGGAATAGTTGGTGTGTTATAATGTAGGCAGTATGAACCTTTGTATTGGATGTACTACTTATGTATGTAACATAGTTGGGGATGAACAATATTCAATTGCATTATTTGAGATAGAGGAACGATCTAAGTCAATCTCTGGCATCATGCATCACGATGGTAATCAATACAATGTTCGGACAAGTTGAAACGGGAGACATTGGATGCATCGTTGTGGCATCGATTTGTGTGGTTGTGACGTGACTTGTCACCAAGCCATCGTTGGCTCATGAACGGCTCTGCGCTCCTCCTCGCTGTGAAACACCCAGACTTCCAGCTTCAAGGCCAAACCCACTGCGTGAGGTGGAACATCAACAGAGGGCTTCTCTGTCCTCAACCTCCACCTCCTTGCCTTTTACTCGCCCAGGCTCGCCCTCAGAAGTGCCCAGCTCCTCTAACAGAACCTACGCTCTCACCGTTTCCCGCACTTTCCTTCTCACAATGCACCTACCCTGGATGGGCCGTGTACGTCGACGCCGTGTACATTAACTATGCCGCTCTCGTGGCCACGGTCGCTGCATTTCGGATTCCCGAGTCCCTTCGTGCCTGACAAAAAAGCTTGGCAAAGACTGTGTTCTCGGCATGAAGGGATCGTGCTGAAGTTTGACTGAAGTTCCATTTTTGATTCGTGAGTCTGCTTTTTCCCGCCGAGCGTTCTCATGAATGGCACTAGAACGTGCCAGCCCCCCAACACCGCCGAAACCGTGGAATCCTGCAAGAGTTCTTCAAATGCCGTCGGGTCCGCAAGGATGACAGCGTCATCCCAGTGTCGCAGCATTGTTTGAGTTGGGTCATATCCGCAAAATCGGAAGGCGGAGAAGAGTGTTGGGATGTGTGTGTGTGTGTATGCACGCCTCGAAATAGAGGACGAAGAAACTGGTGCAGGTGCTGGAGCCGTGATTGAGCGATATATGTGTGTGTGTGCAAACTCTCATCTCGCACCAATATCAATATGTACTTGATGAGTTATATGAGTGGTAGTCAAAGTTTTATCCCCAGTCCATGGCGGCAGAGAACTGTGTCGATAACGTTCATGTATCTTAGATGGGTGATCTGGAAGGGACGTGCATAGGATACTAAGGCTCCCAGCGCGTACGATGAAAACTTGCACATATGTAATGGACTTTGATGATGGGTGATTTTCCGGGTGACAAGTCTAATACTTACCTGCATGCACATACAGGTCAGAACAATCCACAAAATGACCACTTTTTTTTATTTTAATGGAAAATATATTTGGTAAGTAAAACATGAGTCAGAGTAACTACATGGATAAAGAGCAACGGTGCCGCACGGGCCCGCTAGTAGTGGTAGCAAAGGGAAGACCGATCTACGGGAGAGATTTACATACAGCATAAACGTCTCTAGTCGCGGAAAAGCCGGCGAAAGCCAGCTCGAGTCCAAAAACACAAAAAGACCACTAGTCATATCTTGTTGTTGCTCGACTGCGTGATGGAGCTTGCCGATGTGCATTTTCCACGGCGGTTGGTGTGACATGTGTGACGCCCAGTCTTTCGTCTTGACCACCACAATCCCTACTATTGGTAACTCTCATCTTCATTACGATAGGCTCGGATGCTGATTTCTTCCCTTGCGCCAGATGATGACTACCAAACCAGAAGGATCTCAGTTGACCACAAACTCGGGCTTCCTTGCCGGTGCTCATGGGTTCATTATTGAACATGGAGAGGTTACACAAGTTCAAGGGAATCAAGTATGTCCTTGTTTTACCAGATTGAACTGTGCAATAATTGTCGTGCTCCAGGTTAACAACTATTACAACAATACAGCACCACCTGCTTCAACTGTCCCAACTTTAACTTTATCACCTGTGATAGGACCTAGTGCCATGTTTATAGGTCGTGATGAGTACCTCCATAAGTTGAAGGAATTTTTCAACCATGATGCAAAAGGGCAGAGGAAATTGTTTCTCTTGTATGGCATGGGAGGGATTGGCAAAACCCAGATCTGCCGTAAATTCATTGAACAGAATACCCATTTGTAAGTATGTAAATGCTTACAAATTCTTGTTATCTGACTATCCCAGGTTTTCTGAGGTTTTCTGGATTGATGCTTCTTCTCAAAATACCATTTGCCTTGCACTGGAGCACATTACCCATGCATATAATCTCACATCCAACACAGGGAGTTCAGCTACATTGGCTCTCAACTGGATCTCTCAAAGGGTCAACTGGCTTATTGTATATGACAATGCAGATGGAGGATATGAGGTTGTTGAAGAACACCTCCCACCAGGGAATACTGGCAATATTTTGATTACAAGCAGGAACCCTGCTTTACAGAGAATTTCATTGGCAAAGAATGCATTGGAGGTGGTTGATTTGGAAGAGAAAGAGGCTGTCACATTGCTCTTGGAGTCAGCCTCACTGGATTGTTCATCTGACCACCTCAGGCTCTCAGGCAGGCAGCTTGTTTCAAAAATAGGTGGCATTCCACTTGCCATTGATCAAGCTGGATCATACATTAAGAGCTGTGGTTGTAACATTGAAGATTATCTGGAGATGTATACAGAACACCAAAAATTGATGTCTAGTGTTGAATTCAAGGGTGCATCAAACTATGGAAAATCAACATTCAAGACATGGGATGTTAACATGCAGGAGATTGAGAAATGGGCTGCAGGTAAAGATGATTCCAAAGCACTTGCATCACAGAGTGCCATCATTTTAATGAAGATATTTGCCTTTTTACATCATACCAACATACCCCAAGAGATGTTCAGGAATGCTGCTGAAAATTATGTGATCAGGGTCTCACACAAGACAGCAAAGTCTCCCACTTCAGCAAAGTTTGTGTCCCTTCTACACCTTGCCAATATTCCAAAATTGTTCAAGAATGCCAAACCAAAAAGTACAAAATCCTGTCTCCCCCAGTCAGTGACATTGTTGAATGATGATATTTTGTTCTTGAAAGATGGTAAATGGGATAGCATACGCTTCATGGCTGGCATACAGATTCTGGTTACCTTTTCTCTAATAAAAGCCAATGGCAACTTGTATTCAATGCATCCATTAGTTCATTCATGGAGCAGGGACAGAATATCAAGAGCAAAAACTGCCATTCACTACCAAAAAGCAAGAGCATTGTTGTCATGTGCAGTAAAGCTTGACTATGGTCTAGACAACTATGCCTTCTATCAGCTGCTTGCTCCACAAATCACATCAAATAATCAATACAGAGTTGACAGAGACATGGAACCTGTGTATTATGATGATGAGTATGAGAGATTCTCATATATCTTTTATGCAATTGGAAATTGGAATGCAGCAGAGAAGCTGTACCTGAATATGATGAAGGACAGAGTAGCAAAGCTTGGACCAGACCACCCAGACACTCTATCCAGCATGGCCAATTTGGCAAACACATACCGGCAGCAGGGAAGGTGGAATGAAGCAGAGAAGCTGGAGCTGGATGTGATGAAGGTTAGAACAGAAAAGCTTGGACCAGACCACCCAGACACTCTATGGAGCATGGCCAATTTGGCAGGCACATACCAGCATCAGGGAAGGTGGAATGAATCAGAGAAGCTGGAACTGGATGTGATGAAGGCTAGAACAGAAAAGCTTGGACCAGACCACCCAGACACTCTATCCAGCATGGCCAATTTGGCAGGCACATACCAGCATCAAGGAAGGTGGAATGAAGCAGAGAAGCTGGAGCTGGATGTGATGAAGGCTAGAACAGCAAAGCTTGGACCAGACCACCCAGACACTCTATCCAGCATGGCCAATTTGGCAAGCACATACCACCATCAGGGAAGGTTGAATGAAGCAGAGAAGCTGGAGCTGGATGTGATGAAGGCTAGAACAGCAAAGCTTGGACCAGACCACCCAGACACTCTATCCAGCATGGCCAATTTGGCAAGCACATACCACCATCAGGGAAGGTGGAATGAAGCAGAGAAGCTGCAGCTGGATGTGATGAAATTAGCAACAGCAAAACTTGTGCAAACTCACCCAGCAACTCTTGTCTATATGGCTAATTTGGGCCTCACATATATGTCACAGGGAAAGTGGAGTGATGCTCAGTCTCTGCTACCCAAAGCAGTCAAATCCATGCAGCAGTACATGGGACCTCAGCACCCAGTCACCCTGAAATTTATGTCATATTTGGATCAATTGCACCAGCAGATTCAGAGTGGGGACAGCAGCTGTCTTCAGGAAATAGGTTAATGATAAATGTTTATTTACATCAGAAGCATGCTTATTTGTGCATTCAGATAGATGCAGATAAGGGATAAATGGATAGCCTGAGTCAAATAGATCCATTCACTGTAGTGTACCAATGCTATACATATACCCTGTATACTGATCCAATGTTGTAAGAGAGCCTTTCTTTCATCCTTGACTTTCATTTTCTCTGCATTGAATAATTTTTACATGCTGTGGATCCAAGTTGCATCTCTGTCATAAAACAGAGGTAGATGCATCTTGCAAAGATCATTAGGTACACAGTTATCACAGGCACCAAATTCCAATATGATCCCAAGAGTCAAATCTAGCAGGGGCTCTTCATATGCTGTCGGATCCACAAAGACATGTGTTCTAGTAGCCAGTTATGAGCAATAGAACAAGCATGATTGGAAGCTCACGAATTAACTGAGGTGCCAAACGACATGGACACGGGTAGCCAGGTCAATCCAATTTTGCGGGGAACACCAGGCACGTCGGAATGAACGTTAATGTAGGAGTAACGCTCTTATGTAACATCTGCTGCCTTGCTCCAAACAAAAACGCGAAAAAATGTCCAAGCGAGGCCCATCTCCGCCCACCAGCGCCCCGACCAGCGCAGGAGGTCTCATCAAGCGCGCAAAGCCGGGTGAGACCCAGTCTACCCAGCTCATCATTTCGTCGGCCGGCGACGACAAAAGAGGCCTCGTTCGGTCCGTTCATCGGACAAGTAACTTGGAAGCCCCCATCATCAGCTTAGCTGGCGCCCACTCGGTGTGTTTTCATCCAGATTCGAACGGACACATTCATTCAGAGCTGACGTGCATTGGAGTCAGGCAAAATTTTGAGCTGTCGATTCGACGCAAACGGACAGAACATTGCAGCCTGTTCCGCAGACAGAAGCATCTGTGCGTTGTCCTCTTTCTCCCTTTCCTCTCCTGACGCTCGTGCTTATACAGCCCTCTGGCGAACCTACCCTCCCAACGCGAACTACGCCCTTCTCCAAAGCCATGCCAAAGCACCCATCACCGACCTCCAATGGTCACTCTGCTCACCACACCTCTTCTCCGTCGCCGCAGACCACACCTTGACTTTCACGGACGTCACCACCGGCGAGCGCGTTCGCAAAATCCGGGCACACCGCGAGATTATCAACGCTGTGGACAGGAGCCTCGCAGCGGGCGGAGGGTCAGGGACCGAGCTGATCGCCACAGCGTCCGACGACAAGACGGTGAAGGTATGGGATGCGGGTGAGGACGGGGGGAAAGTCCCTGTGGCCACATTCGAGGTGGGCTGCCCGGCCACGGCGGTGTGTTGGAGTGCGGACGGGGTAAATCTGTACGTCGGCGCGCTCGATAACGAGATTCACGTTCGTTGGCATCGTTCATCCTTTTTATGTGTGCTGAAATGGGCATTCATAGGTCTATGATATGCGGAAAAATGCACAGGTGTACACCCTCATAGGACACACCGACACCCCTACCTCCCTCGCGCTCTCTCCCAACGGGTCGCTCCTCCTTTCTCCATCCTTATCATCCCAAACCATCATCCACGATATACGGCCGTTCTCACCCTCCCCAACACGGATACATCGGATTCTCCAAGGTGCACCTGCAGGATTCGAAAACACTCTCCTACGAGCCGCCTGGAGTAGGGACGACGGTGGACAACGTGTTGCTGTGGAGGGGCAGACAGAATGGTTTGTATATGGGAAGTGGAGAGTGGGAAGATCTTGTACAAGGTAAAGCCAACTCCTCTTCACCGTGCATATAAGCGCTCATAGTTTATTGTTCCTTGTTCCTAGCTGCCGGCCATAAGGGAACGGTCACAGCGGTTGACTTTCATCCAAAAGAGCCAATCAGTGCGTCCTTTGTCGTATGCCAATGATCAAGCGATTCTCATCTTTCTTTCTAGTTCTTACCGCAGGTAAAGAAGGGGTGATGCTGCTGGGAGAAATAGAATCAAGCATAAGCATCTAGACACACGTGTTGAACGTTGAGGCGCTGCATGCCCTGTACCTCATATTCGGTGTTTATGATGTCTATATAACTTGTTGCGTCGAATGCCATGACTTACCTCGCATCATATTCGTATTTCACCAGATCCAATGAAACGTTTCTCAAGAACGCATGCAAATTCATAACACAAGACTATACAATTTAGTACAACCCTCGTTTCAAATCTTCTTACAGGACCGTTTATGCGCCTTCCAATCCGCCTTTTGACAATCTGCAGAGCAGTAGCGAACAGCCTTGCATGCTGTACAGAACAACAATTTTGGTTTCCCAGGCCCACGACACATGGCGCACTGTGCCATCTCTTGATCCACTGAACGATCCATGACGTTCTCGCCCAACTTGTTGAACAAGTCAACACCGATCGTGTCGATAAAGGGTACCGAAAAGAGAGGGCTGATCGCAGCACGAGTGGCGTAGGGCGCGAAATCCTTCCATTCGCTGTTTCGCGAAAACACCCCGCCGAGATCTTTTCCCAATCCGCAACTGCACAGCGGAGATTGGTCGATTTCTTCCGACACCGGTATGCCCTTTGAGAGATACTCGCAGCGGCGGGTATGACCCCATTTGCGGCACCGCTCGGTATAGGCGGGGAGGAGGAGCTTCCACGCCTTCACTTCCTCGCCATCGGTGATGATTTGGATCAAGCCCTCTTTTTGGACGCTAGAAATACCATTGAAAAGGCGGGGCATTCGGGCATGCGTCAGAGGGACGATGCACGCGTCTATTACGGTCGTATGAGATGCCAGGTCCAGACATACGCCGTTGATGAAGATCAGAGTGTAGACGCCTTCCTCGTTGGGATCGCACAGCCCAACAACCTGAGCCCGCCACTTCCTTTCCCCTAAACCGCAACTGTGTAGGAACAAAAGCTGGATACTCTGTTTGAGGCGAGTCATAACGTCGGTGTCTGATCCTGAAAGCATACTAATGCGACGCTCGCGATCAGAGAACGACATGCCAACATGCGTCTGGACAAAAGAAAGCTTGTCGGGGGAGGATAGGTTGAGTACCGGGAGACGGTCCAGATCGATGTAGTGGACATTCCATAGGCTAAGTACATTGTTGTGTTTTACGATGGGGAACGGCTTAAGTGTCATCCCTTTTTGTCCGAGAGGATGCGAAAGTCTTTACGTCCACCTGAGTCGCAGTATAATCAGTTTGCTTTTACATTGTTTGTTACACGTATACTCACTTCAACATACGACGATTTCCTTGCGATTCGAGTTTTAGAGTTGATTGAATTGATAGGGAACGGATATGGAATTGTGTGGAGATAATTTCCAATCGAGACCTGCATGGCTTGAGGCGACGTTTGACTGGAGGTTACAGCAGCCCCATTAGCTAATAAAGATTTTGCGTTGGTGTCGAGGATATTTGCATGTCCTGTGAGGCCCGACACTTGACCGCCTGCACTATCCAGACCGATTTTGACAGAATTACATAAAGGTTGCAACTTCAGAGGCGTTGGCCTGCTAAACGATACGTTTCGCAGCTTTTGGAGTTCGCCTGGATTTCCAGGGCGCTCTCGCGTAATGTGAACATGCTTTCGGTCAGCCAGATCTGCCGAGAATAGATTCAGGAGAGGTCCGAGTGTCGGAGAAAGCCTCATCATCAGGACTACATTACTGCGGATCGAAATAGTCACTTTTTGCGACGGTTCGATGCCTAAAATCCATGTAGGAAGATATAAAGAAAATATGATAGAAGATGAGCCCCGGCACCCTTTGGGATCCTCCTCAAAAGTCACCCTCGGTTCTTGACTGCGATCATTGGAGTATTCAGCATTCAAGCGTCCAAAAAAGCATTGATAATGCTGAAAGGTGTTGTGGGCGGCAACTCCAACAAGAGAACAAAGCAGGATCGGAGTTCCAATCTTTGTTTCGTCGAACTTTTCAAGTTCTTTGAAATGTTTCCTAGGAACCTGAACGCTTAGGCAAACGGCGGGAGGTAGGTCTTTCCACTCCTTGATTGGGCTATCTTTCGCTTCATGGTGGTCTACGAAAAACTTTGGAGAAAATGGGCTAAAACTGTAAACCCCAAGAAGGTGGAAGGCGCAAAACATATCTTGGATGTTATTGGATCCCAACAAGAGATTCTGGTCACGAGCGACGAGATCGTGAAAGTGATTGATGAATCCGTCCCAATCGGTATCAACACTGTCCTTCACGAGTCGCAAGATATACGCGATGCAGAACCTATTGTAGTGGATTATCTGCTGCTTTTGGATATTTTGTATCGAGGGCCCAGATTGGAGCAAAGCCCCCATGTTTTCGTCGGAATACATATTCAGATAAAAACGATAGAAAAAGTTTGCGAGTTGTCGCTCATCGAATTTTAAACGTTGATCTGTACGAGATTCTTGATCGGCGACTAGAGAATCAGACATGGACCCTATCCTCCATGCCATACGTTCGTGGAATTGTCGGCGACGAGGGGAAGCTGAGGCCAACCCTACGATTTCATGGACATTCGCATGACTTGTAAAGTTCGAAACGTACGAAACGGGGATCAGGTCAAGAATTATGGATATGGTGGAGATATCGCCGCACAACAGTTCGAGGAAACCGTCCCTAGCCATGCTTTCCGCGTTCGATAGGAGTAAAGTATCAGTAAAGATGACTGACGACGGCCTCCTTTGCATCAACGGCCTACAAAGAACCAGGATGTTCAACAAGCCTAGGTGATCCGTGAGATTAGACGTGTCGATGACATCGAAGTGCAGAGGTGCGCGGTTCGGAGCATTCTGCACATAGTCGCCGCCGTCTAATTTCATCAAGGCGGAGCTCCAAGGCTTGGTGTACAATCCAGGATCAATAGAATCGTTAACGGCGCAGTAGTGTAGTGCGCGGCAGGCCGCGATAGCATCACCAACAAAAATCCTGATCATGATAGAAGGGCGCTGTTTTTTCATGCGCTTGTTGAAGGCAAGACACCAAGATTTGAATTCATCCATAGCACACTTGACGAGATCAGAGATAGAGGTAGATTTGTTATTCGACGGCAAGCCGTTCACAGGAGCAAGGGCCTTAGCAAGATGGAAAGATAGGATCGGATCGGATCCGTAATGGAGCGCAAAACCTTTTCCCATAGCAGAGTACGCAAACGTGGGATTTACCTCTGTAGCGGCAGCAACCTTGACGGGATCATCAAAGGTTACACCTGTCTTCCAGTAGCGCTGAAATTGGTTTGACCCCGTATCCCCCAGCTTCATAAAAAGCGGACCCGCGGAACGCATGGACGTCATATTCATTTCATCTTCTCCAAAACGATCTGTGTTATTGTTCTTCCTGAACTCAGAGCGCAAAGCCTCTTTTTCTGCTTTTGAAAAGTCCTTCGTCTCAACATACAGTTCCCAGTGTCTGCGAAGCGCGACCAATGAAAGAGCAGACGAGAAGTGAAGGAAGGCACCGTATTTGCTATTGTTCCAAGTCGCGACATCAGGCGAAAGATCGATCAGGACCTGACACTGCTTCAGTATCATGTCTAGAGTTCCTTGGTCGATGAAAAAGTGATAGTAGAAATTCCAAATCTTCTGTATGGAGTCATCTGTTCCTTCAGAAGGTAAATCCACAAGAAGCGTATAAAGCATGGCATTGCGAGCTAATGTCAACGACCATGAGATCCTCACCGAGCTCCGAGAGCAGCTTAGACATAGATCGACAAACCTAAGACAGCCGGATCAATATCACAGCATGTGAAATCCAAAGGCCTAGATGCTGAAACGACGATGAGCTCGTGAAAGCGTGATAGCTAAGAAAAAGCACCTAGGTCCGCATAAACGGTGTACAAGAGGTTTCGAGCATCGCCACATCCGAGCGATAAAATGTCTGCGGATTGCTCGGGCGGCAGCTCGCTTGTTAGACAAACCGCGGGTGTGTTGCCGATAGCATAGAAAAAGATTTTCGTAGGCCAGAATACAGGATGAGCCATGTTCAAGTTGTCCCTCACAGTCGAAGCTGTTTTTTTCGATGGAGAGGAGCCTGTCTGTATTTAAAGGACCTGGTGCGCAGCAGCACCGTGACGGTGATAAGGTTAGCGACCACAACTTGAACAAGCTAAGAACCTTGTTCAAATACCCCGTTACGGAAGCTGAGTCAAAGGAGCGATGAGCCACGTTGCCAGGTGGACAAGTAGGCTAACGCCGTCTTGGTTTGCCGACGGCTACTCTACGCCTAAATTGCCAACACCCATTTGCGGACGATACGCTCAACTTGAAGAACGCAAGGGACCATCGATACCACTCACTGAGCGCACGTGTGAACCAAAATCTCACACCGTGTACAATGACACAAATTCCCGTGTAAAACATTACAATCAAATGGAGTATGGTATATGATGCACAACGTGTAAGACAACGGCAGGGCTGGTGGGTGAGGAAGAGAATTCTGTGATACAAAGCATAGGAAAGTCCTTGTTTGATGATAGATACGAGGTCTATGCCACATAAGCAAATGTGTCTTTTGATCCGTCAACGCGCTCAATGTACTCCTTCTCAAGAAGAGTCTCGATAGCCTATCATGAGTGGCATTAGCTCTGCTGTGGGACCATGATAATGACAAGTTCACCTTCTTGATGTCAGGGATCTTGGGTGCGAACCGTTGAGAAATCTGGGAAATAACTTCCTGAATAAGCGCCTGATTCTTCAGCGTCTTCCGCGCTTTCATGATACTACGCAATACAGTACGCTCAGACATGACCATCCCACACAAATATCCATGTACGTACCGGACAATCGTAGCTTGGATAACGTATTTCCGATCCTCGTCAACAGCTTTCAAGACATCAGAAGACTCGGCTTTAACTTCAGCCTTGATGGGTAAGTTGAGATTTACTCGAATCTTCTTGGACTTGAAGTCTAAATATCACCGATCATCAATCATATGATCGTATTCGCAAGATAACCTACTAGGATTCAGATCATACTGATCCTTCTCTTCGTTGATCAGGATCTTTGCCTTGACGAGCAAACCCAAGACCTGAGAAAGGATATCGTTCGAGATCGCCGTAGCTGCTTGAATTTCGTCCAGCGACAACGTGTCGTGCCTGTTGTATTGTAACAACACTGCCGTCTGGTACGAACTTGTCATCAAAATATACTTTTGATTCAAGTAGTTCGTGCGTAATTCGTTTTTAGAATAGTTCCACAACCAAGTGAGCTTACGGCCAGAGTGTTTTGTCTGATAATACTTTTGGAAGCGGTCATAAGTTGTTGCGATTTCTGTGGGAATGACAAAGTCGTGTGTAGGTGGGTTCAAGGGCCAGAAATTGGTACCGAGAACCATGATGCTGAATGTGATGTCTTGATCGTCTGGATGGTTTTGAAGCATGCGTTCCTTGAAAGAATCGGTAAGATCTTTGCTGAGACTCATGTCTAGAAGGGCGTGAGACTGGGTAAACAGGATGATGACATCACAAACCTGTGAACATGCGCTGGAGCTTGTTCGTGTATTCGAAGCCGCAGGCCTCTTTGAGCTTCGAGATCATGCTCGCTTCTGCTTCATCAGACGCGGATACACCATGAATTAAGCGTTTAGAAAGCTTCGTCGTATAGAAGGTCTGGAAAACGTCTTTGTCCTCGAGATACTTGAAAAGAATCATCTGGAATCTTTGATAAGAGACGATACAGATCAAGGATCAATTTTTCTTACCACACGATTGAGCTCGCCCTCTAGATCGTCTTCCTCGGCAACCTTGTTACTCTTCCTCAATAACATATCTGCATGTTTCGCGATGAGCTCCGGTGACTTGGTAGAAGAGGTGCCAGTTGCAGCATTGCGATTGACAAACTCTCGGCATGCCTTATCCAAACTCGCCGCGAATCCTGCCTCCCCCTTGAAACTCCTATTGACAATCTCAGAGTTCTTCCGATGCACTTCAAGCAGTGCATCAACGTATGCCTTGGGATCAAGTGAATCAGTGTTGCCATCTTCACCAACCAGCCTTGAGATTGCTGATAAGCCCGCTTGTTTAACATGTGCCTCGAAACGCTTCCTTAAAGGTTCAAGACCTTCAGGAATGCGGGATAAGAGCGCATACATGCGTTGTAGGTCTTCGTCCTTGTCATAGTCCAAAAGCGATTGGAAGTTCTCCCACATGAGGTCTGCATGTTCTCTTATGAGAACATGTTCACACTTGGCGATCAACTCCTTTCTCGTTTTTGTGTGTAGATAACGTTCTACGCGGTCTTCTTCCTCCCGCAGTCTATCCTCCGCCTTCTTGAGATAATCAGATACGGAATTCTCGGCCAGGAACGTTTCTGATTCCTTCTTATAGTATTGTTCAGTTCCGATGATGAATGGCGTCTCAAAATGTTCCTTATATATGTCAAGGCATTCTTTGTTGGGATCTGTGTGATCAAGACCAAGTGAGACTAGAGAGTCGACGACTTTCTTGACGAGGCCTTGGTCTATCATTTCACCGTTGCGTTGCTGCATGATTAGCCTGAGGACGGCGTTTATGAGTTTTGCGTCATCTTGCTGGACATGCATAAAGAAGCCCTGCTTCCACTGCGCTAAAGCAAGCTGCAGCGCGCGTTCAGAGGCAGCCTGATGATGGAGGAAAAGCAATCATACCGTATAAACAGGGTAAACAGTCTTCTTTCCCTCATCCCTTTCCCGTTTAACCCAGTAACGGTTAAGATAGATGAATAACCGATTCAGATAGCTAGCGCCCGTGGTGTAACGATCCCACTGTTCTGCATAGTAGCGAAGGAGATCAACATCTTGCAACCTTTCAGTGGTCTGACAAGTTCGTGTCAGTGCCACTAGATGAACGTTTGAAAGACAAACCTGTATCATCGCTTGAAATGCTCCATAAAATAGACGCTTAGTTTGTTATATAGGTCAGAGCCGACCAGATTCGCCCCTGCTAGGGGCGATGATATGATTCAGTGCGGTACATCCAGGAGGACGTGCATACCCTTATGCCCATCAGACTTGGTCTGCATCCTTGAAGTAGTGCAGTAGTTATACACGGTTGTATACAGGTTTGTGTAGGCTGTGAAGGACAGCCCCTCCTCGACCCTCAACATGATATGCTCGACGCCATCATACAAGTATGACCATGTTTCCTCAAGCTCGGCGTTCTTGTTTGGAATACTTGTCAAATACAGGTTCGCAGGAGCTAGCGTCTTGGACGACATGATGGTGGTGACGACAGGCGGGTTTGCAGCTGCCGACCACGAGCACCGCACTTGTCCGTGTCGCGCACAAACACTCGCATACAAATCAGGCCATCCTTTGTACTTCGAAACCAAGAACTTGCCCGAGCAAGAGCGGGTAACGCTACTTATCTACGACGGCGGCATCTTATTGGTCAAACAATTTCCAAGCTCCTGCAAAGCCCTGGCATCAACATGCCCAATCAATAATTCGACAATGTACTAAGTCAGATTGAGGGCGTCGAGCGAGGTGAGTGAATGTGCTCGTTTACGTGCGGTGGCTGACAGTAGTTTCCAGAAACGCTTTTGCCGGCCTCCGCTGGAACATCCAACCACAATGCTTTATACATGTCAAGCAAAACATCGGCCACCTTATTTATCGTCAGTATGGTTGAGAAAGGAATGGAAATCCAGTTGAGGCCTTGGTTGTATTATCGACAAGCTCCTGGTATGCCTTATGCAAACCCAGATACTCGCGCCGCAGGTCCTCGTACTCGTCACCATTTGATAGTGATGGGAAACTGTCCCGCGCGAGTTCTGCGTGTTCCCATTCACATAGTTTATCACTGATACAGCAGCAATGACATACCGTGCCATCAAACCCCCAAGTTACTCGCCTGGGTATGCTCAAGGAGTGTTTAGCTTTACGTTTCGAACAGCGACTGGAATAGGTGCCATGGCATCGACCCACGATATGTCCACTTGGTCCAACAACGCAAAGGTTAGTATGCAGTCTATTATGACCTGAAAAACAGGTTAGATGCCAAGGGATCGACCTGGTACCTGAGTTTCTCTCTTCCACGGCGATGGCTACCACCTTCCTAAAACTTTGAAGGTGCCTGGAACAGATGCCAAACCAATTGTATGATCGCCTGGGATTCGTTGTCGATTTGATGTTGTGCTATCGTCGTGATGCCCGATGCGGTGTCACGGTTGTTGAATGGACATAGTGTCAATGGAGCGCATTATACTCCAAGTTTCCGTTTTGCCTTGAAGCCCGTCAGTTGCATGAAACCACCCCCATGTCTGACTGTCGATTCAGGGTCATGCCACGTTCATTAAACAGCTATGGACGGACCTGTTTGTCGAAGACCAGATCAAATACGTTAAGCTAGCTTAATCGCTCCACCCGAAACGAAACGAATGGGTAAGTCTGGCATATGCGATGAGAACGAGGCGAGAAAAGGAGCGGGGGTTGTCAAAGCGTAAAACGGATTGACAAAGAATTGAATTGGGGCTACGTTGACGAGGTTCAGATGAATTCCGAGAGATGCTTTCGGCGCGCTTACGACCTGTGCCATCTTGGCGTGGCGGCGCTCAACGACGTGACTGTGTCTCCACTGGTGACAGCGCATGATGATTTGCCAGGATTTCGTGAATGGGCAGGTTCTCGCGGTCACTGACCTGGTCAAACAGACTTGATGCATAAATCAGACTCGCCAATATCTAGTGTTCATTTGCCTCAAGTCTCGCAGGGAGTTTCCGAATACCTAGGACTGAAGTACTATTCGCATTGAAAGAGTATGGAAAAATACACGAGCCAAATCCAGCGTTTCCAACAACAGTCACTAGAAACGATAATGGACCAATTTTGATTGGCTGTTGTTGGGCCATACGGCCAAACCATTCAACGCCGGTGAGGTGCTCCGTCCCGTCACTATCTACATATACAACACAAGGGTCAACTTATGACCTGAAAAGAAAGAAGATCATACGCGGGGAGTTCGTGCCATTCGATCTGGTTGTGATCCAGCACTATCCTCCAGTGATGAAGGAAAGGCATTTTCCTATATATTAGCACTGGTATTCTGTCTTTATAAAAACTTTGGCTAGACTAAAAATAGCAAGTACTAAGGTTAGTTTCATTCTGGAGGTGCTAGATGCATTGACACACCGCTCCAGAGTCAAAATGACGCTCGCTTGTAGTGTACATATGCTAAAGTGGAGTTCAGCTTTGTGGGATTGAATAGGTGCCGTGGAACCGACACACCCTAGATTGTTCTGCACCTTGGTCCGATATACAACACAAAGGTCAGCATAAGGTTAGTCTATTATAACCTGAAAAAATATCATACGGGGGGTAAAATAGAAGATCATCCATCTTCTATCATGCCTCAAAAATGAGATTACTCCTCGTCCATTTTCCTCCCGATAATTCCGTATCAACTGAAAACAGCAAGTGAAGTTGAGTTTCACGTTCCGAAGGTGACTCGGTATTGACATACCATCCCAAGTACAATATGCTCATCAAAACGGTGTGGATTAGGCTTGAAGTGGTGTTTAGCTTTGCATTTCGGAAGGCGACTGGAATAGATGCCAAGGCATCGACCCACCGTGTTCTTGGTGGTACGATGGAAAATGATCTCATCTCTATCGGGCAATCTGACATGTGACTCCCTCACGTCTCCATTTGGCAGAACCACATCCCGAATAACCTAAAAACAGCAAGTGAGGCACTTCCGGAGATAACAAGATGATGCAGCATTGACACACCGCCCCATCGGGATCACGGTACACGCGTTGAGAACCTGAGGCTGCAGCTCGCTAAAAACAAGTGGGTTCAACTCTGATTCCAAAGATGACTGGAAGAGATGCCAATGCATCGACGACCCACCCGAGGTGGTCTTGGTTCACTGCTTCTGTTTGGGCTGGGCTCCCGAGAAGGTACATTTTGCTAAAAGCAAGTGGGATTTGACTCCGCATTTCAAAGGCGATCGGAACAGATGCCAAAGCATCGACCTACCAGTGGTTCTTCACTTGGAGGCTGAGGTTGCTAAAAACAAGTGGTGTTCAATCCCACACTTCGAATGCGACTGGAATAGATGCCAAGACATCGACTCACTGGAGGTGGTGGTGGTTGATTTAGAGGTTGAGGTTGAGGTTGCTAAAAACAAGTGGGGTTCAACTCCGCATTTCGAGGGTGACTGGAATAGATGCCAAGGCATCGACACACCACAGGTGGTCCTTCTCTTGGAGATTCAACTTGCTAAAACAAGTGGAGTTCAACTTCCACGTTTCGAGGGTGACTGGAATAGATTCCAAGACCCACCGTGACCACAGGTTGTTGTCTAGTCGGTATATTGCCACTCCACGAGCCAGAACTTGAAGCTGCAGCTTTCTATTAAGTAGGGTTCAACTCCGCATTTAGAACTAGGTGGCTGGCTAGATGCCACGGCATTAACCCACCTCCGTATTAGGACCAACTCGTTTCTAAATGGCGAAGCGCAGTTCAGACGTGCGAATACAGTCTCACAGAATGGGAAGGACTACCGAAAGAGAATTAGTCCTTTGACTGTTACCGGCGATTGGAAAGGCGGATGCCGAGAGCTTGAGCGCAAAGGTGGCGAAAACGACGGTGGAGGAAAGACGCATATAAATGGAGAACCGGATTTGTTAGTGAGTGGTGCGTGAGGACCAGCCTGGGGATTATCCGCTCAGACATGAGGTTTATAAAAGACGGGACACGGCGTAATCTCAGTTGATATCATGGCGCAATGGTCGTGATGTAGCCTGATGCAGTGTCGCGGTTGTTTGGAGCTTGGCTTTGCCAGGAGTTACCAGGAGCGCATTCTACCCAAGTTTTTCGTTTTCCTTGAAGCCCATCAGTCCATGAAACCTGCCACACACCGACACGTGGAATTGATTCGTCGGAGATTAAATTTCGTAGCCAGACGTGTCATCATCGGCTAGTCTCGTGCCCAGCCGTTCTCCGAAACACGTGGAGCGGACTCGGAAATCGGAGTCTTAATTGCTCCAGACTCGGATCGTGCGCAGCTCAAGTTTAAAACTCAGCACGGCGCACGCCGAATCACGCACGCGGGACTCATAGCACATCAACTTGGCTCATACCGTCTGGGAACGAGACTAACATTCGGCGATTCCGAATAAATAGAGATTCAACCATCGCGCAGGCAGAAGGTCGATGGAAATCTAGAGTACTGGAAGCGGACAGCCTCGAGTTCACTCACAGGTCATTTCACAATGTTTGACTTGCACTTGCTTTTTTTGTAAGACCAACTCCAACAGTCCATCGACATAAGTAGATATATCCGCTTCACTTTATGCTCGGCTATAAGTTAATCTCTCCAGTGCCATCGTCACGGAAACTGCATAGTGATCCAAAAGCTGGTATAAGGAATGTCACGGTCAGCTAGCGAGCAATAGGGTCGATGTCGCCAAAGGTGCCCGAGGAAATCAATGTACGATAGTGAAGAAAAGAATGAAAGGAGGGAAACCTTATTCTTATACTTAGTGCACCCGCACATGCTGTGTCGGGGGGCGTTTGGCAGTGGATGCAGTCCGTCGCGAAGCGCTTGAAGCGAAAGAAAACATCGGGGTCGTCGTCGCAGCCCGATATGAAACGTTGACGCCCAGGCGGAACCGCAGCGAGTTGTTGCCGCGTACCGCTTGCCATGCAAGGACCAGCGGACTGCTTGAACCAATATTATTCCCACTCTCCTGCCAGGTGCAAATTCTGCAACAACACCTTAAGCCACAGTAAGCACAGAGACCATGAAGGCAACCCGTGACCTTGCAACGAGAGCAAAACGTTATGTCGCCACCCCCCAGTCGTATCTCGACGATTTGCCATTGCGAGATGGACGATTATGGCAACAAAATTCCAATAGCAACTATCTGGAGCTTCGAACATACCGAAGCGATGTTCAAGGCTACGAGAAGGCGAAAGTTGCCTTTGAAAAAGCCAAGGCGGCAGCTGAAGAGAGAGAGAGTGCAGGGGAAAGTTGGAGACTGAGGACATGAGGAGCGGGAGAAGAAGAGAGAGGCTCAGAAGGCAAGGGAAGTTCCGCAGAGGAGTGGTAGATGATGAAGCGAAGATGAACACCGCCCGGGCAATGACATCGGTAAAGGTACCTCAGCATCCATTCGCGCACCTCCGAGAGCCAAGGACAAATAACCAAACATTGACTCATGAACATGCCATGGGCGACACGGTCAGCCTCCAGGTGTTGTACGAGTCTGCACTCCTCATGTGGAGGGCCTTGTCACGTTCATCAAACTGCTATGGACGGGCCTGTCTGTCGAAGACCAGATCACTGGCAAATACCCGTTAAGCTTTTTTTTACGCCGGACACTACCCGAAACGAAACGAACGGATAAGAAGTCCAGCGCAGGGGGTAAGAACGATACCAGGAAGGAGAGCGGGGGCCTCTCATCGGCACAGACTGTTAAAGCGTATCGCCTGCTGGCGGGTGCAGAGTTAGCCCGTGCTACCAGCATCATTCCCGACGGCATCAAGAAGGACGACAAGGAGGAGGAGAGGAGGGGCAGATCTCTGTCGAGGGATAAGGCTCTTCAGTTCGGTTGTGCTGGAAAGCCTTATCCCTCGACAGAGATCTGTCAGGAAGGTCTTTCTTTTATGACGACATCCAATCTACTGACATTATCTACCATGCTACCCAGACATATTTCGATGAGAAGATCGACATGGTTGTATGAAATGGACTAGGGAACGCCGTGCTTCTCTGAGAGTAGTCAAAGTCGGATGATCAACCAGCCGATTCGCTCAAAGATTTCCGGAGCGTGGCGCAGCAGCCATTTGTATTGAAAACTGGAAGCAGTTCGTTGCCCAAACCTGTCTGGTGTTCATTTTCTTCAAGTCTCGCCAGGAACTTCGTTAAAATGTCAACCTATCTGAATACCTACGACTAAAGGATGATATATGCACTGTTCGCATTGAAGGAATAAGGAAAAAATACGCCAGCGAAATCCGGCACTTTCAGCAACCTCCAATTAAAGTGTCTCCGAGTCTCTAGCATCAAGAATGGACCGATTTTGCTCTTGTTGGACCATACGGCCGAGCCGAACCGTTCAACGCCGCTCAGGCAGACTGTGTACGTATGTCAACTTTTGACCTGAAAAGAAAAAAGGTCATACGGAATGGGGAGGTACCATGGGATCTCATCTACATTCCACGAAAGTGTCCATTGCCCATCAAATATTGATTTTAGCATTCGGTGTCCGTCTATATAAAAATTTCGCTCAAACTAAAAACGGCAAGGAAGTTAGTTTCACTCCGGAGGTGGCTAGATGACGCAGCATTGACACACCGTTCCACTCTGGTGACGCACTTCGTCTGCAGTGAACCTGTGCTAAATAAAGTACAGTTCAGCTTTGCATTTAGAAAGATGACTGGGATAGGTGCCATGGAATCGACCTACACCAGAGTGTTGTCCTCTTGGTCCAATATAAAGCAAAGATTAGCACGAAAGTCTATCGTAAGCTGAAAAAAATATCATACGCAGCCGAGTTAAGATAGAATATCATCCATATGTCGTCACTTCGTCTCAAAAGTGACAGTTCTAATACTCCATTGACACGATATTCTCGCATCAACTGAAAACAGCAAGTGAGGTTCAGTTTCGCGTTTCGGAGGTGACTCAGCATTGACATACTAATTCCCCAAGTACAACTCGCTCGTTGAAACTTCGGTGTGGGACCTTGAAGCAGAGTTTAGTTTTGCATTTCGTCAAGCGACTGGAATAGATGCTAAAGCATCGGCCCACCTGAGCAGGTCTTTATATAACGTAAAGGTCAGCATACACCATTATACCTAAGAAAAGATCATACACGTCGTGTCTGTCCTCTGGGTTGTGGGTGGAGTGATCGAAAGTGATCCAATCTCTGTCCCGGTATTTCACACATGACACCCTTCCTTCGTCCATGTGGTGCTGTATCCTCAATCCTCTAGAAATAGCAATTGAGGAACGCTTCGGAGTTAACAAGAATACCGCGGCATTGACTCACCGTCCCATCAATATCACGATACCAGCGTCGAGAATGAAGGCCCCACTGGAGTTCAGAACCTGAAGCTGCAGCTCGCTAAAAACAAGTGGGATTCAACTCCTCATTCTGAAGGTCACTGGAACATGCCAACGCATCGACTCACCAGAGGTGGTTCTATACGCCGAAATTCCATCCCCTAAAAACAAGTGGGATTCAATTCTACATTTCGAAGGAGACTGGAACAGATGCCAAGGCAACGACCCACCGGAGGTATTCCTAGGTTGAGAGCTTGCTAAAATCAAGTAGGATTCAACTCCTCATTTTGATGGTGAATGGAATAGATGTCAAGACATCGACGCACCGGAGGTGGTTGTTGATTTTGAGGAACTTGCTAAACAAGTGGAGTTCAACTCCTCATTTTGATGGTGAATGGAATAGATGTCAAGACATCGACGCACCGGAGGTGGTTGTTGATTTTGAGGAACTTGCTAAACAAGTGGAGTTCAACTCCGCATTCGTAAGTGACTGGAATAGATGCCAGGGCATCGACCCACCGCGTGTTGTGGTGTACTTGGTCTCCTTCTCGGGACAGAACTCGAAGCTGTATCCTAAAAACAAGCGGGGTTCAACTCCCATTTCGAAGGTGACTGGAATAGGCATTAGCCCACATCCGTATGATCGACTCGTTTCTAGATAGCGCGCAGTTCAGACGGCGGATACGGTCTCGTAGAATGAGAAGAATTACCCAAAGAGAATCAGTCCTTTGACTGTTACCAGCGATTGGGAATGCGGAGGCCAAGAGTGTAAAGGCGGCGAAAATGATGACAGAGGAAAGACGCATAGTGAGCAGAGAGTTGGATTAGTCGGTACTGAGTGATGCGCGAGGACCAGCCTGGGGAAGATTCCGCCCAGACATCGGGTTTATAAAGACTGCGGTATAATCTCAGTCGATTTAAGTAATGGTGCAATCGTTGTGACGCAGCCTGATGCGGTGTCCTGGTTGTTTGATACAAATATCATTTGATGGGCTTTGCCAGGAGCGCCGCATCGTACTCAAGTTTCATGTTTTCCCTTGAAGCCCGCCAGTCGCATGCAACCATCTCGCCTCAACTAACTCTCAGACCAAACCAAAAGTTCCTTTCAAACGCTTGAATCAAGTTACATTGTGGATCAACAAGGTATTGGATACACTTAGTCTTCCAGTAGCGTAGTAGTCCAAAGAGATGACGACATGGTCATCGGTCCTCTGGTGGGACATATGTAAACCAAAGTTCGTAGCCAGGCGGCGGGTTATCAACAGGAACGCTGCCAGCTATAGTTACATTCGTCGATTCCGCCGGCGCCGGCTGCATGAGCATGTTAATTGCGAGCCTCTGTGGAGTCGCTCAGCGAGTCTGTGAAGGAGACAAACGAAGAGGATGAGCCATCATGCTCTTCATCTAGACCAGAACGACGAGGATGTGGTGCGCAGACAACGCACGCTGACCGCATCCACGTGACCTCACCATTTCCCTTCTCCGCTCGACTGCCTCTTAAAACAGGGAGCCAGCATCATTGGGCCCTCTCGACATGTATGTTTAGGACAAAAATGTGGCATCTTATTGGGATGGGAAAGCGGTCTCGGCGTGGAGTTGGAAGACTATCTACTGGTTTGCTTATTCAGTTGTGCTGGAGAGCCTTATCCCTCGACAGAGATCTGTCAGGAAGGTCTTTCTTTTGTCACGACATCCAACAATCTACCGAAATTCCCTACCATCCAGACATATTTCGATGAGAAGATCGACGACATGGTTGCGTGAAATGGACTAGGGAACGCCGTTTCTCCTCTGAGAGTAGTCAAGTCGGATGGACAACCACCCGGGAACTTCTTTAAAATGGCAACATATCTAAATACCTTCGACTGAAGAATGATATATGCACCGTTCGCATTGAAGGAATAAGGAAAAAAATACACCAGTGAAATCTAGCACTTCCGATAACCTCCAACGCGTCTCTCCGAGTCACTAGAAACAAGAAGAATGAACCGATTTTTGATTTGCTTCTGTTGGGCCATACCGCTGAACCGTTCAACGCTGCTGAGGTACACTTTATATATGTGACGTAAGGGTCAACTTTCAAAAGAAAGAAGATCATACTGAATGGGGTCGCGCCATGAGATCAAACCTTCTTCCTTATGCGTCCAGCCTTCATATCGAGTAACATGGTATGATCGCACCAGGCGTCCACCCTCATAATAATGTCGCTCATACTAAAAACAGGCAAGTAAGGTTAGTTTCACTCCGGAGGTAGCTAGATGCCGCAGCATTGACACACCGTACTATCAGTGCGAAACTCGTATGAAGTGAACATGGGCTAGAGTGGAGTTCAGCTTTGTTCAGAAAGGGGATTGGGAATCGAATCGACCCACCTCATGTTGTTCTCCTCTTGATCCGACATACGACGCAAAGGTTAGCACGAAAGTCTAATGTAAGCTGAAAAAAACATCTTACGGGGCCGGGTTATCGAAATGGAATATCATAAATCGGCCATCACTTAGTACCAAAAGTGACAGTGTTAAATGTCCGTCTATACGATAATCTCGCATCAACTGTGAACAGCAAGTGAGGCTCAGTTCCACGTTTCGGAGGTGACTCAGCATTGACATACTACTTCCTCATTTATAACACGCTCGTTGAAAGTGCGGCCCCGATCCTTGAAGTGGAGTTTAGCTTTGCGTTTCAGAAGGCGACTGGAATAGATGCCAAGGCATCGACTACCTGTCTTTATTACGTAAAGGTCAGCACGCACGTTATGAAAGAAAATATCATACATGTAGGGCGTGTCCTCTGGGTTGTGGACGCTATATGTGAATCTTTTTGTGACTATAGGGTCACGGTGGAGCGTCACAAGTGACTCCCTTCGTTGGTATCTTACTTCATCATCAATGCTCTGAAAGTAGCAATCGAGGAACGTTCCGGAGATAACAAGATGCTGTACACACCGTCCCATCAGGAACACGATACGTGTGTCGAGAATATAAATCCCAATGGTGTCGAATACCTGAAGCTGTAACTAGCTAAAAATAAGTGGGGTTCAAATCCTCATTCTGAAGGTCATTGGAATAGATGCCAATGCATCGACCCACCGGAGGTGGTACCTGATATTGAGCTTGCTAAAATCAAGTGGGAGTCAATTTTGATGGTGAAAGGAGTAGATGCCAAGGCATCGACCCACCGAAGGTGGTATTTGAACTTGCTAAACGAGTAGGGTTCAACGAAGGAGACTGGAATAGATGCCAAGGCATCGACCCACCGGATTTGAGGAACTTGCTAAACAAGCGGGGTTCAACTCAGCATTCGTAAGTGGCTGGAATAGATGCCAGGGCATCGCGACCCACCGCGCGTTGAGTTTGTTCAGTTTGTCTCCTCCAGAACCTGAAGGTCCCCCTTGCTAAAAACAGGTGGGGTTCAACTCACATTTCAATGGTGACTGGAATAAATGTCATGACATTGACCCACCCCCGTGCCATGAAGTTCGACTCGTTTCTAAATGGAGAAACCCACAATTCAGACGTGCGGATACGGCCTCGTGGAATGGGAAGAATTACCCAGAGAGAATCAGTCCTTTGACTGTTACCGGCAATTGGGAATGCGGAGGCAAAGAGCGCATAGGCGGCGAACATGATGACAGAGGAAAGACGCATAGTGAGCAGAGANAATAGCGTAGTGACCTGGGTGAGAGGAAACTATCTAGAGTCTTAGAGACTCCTACCTACAACGCACCACCTTATATACCCCAACCATGGTCTGTGCGCAGCAGCCTCATGCCCCAAGGGCTATGCGCGCGCAGCAATGAAACCATGGCGACTATCTACGCCTTCTCACAATGCCCGTGTCCCCATCCGGTCCTTATTGTCTTCTTATCGGCACAGCCCCTGGCTGACTAACTGCTGACCTAACCGATGGGTGCCTCGACATAGGGGTTGGCGCCTACAAGTATTGTATACCTATGTGTCCATAGGGCCTCAGAGAAAATAGATAAAAATATGGAAGAACCGCCAGGGAGTCGTAAGGTCATAACATGACCCCCCCCTTAAGACTTCACGTCCCGGGAAGTCATTGTGAAGATATCGTTTTAGGAATTTTTGCAAGGTTCCTTGCAAACACCTGGTCCATATCTGGTTCATCATAAATCAACTTGCAGTCACCTTTCCACCGCTGCCAGTTCCGCTTAAGTTTTTCAAGGTATTCCCTTTCAAACTTGCCATTTTCCCATCCAAACAATTGTTTGGGCACGTGCACCTGAGTATGATTCTGCCATCGTCTGTAAGCCATGTTGCGTACGTTAACGAGTCGACGTGGAGCGCTAGGGTTTGCCTTGTGAAACTTCTGAACGTCCTGAGATTCCTCCACCATTTGTAACTCCTGGCGTTGAGCTACTTTGTCTTTCTGAGTGGGAAACACAGGTTCCTTGTATGGTTTGAGGTGAATCTCATTAAATACGTTATAGACCTTCCAGGATGCGGGTATCTTCAACTGGTACACAGAGGCTCCAACCTTTTTCACAATTTCCAAGGGCCGACGAACTTGCCATCAAGCTTTTGGTAGCGTGGATAGTAGGCAGATTTTCTGTACTGAGATAAACCTTATTGCCTGGCTTGTATTCCCGTGCTGGTGCCTTGCTTTCGTCATACCGCTTTTTCATAGTTTCAGCAGTTTTGTTTAGCGCTTCTGTTGCTTTGGCATGTACGTCCTCAACCTGTTTGGCGAGTTCCTCGACTGCAACTACCATGGGTGTATGTAATGGGTTTAAGCCTTTGTTAGGATGATGTCCGTTATTCATGAAGAATGGCAAATATCCCGTCAATGCATGTACCCGATCATTGTGGCAAAATTGCACCACTGCCAGCCAGTCACTCCAATTATCTTGATGGTGGTTCACGAACATAGTCAGGAATTCCTTGACTTCCTGATTAACTCTTTCCGTTTGTCCATCCGTCTGTGGGTGGTACGCCGTGGAACGGTTTGCTTTGATTCCCAACATCCCATACAAATCGTCCATGAACTTGGAAACAAATTGAGGTCCTCGGTCACTGATAACCTTCCAGGGAATTCCATGCTCCCGGAATACATTATCTCGGAATAGGACTGCCACTCCTTGTGATGTGATTGTTGACTTTGTGGGAAGGAAATAAGCCTTTTTGGTGAATCGGTCTACCACTACCATGACCATGTTGTTGCCCTTGGATTCCGGTAAGGGTCCAATCAAGTCAACTGAAACAATTTCCCATGGTTATGAAGGGATCTCATTTGGATGTAAAGGAGCTGCTCTGGCTTGTTGATCAGGTTTTGCTCATTGACATGTTTCACATCCAGGGATGTATTTTTCGATATCTCTGCGCATGTTCGGCCACCAATAGTCCCTAGTTATCAATTTCAGTGTCTTGACCACTCCGGAATGTCCCCATGAATGGATTATTCCAATCAACTCTCCCCTTAAATGGTTGTTGGTGGGTATATAGATTTGTCCCTTCCATTGCACCATTCCCTTGTCAACCGTATAATCCGGATCTCCCTTTTCTATCCCTTCCCACACTTGTGACTCCCATTGTCACTTCGGAATTTTTGCCATGTCCTTTAGCAGTTCGTCAATGGCCCAATCATCATCCATAAGTCGTACAAACAGATGTTCTTTTAGGAGGATAACGCCTTCATTATCATTTTGTCCTCGTTCATGTCCTGCTCGCCTCGCCTTTGAGTTGGATTTTCCTGACCAATGTTTGATGACGAAATTGTACTCTTGCAAATCAGTGACCCATCGCGCTTGCCTTCAATTTAGGTTTTGTGCTTTTCGGAAGTACATAGGATTCTGGTGATCTGTTAGAACCTCCACAACCTCTTTTGTGCCTTTAAGATAATGAGACCATTCATAGAATGCGTGCATGACCACTAGCATCTCTTTATCATAGATTTCATAGTTCCGTTCTGCATCATTTAAGGCCTTAGAAATAAATGCCACTGGCCTCCAAATTTGATCCTTGCCCTGTTGAGACAAAATTCTGCCAATTGCAAAGTCCGATGTGTCTACTTCGACACGAAATTGTCCCTTGTCGTCAGGAATTTTGAGGACCACCTCCCTTGCCACAAGGTCTTTCAGTCCCTGAAAGGCCACAGATTGGAGTTCTGTCCACAACCAGTCCACTTTTCCCGTCAACTTAGTTAGTGGTTTGGCTACCTGAGCAAAACCTTGCACAAAACGTCGGTAGAAATTAATAAATCTCAGGAATTGCTGTAGCTCCTTTTTACAGGTTGGCTCCGGCCAGGACGCAATTGCATCAACCTTGCCCTTTTCCATACGAATTGAGTCTATACTGATGACCAATCCCAGGAAGTCAATCTGTGGTTGATCAAACCAACACTTCTCCGGTTTCAGGGAAAGTTTGTGATTTTCCAACTTCGCCAAGATGCAGTTCACATGCTTGGTATGCTCCTCCTGAGTTTTTGAGAAGACCAAAATGTCATCCATGTAGATGACAACCCATCCTTCGGCAATTTCTTGTCGGAAAATGTTGTTCATCATGGTTTGGAAAGTTGCTGGTGAATTAGTTAATCCAAAAAACATGACCAATGGTTCAAAAAGTCCTCGATTTGTTCGGAAGGCAGCTTTCCACTCGTCTCCTTCTTTAATACAGACATTATTGTATCCCCAACAAATATCCATTTTTGAAAAGACCTTGGCTTGTGACAGTTTATCCACCAATTCCCCAATGAGCAGTAGTGGATACCAGTTTTTTATTGTCATCTCATTTAGCTGTCGATAATCTTGAACTGGCCGCAATTTTCCATCCTTATTTCTGACAAAAAAGAATGGTGATGCCATAGGCGATTTGCTAGGTTGAATTCGCCCTGATTCCAGATTTTCTTTTAGGAATTCATCCAATTGGGTCTGCTCATCTCAACTGAGTGGATAAATTTTACAGTCCACTGCTTTGGACCCTGGTACTAATTCAATGGCGTGATCCCAAGGACGCCTTGGTGGTAGTTTGTCGAAGGTTTCCTTCTCAAAAACCTTTCAGTGTCCGAGATAATGTTCCAGAACGACTTCTTCCAACGAGCGTTTCTTTGCCAAGTCCGCTTCCTTTGCCGCTATGTTGGTTGCCACTGATCGGATCTTTAATTCTGGTTCACCAATATGCACCACCAGGAGTTTTTCACCATCCTCAAGCGGTTCCATGGGATCCACTTCGTTCTCTGGATTTTCAACATGAGAATGATCCCAACACGTTCCTGGGCATCTAGTGAATCGTACTTCCTGCTTTTTCCAGTCCATCACCGGATTGCGATGCTGCAGCCAGTCGTGTCCCAAAAAGATGTCAGTTTTGCCTAAACCAGCTACTCCACATTCAATTATTTCCTCATGGCTGCCAATCCGTAGCCTGAACTGGACCATATACTCTAAACTCCCTAATGCATTCCGGGTTCCATCCGCATTATATACCGGCATTGGTCAAAGAAGTTTTTGTTTGTTGAGTTTGTGCCTTTCGACAAACTCCGTGCTGACACAAGATCCTGTACATCCTGAATCCACCAAGGCTACAACATTGATTTGTGTTCTGGTATCCATTGTTGTACTGGTCCCTTTAAGATTCATCTCCTGCTGTCCCATGGCTTTTACGATGCTTTGTCTTAATCACGTTAGGTTCCATAAAGCCTCTGCCTTGGGTTGTTGGTTTAATTCATTAACCAACCCCTCCGTAGCTTCATTTAGCCGTTTATTGTGAACCCACTCTTTCAGACATTGCACAGCTGTACTCTTATCTTGTTGCCATATTCGCCTTAGCACCCATGCAGGTGACCATGTTTTTATTCTGGTTTTTGCACTCACACTTAGGTTTCGAATCCGATGGACATATGACAAGCATTCATATAACAATTCAGGTATACTAATACAAGAATCTGTGTCCGAGATCGAAACTCTATCAGCCAGCAGCGCGGAGCACTTGCCTACTGGCTGTCGCCAAAACCCTTCTCCTTGCCGTATTCCTTCCATTGCTCCTCAGTGAGCTCTTCTACTTTTAATTCTCAGATATGGCCTTTTCCTTTTTCCTTTCTATTGAACTGCTTTGGTTCTGGACAGTCCCTGGCAAAGTGTCCCTCTTTGCCACAATTATAGCACGCCCCTGTGTGTCATTTCGCTTTGTCCACGTCCATTGCATTAGGATCCCTACTGGACATGGCCATGGTGGGCATACTGTGTTGAATTGGTGCCTTGTTTTCCTTGGCCACCGGCGTCTCCTTATACTCATTTCGGCTTTTCTTCTCGCCGTACGCTTCTTTCGCCCTGTGGTATATCCGCGCTAACTGCACCGCCCAATCCTGGATCACTTTCAGGGTGGCATCATCTGCAAGATTCCCATGCCTTATCAATTCTCCTACCAGTGCAGGGTTTATCCTGTTGAGGAAATGATCCTTGAGAGCATTCTTGCCCCAGCCCACCAACGAGATAGTGCGTTGAATTTAATGATGTAGTCTTCAATGGGAGTATTGCATTGCTCCAACTTCATCAAATTGTCCGTTGCATGTTGCTTGGTTTCCATGGACATGAAAAATTCATGCATTTCCGTTTTTAAATGCTGCCCAGGTAACCCATGGATATTTATTGATATTGGGCGGATGTGTCCATTGCAAGGGTTGATCCTCAGGTTGCAGAGGTAATTGATGCCCATGGTTTATTTCTCCCATGTCAGATCTGCCGGATAACGTGTAGGAAGTTGTGAATGCTTTCCTTCATACTCCTCATCTGCTTTCTGGATCTCCTGGAGCTTAACGCCAGCCCATTCTCCTGCCAATTTCCTTTTCCCTCCTGGTGCGGTATAAACAAATGACAATACATCTGCAGACCGTTGTTTCCTGTGCCAGTGTAAAATAGACCTCCATTGTGTGCAGCCAATTGTCTACCTGACTTGGATCGCCCTCGAAATGATCTGGCATCTCGGCTTTTGTTAATGGAGCCGGCGATGGACGAGGGTGTGTACGTTGCCACTCTTCCAGGACATTAGTAAGGAGTTGGCCAAAGCCATTGACCATTGCCATTCTAGACTCCTCGATATCGTCAATCTGCTGTTGCCTTTCTGCTACATCATCCTGGTTCGTGCCGGTTAAGGGGATTTGCGGCGGTAAGGGGTGCGGCATAACTTGTGTGTACCCGATCAGAAAATCCATAAGTCCTATCACCATTTGTACAGTCCATTGAAAAGCACCGATGTGATATTGGCCATACCCTTTCAAGATCCAATCTTCCATTGGGTCCAGGCGTTGAGACCCTGAGACACGTGTTCCACATGGGTGCATCCCTCACGTCCATAAGTTTTTCGTGCTCTCACATTTGCCTGTAATTCCCTCATTTGACGATCAAATTGATAGATCTCTGAATCTGCGGGTATGCCGGCCACTCAAATTGTTCCAGTGCTGTCTTAAACATCACCAAATAGCAGAATCCCGGAATGTCCGGGTGTAAGACTCCATTGCTCGATCGTGCCACAGGGTATGGATAAGTGTGTTCTACTTCATTGGCTACAGTTCTACGCCAGTGATCTATCTCTCGTCACTTCTGCGCCTCATGCAGGTTGCTGGGTCCTGCTTCAATCATCCAGTCCTCCGCTGTGGTTACAGGTCCATCGTGCCAGTTCCAATCACCGCCGCAGGTATGCATGATTGCGTTAAACTCCACCTTTTTGGCTTTGATTGCTTCGGCATATGTGGGAACCTTTGGTGGAACCAGAGGTGGTGTTGACTGTTTTGAAGTCCTGGGCGGAGTGGATCCGGTGATCAAATATAGGATGGGTTTGGCTTTACTTGTGTGTACCAGCACACTGGCTAACTCCGCGTCGCCTCCTTCACACTTGATCGAAAGGGTGGAACCCGTGTATGATTGGGCCTTTTTCTTTTTCTTATTTCAGCAAAAGAGCCCCTTGCCTCCCCATTGAGCCTGCTTGTTGTACGTTCCCCTAGCGATCATCTTGTCAATACTACCCCAATCCCAGATATCATCACCATCCTCTATCCGGATCATGAACTCTTCTAACACATGGAATCGGTCCTGCTGGCAGTTGTCCTGGAGACTGAATTGTGCAAATGGGTTTTGGAGTTCGGTATTCCATGAGGCGATCTCGGTAACCATTGGCCACTCCGGCCAATGATACAGGTTGTAGTATTCTGGCTTAAAAAGATACATGTAGCAATATCCAGGCTTTTGCCAATGGTAGTTAGGGCGGTCCTCATTCGTCAGGACCCCAGGTAGTACTACCCGTTCCTGGTTCTCAACCCAGTGATCGGTGTATTCCTTCTTGGTCCAAATTCCCCAGTCGGCCAAGTGCAGATCCATGAAGTCGTCCCATTCTGGGAGCATGACTCCATCATTATCCAGTCCCATGTGATTTTCCAAGGAATTGGGCTCCGTGGCCGGAGATGTGCTTGATGGCCCTTTCCTCCATTCGTACATGTAAGGTGCATACCGTGTCATGCGGCCCAAATGTTTGACCTTGATGTTACCATTTGAGGTGTGTATCCATTTGTTCCTCTCCTTTGCTGTCAGGACCAGACCATCGTGTTTCAGGGTGAACATGTTAAACCCTTGGAGCAATAACAGCATGTTGGAAGGGGAATCAAACACTGCCTCCCTGACATCTGGTTGATCAATGAGCTGCTCAAGCACCCGCTCAAGCACCCGTCGGTCCGCTTCCAGTTCTTGTTCCATCTGCTGGAACTTCCTTTTTTGTCATAGCGCCTCACGCTTTTCCTGTATGAGAATTTCCCATGCCTCCTCTTGCTCGCGGAAGGCCGCTTCCTCAAGCACTTGTCTTTGGTATGCTGCCCTACGCAGCTTGAGCTTTTCTAAACAGTGCTGCTCCTTGCGCCAGAAGTACCATGCGCAAACGTGCACATCACATTGTCGAGAGTCGACTGGCTTGGCCAACTCGGTTTGTTTGTGGGACAAAGGGCACCCCCACCATTCTAGACGCGAAAACTTCTCCGATCTCCATCAAGGACATAGCTGCCCTTGGCAAAACGTAGTTGAACAATTGCGTCATTGTTCCTGGATCCCAGATCCCTTCAGTGTGTTCCAAAAATAGGATGACGTCCCAAGTAGGGAGATGTCGACTTTTCTTCCGTAACTGTACTTCCTAATACAGCCACTGTCCGATGCGGTCAATAATGCACCCGCACTCAGATCTTCGATTTGATTCCACCAACTGACCACAAGCAGTGCTGCCTGGCATTTCACTCTAGTGTCCTCGTGCTCAGATCAAAAGATCCGATACGTGATTGGTGTCTAGAGACTGTATGCCTTGATACAGGTCACCACAAGTGATTGCTTTCACACGTTCCTTGCGCTTTTCCGAAGTCCTAATGTAGTTGCCTGGGGCGACCCTGCCTGGTCCACAACCCAGCACACGACTACTCTCGTTTAGAACTTTTTTGTAGACAGTATGGTCCGCGGTCAGTCATGACCACGTTGTTGACTTTGTGTCAAATCGAGGCTGCCACCGGCCTCGTGGTGTAACGAGCAGTTGGTCAGACGAATAAGATTTGTTGGATCGCTTCGACACTGTGAGCAACAACAAGCAAGACGTGCTTGGCGCTGTAGCAAACGACGAAGGGTGTGGTTTTAGAAAGACTCTAGATTATGTTAGGATGGATCCCACACAACCACAAGCTTCCAGAGAAGATAGTTTATAGAGACAAAACTATAGACACAATAGCGTAGTGACCTGGGTGAGAGGAAACTATCTAGAGTCTTAGAGACTCCTACCTACAACGCACCACCTTATATACCCCAACCATGGTCTGTGCGCAGCAGCCTCATGCCCCAAGGGCTATGCGCGCGCAGCAACGAAACCATGGCAACTATCTACGCCTTCTCACAATGCCCGTGTCCCCATCCAGTCCTTATTGTCTCTTATTGCACAGCCCCTGGCTGACTAACGCTGACCTAACCAATGGGCACCTCGACATAGGGGTTGGCGCCTACAAGTATTGTATACCTATGCGTCCATAGGGCCTCAGAGAAAAAGATAAAAATATGGAAGAACCACCAGGGAGTCGTAAGGTCGTAACAGATATCACATATGCCATTTTCCACTTGGTGTCATATAGTGCAAAACCAGACATGGAGCATTGGTCAGCTGCTAAGAAAATTCTATGTTACCTTTCCAGAACAAGATACAAAGGTATAACTTATAAAAGACCAGAAAAAGATGATGACCCTTTCATCAGATATTCAGATGCCAGCTATGCTAACAAAGATGATATGATATCCATTAACAAGCTCCAACCTATCAAAGCAACAGGCAGACAGGGGGGTTTGTGAGTTAAAGTTTCCCATCAATTCCAGTTGTAGAAGCACACTGCACAGATGAACAATGCAAATGGATGCAGACAAATGCAAAGGGATACAAGTGTATGCAAGCAGATGTGAAATAATGCAAATGAATGCAAGTGGATGTCTTGGATAACTAATAATGCGTGCAGATAACACAAAACACAAATAATGGATAAGCAGATACTCAATGCATGCAGTGGTCACATGATGATAGCCATGTTTGAGTGAGTGGAAGTTCATAGGGCAAAGGCCTGTAGTTGTCACAGAAGATGTCAAGGGCAGATAATGCAAGAGAATAGTAAATGTTGGGTGCTGGCAATAATGACAAGTAGCCCAAGTCTTTCCACAATGCAGGCTTGACAATGGCTGCAACAATGTGGAGAGGAAACTCACAAGTGAAAGAGAGAATGAATGCGAAGGGGAAACTTGAATGGATATGATATATAATTTTCTACTACAAAACATTGTGGTTTATATACATTTTTCTATGCTACCAATGTGAGTGGACTCTGAAACTCTGAAACTTTTCTCCATGTACGTGTGTTGTCTTGCTGTCCCAATCTTTTATCTTGAAAGACTCCTTCTGATGTGCAAGCATTTTCCTAGTATTTTCATCCTGCATGCAACTCCATAGTGGAACATAGTGATGGGTTCAGTGCATGTGTATAATCCCAATGATGATAGGACTTCTCTCACATAGCATGACGCATATACATGACAAGGTCACTACATGGTCACAGCAGGACATCACTCATCACCATATCAGGATACACATTTATTGCAGCAGGCAGCACTATTACATGGGCATCAAAAAAGCAGACATCAACTACTTTATCTATGATGGAAGTGGAATGCATATGCATGCCTGATGCAGTGTGCAAAGCAGTATGGCTGCAGAACTTATACTCCGAGTTAGGTTCAACAATTATGGAACCAATGGAGACAATATGCCCACACTCACAATTGTTCAGAACAAAGCATATCATAAGTGGATAAAGCATTTTGAAATAAAATGTCATTACATCCAAGAATGGATAGGAGATGGCACAATTAAAACACAACATCTACCTACCAGACATGACAGTGGACATTTTAACAAAGCCACTGACTAGACAAAAATTCCAACAACACAAATGCAAGCTAGGAATATCCTAAGCTTGAGGGGGTGTGTTGGGATTATGTGAGCATTGGATATATCGTAGCCACCATGCATATTGGAACTGCAGCGCATATTGGATGCACAGTGCTAATTGGAACATCTGCACATTGGAAATGATGCAGCAGAATTGCACATGAGTACAGAAGTATAATACTGTATATAAGTAAAGTAGGGTGCAAAATAATATAAGTCTGCTACCCCCACATATGCTCATCTGACAATTATTTCACACTCAACTTCCAGTGTTTTATGCTTCACACCCACTGTTCTGTGCACCATATAGCACACATCACTCACATATCCTGCTCGTGGATATAGTCACTTGCACATATCATTTCTCTTACATCCCACTCGCAGATATAGTTCTCTGCACATATTATTTTCTATACACATCAATAAGGATCTACCCGAGCGGCATGGCCCAAAGCTGGAGCAGGCAAAGTGGCCGGGCTCAGAGCTGGAACGGGCAGAGCGGCTTTACGAAAGCCAATGCAGTCAAAGTGTTTTGCGATGTTTTGCTGATGTTGGTCCTGGTGCTCTATGAGGAAACGGGAGGGGACAAACCAACCCAGTGGAAGGAGAGACGGGCTGGGCTGGTCGGTGGCCTCCAGCTGAGGTCCTATGAGATGGCGGCTCGGTACAAATTTTGCTGTGACCTTGTAACGTACGAATAAGGACCCCGTCGGATCGCGGAATCAAAATCGACCTGACCCGGCTGGGCAAGGGTAGACTGTACAATTTTGATTCGTCAGTTTACGCGTCACTCCCGATTTTCTGACCTCGGAATATTTTTCTTCTCGATTTGTTCGATTTTCGAGATTTTTCGGAATTCGAATAAAATAACGAGTTGATCCAAATTTCCGTTTCAATAACAATCTTTTGATGAAGGTTGCGAAACGATCGCAGGAAAGCCTGTGCACGGCATCTTCTAGAACGCCGTTGGCAAATAGCACTCGAGGCCCGCGGACAATAAAAAGCTTTTAACAACAATCTTTTGATAAAGGTCGCGAAACGGTCGTAGGAAAGCCTGTGCATAGGGTTCTTCTAGAACGCCGTTGGCAAGAACACTCGAGGCCCGCGGACAATAAAAACGTTTTAACAACAATTTTTTGATGGAGATACGATGGTGCCTTTCACGAAACGATAGCTACCAGGAAAGCATGTGGTCTTCTAGAACCCTGTCCAGTTAACAACATTCGAGTCACGCGGACAATAACAACGAACCCCCAGGAATGGTGCCTCGTGGGCGGTGCGTTCAACCGTTTGCCCCAAGCTCGTGGACCCGATCCTCAGAATCCAAGTTCGTTGAAAAAGTTGTGAGGCTGTTATCCAGAGAGCAAGCTTGAGTGAAGAAAGCAAAGGATAAGAATCCCTCGATGTCCTTGTCTCTTGCATCTGAAGTGGTTGTACCAAGTCATGTTACTTTTTACTATGACTGGAGTTTGAATGTATTGACCACTGTGTCAGTCAAGGAAGAAAGAAAAGCACTCGACGCTAGTCCCAATCTCTCACGCCTCCTGGCCGATAGCCTCTTGCTCGACGTTCCAGGTTAAAATAAAATATTACAACCTGTGTCTGGTATATGATGCTGGACGTCATAAACGCTCAAGATGCGGACCTCTTCATGATTGACACACTAGTAACGCCAGCGACAAAAAAGAGCAAAGTAATTTCAGTTCACAACGTAAGATGGAAAATTTGTCTAGCGTCCGAAAAGTATCCAAGACAAGGTGTAGAGTCACTACAAAATCCATCCGTCCACCTGTGGAATGTAACCTGATCAATGCGGCAGGGAAAGCGGTTCTCATGCGTATGTGTACAACGGAGCACAAAATTCGGGATTCAATATTCGAGAGACAGAGGGAGATTCCGGGTCGTCATGGGAACCACGACGTTGACGAGGGTCTGAGTCTGAACAGCCTGCAACAGCCAAGTTGTATCACCAGTAGATTTGCCTTGTGATCGTCCTAGTGCGCAAGGGAAAGGGGTCGGGTGAGATGGACCTCACAACTCGCTTGACTCTGGTAATAGTGCGGCGGTGGGCGGAATACACCTCGTTTGAGAGCTGGACTTTGATGATTTGGTTGTCCTATAAGTGCGCGGGGAGGTAAGACCAGAGAAGGGGGAGGAGCAGAGCGAGGGGGCTTACTTTCCAATCGAGATGGGATCCGAGGACGACACCGTCGCGCTGGACGCCGCCGTAAAGAACAGAAACTACATCACCAGGCTGGGTGCGGTTTAGAGGTAATTACTAAGGCAAGAGCGTGATGCTTACTTGGATTTCGTCGTCAAAGTCGGACATGGTGGTGGAAAAAAATGGGATGAGAAAGGAGGGGAGAGAGCGGCTTAAGTATCTAGAGCCGTCAGGTTCGCAACTCAAGGCTGCCTCGTGGCTCGGCGCTTGCGGCCTGGTCATCAAACCTTATTATCTCCATCTCAATCCAGCACATATACGGTGCCAGCGTGTTGTATTTTCTCAAAGCCCATACCAGACTGAGACTGTCATATTATCATACACCTCCTCATCAGTAGTTACAATATCACTCTACACGGTCTTCATCTCCGTGTCTTCGTCCTTCTTCATTAACCCCTCCGAGAGCAACAACGCATCAATCTCCGCAGGCTTGTATATCTTTGCTTTCGGCTTCTTTGTTTTGGCATCAAGAGCCAACACCGCAAACTCGACTTTCATCAACGTCAGCCCACGACACAAAACGAATGGGCACCATTACTCACGTTTTTCGCTTCCCAGCGTCGTACTGTCCATTGTCTTACTCATCGTCTTGAGCACGAGTGAGATGGCTTCCTTGACCGTAATCTCATCCTTGTACTCTTGCTTCAAAAGACTCTGCGCCGTCCCGATGTTGGCCCCGATGCACGTCGCTTTCCAGCCTGAGTAATTGCCAGATGGGTCAGAGTGGTACAGCTGGAACTGGTAATGCGGGTCGTATCCTGCATAGAGCAGGGATACACCAAACGGGCGGAGACCTGGTATTCTGTAGTGAATTCGATCTGATGAATGATGTGAGGCCAAGCTCACCTCCGAATTGAGTATATCCCTGTTTCATATCGCATAACCGTTGTGCGAGGAGCTCGACGGGGATATCTTCGTTGTAGTTCAACAAATGTCTCTGGGCCGCTGTTCGTGCATAGTTGATAAGCGAGTTGGCGTCCGCCGTGAGACCTGCGACGCCGCCGATGACGTTTCTGCATCATCCATTCATCATCGAAACCGCATCGTAAGCGAACTCTCAGATTCGGGTGATGGGACGTACGAGTTTAGTCGAAAGATCTTCTCCCCGCTCCCCCCCTACCCGCCTTCTTTTGAGGCGGAAAGATCGAGCAGTTTGCCCGTCACCCGTTTTTCAGCGGCGAGCACAACGCCGTCGGTGGCCAACACCCCGATGACGGTGCCAGCATGGGAGATGGCTTCCATTGCATACTCGACTTGATATAGACGTCCTATGTATATGCGCAAGTTGGAAAAGCAGAGCACAGCTGGATTGCAGAGTCGTACCTTCTGGCGAGAAAATCGTCGTTCGACCTGGGATACAGTGAGTGGGAGATGTATGAATTGTGGGGGGTGTGCGCACTGTCATATCGTCTAGCCTGTCCCGATGAGGGTAAGATGGGATTGTTCGGAAATATCTGGACGTACCATGGTGGGCGATAGTCTTAGGAGGGTGTACGCGTATACGCGTCCTGCGCTTTCGGCGTTTGCCGACCAATCAGATCAACACCCCGCTATCATACGCACACACACGATGAAGGTGAAAAAAAAAAAACAATGACCACCGCAGGACTCGAACCTGCAACCTTTTGGTATCCGTTTAGCAATCGAAGCCAAACGCGCTACCATTGCGCCAGGTAGCCATTACTATACTTCGGCACGTGATAATGACAAGGTGACCTAGATATGGCAAGCAGTGGCGCTGGCGCAAGCTTGGCAGGACCAGTGCTCAAGTTCAAGCGCTCACAGGTTCACAGCTCACCACCACCATGGCACTCAACTGGACGATGCTCAATCCAGACCGCTCCCCAGTTCCTCTCCACAACGAGATGACCATCACCACCGTCAACTCTGGCGTTGATCTCTCTCTCGTCGTTCCAGAAGTACCGCCACCCAACGCCGGTCCATCAACATCAGCATCGGCCTCAGTATCGACATCGACATTCTCAGGCTCTGGCTCGCTATCTGCAGCACCCAGATTGGCCGGAGGACCCAAGAAACTGAAAGCGATTGGCAGATTCTGGCTGACGGATCAACGAGTTGCGTTCTCCCTCTGCCTCCGAGCGTCCAATCTCACCATGACATGTTACACGCACAGCTCATCTTCACCTCGGGCCCCGCCAATAGCGCATTCGACTCTCTATCCATCCCACTCCCCTCCATCCTCTGCACCAAGTTTGAACAGCCCACCTTTGGCTCCAACTACCTCACGTTCGAGGTCAAGCCCTCTCCAGAGGGCGGATTGACCGAAGGCACGAGCGTCGTCGTCCGCTTCAGAGATCGCGCCATGTTCGAGTTTGTCAGTCTACTAGAGAAGACGCGTGAGAGAGCGATATACATGAGGAGACAGAGTCATATCGACGAAGAGGAGGAGGGCTTGCGTGAGTTCTCTTTGGTTGAATCCGTATTTGATGATGATCTAAATGATGCCTGGGGATAGCGTTGTATTCGGCGCCGGCGGAATCGCCGAATGTGACTATGGTTGGGAGTGTTCCTGTTGATAACCCGCCTGGCTACGAACTTTGATTTACATATGTCCCGCCAGAAGACTGATGACCATGTCGTCATCTCTTTGGACTACGCTACTGGAAGATTAAGTGTATCCAATACCTTGTTGTATCCACAATGTAACTTGATTCAAGCTTGTTTGAAAGGAACTTTTGGTTTAGTCTGAGAGTTAGTTGAGGCGAGATGGTTGCATGCGACTGGCGGGCTTCAAGGGAAAACATGAAACTTGAGTACGATGCGGCGCTCCTGGCAAAGCCCATCAAATGATATTTGTATCAAACAACCAGGAAACCGCATCAGGCTACGTCACAACGATTGCACCATTAAATCGATGTCTGGGCTGAATCTTCCCCAGGCTGGTCCTCGCGCATCACTCAGTACCGACTAATCCAACTCTCTGCTCACTATGCGTCTTTCCTCTGTCATCATGTTCGCCGCCTATGCGCTCTTTGCCTCCGCATTCCCAATTGCCGGTAACAGTCAAAGGACTGATTCTCTCTGGGTAATTCTTCCCATTCCACGAGGCCGTATCCGCACGTCTGAATTGTGGGTTTCTCCATTTAGAAACGAGTCGAACTTCATGGCACGGGGGTGGGTCAATGTCATGACATTTATTCCAGTCACCATTGAAATGTGAGTTGAACCCCACCTGTTTTTAGCAAGGGGGACCTTCAGGTTCTGGGAGGAGACAAACTGAACAAACTCAACGCGCGGTGGGTCGCGATGCCCTGGCATCTATTCCAGCCACTTACGAATGCTGAGTTGAACCCCGCTTGTTTAGCAAGTTCCTCAAAATCCGGTGGGTCGATGCCTTGGCATCTATTCCAGTCTCCTTCGTTGAACCCTACTCGTTTAGCAAGTTCAAATACCACCTTCGGTGGGTCGATGCCTTGGCATCTACTCCTTTCACCATCAAAATTGACTCCCACTTGATTTTAGCAAGCTCAATATCAGGTACCACCTCGGTGGGTCGATGCCTTGGCATCTCCTTCGAATGTGGAATTGAAACCCACTTGTTTTTTAGCAAGTTGAACCTACGGATCGAGGACCACGTCTGGTGAGTCGATGCATTGGCATCTATTCCAATGACCTTCAGAATGAGGATTTGAACCCCACTTATTTTTAGCTAGTTACAGCTTCAGGTATTCGACACCATTGGGATTTAATATTCTCGACACACGTATCGTGTTCCTGATGGGACGGTGTGTACAGCATCTTGTTATCTCCGGAACGTTCCTCGATTGCTACTTTCAGAGCATTGATGATGAAGTAAGATACCAACGAAGGGAGTCACTTGTGACGCTCCACCGTGACCCTATAGTCACAAAAAGATTCACATATAGCGTCCACAACCCAGAGGACACGCCCTACATGTATGATATTTTCTTTCATAACGTGCGTGCTGACCTTTACGTAATAAAGACAGGTAGTCGATGCCTTGGCATCTATTCCAGTCGCCTTCTGAAACGCAAAGCTAAACTCCACTTCAAGGATCGGGGCCGCACTTTCAACGAGCGTGTTATAAATGAGGAAGTAGTATGTCAATGCTGAGTCACCTCCGAAACGTGGAACTGAGCCTCACTTGCTGTTCACAGTTGATGCGAGATTATCGTATAGACGGACATTTAACACTGTCACTTTTGGTACTAAGTGATGGCCGATTTATGATATTCCATTTCGATAACCCGGCCCGTAAGATGTTTTTTTCAGCTTACATTAGACTTTCGTGCTAACCTTTGCGTCGTATGTCGGATCAAGAGGAGAACAACATGAGGTGGGTCGATTCGATTCCCAATCCCTTTCTGAACAAAGCTGAACTCCACTCTAGCCCATGTTCACTTCATACGAGTTTCGCACTGATAGTACGGTGTGTCAATGCTGCGGCATCTAGCTACCTCCGGAGTGAAACTAACCTTACTTGCCTGTTTTTAGTATGAGCGACATTATTATGAGGGTGGACGCCTGGTGCGATCATACCATGTTACTCGATATGAAGGCTGGACGCATAAGGAAGAAGGTTTGATCTCATGGCGCGACCCATTCAGTATGATCTTCTTTCTTTTGAAAGTTGACCCTTACGTCACATATATAAAGTGTACCTCAGCAGCGTTGAACGGTTCAGCGGTATGGCCAACAGAAGCAAATCAAAAATCGGTTCATTCTTCTTGTTTCTAGTGACTCGGAGAGACGCGTTGGAGGTTATCGGAAGTGCTAGATTTCACTGGTGTATTTTTTTCCTTATTCCTTCAATGCGAACGGTGCATATATCATTCTTCAGTCGAAGGTATTTAGATATGTTGCCATTTTAAAGAAGTTCCCGGGTGGTTGTCCATCCGACTTGACTACTCTCAGAGGAGAAACGGCGTTCCCTAGTCCATTTCACGCAACCATGTCGTCGATCTTCTCATCGAAATATGTCTGGATGGTAGGGAATTTCGGTAGATTGTTGGATGTCGTGACAAAAGAAAGACCTTCCTGACAGATCTCTGTCGAGGGATAAGGCTCTCCAGCACAACTGAATAAGCAAACCAGTAGATAGTCTTCCAACTCCACGCCGAGACCGCTTTCCCATCCCAATAAGATGCCACATTTTTGTCCTAAACATACATGTCGAGAGGCCCAATGATGCTGGCTCCCTGTTTTAAGAGGCAGTCGAGCGGAGAAGGGAAATGGTGAGGTCACGTGGATGCGGTCAGCGTGCGTTGTCTGCGCACCACATCCTCGTCGTTCTGGTCTAGATGAAGAGCATGATGGCTCATCCTCTTCGTTTGTCTCCTTCACAGACTCGCTGAGCGACTCCACAGAGGCTCGCAATTAACATGCTCATGCAGCCGGCCCGGCGGAATCGACGAATGTAAATAGCTGGCAGCGTTCCTGTTGATAACCCGCCGCCTGGCTACGAACTTTGGTTTACATATGTCCCACCAGAGGACCGATGACCATGTCGTCATCTCTTTGGACTACTACGCTACTGGAAGACTAAGTGTATCCAATACCTTGTTGTATCCACAATGTAACTTGATTCAAGCGTTTGAAAGGAACTTTTGGTTTGGTCTGAGAGTTAGTTGAGGCGAGATGGTTGCATGCGACTGGCGGGCTTCAAGGGAAAACATGAAACTTGAGTACGATGCGGCGCTCCTGGCAAAGCCCATCAAATGATATTTGTATCAAACAACCAGGACACCGCATCAGGCTGCGTCACAACGATTGCACCATTACTTAAATCGACTGAGATTATACCGCAGTCTTTATAAACCCGATGTCTGGGCGGAATCTTCCCCAGGCTGGTCCTCGCGCATCACTCAGTACCGACTAATCCAACTCTCTGCTCACTATGCGTCTTTCCTCTGTCATCATTTTCGCCGCCTTTACACTCTTGGCCTCCGCATTCCCAATCGCTGGTAACAGTCAAAGGACTGATTCTCTTTGGGTAATTCTTCTCATTCTACGAGACCGTATCCGCCGTCTGAACTGCGCGCTATCTAGAACGAGTCGATCATACGGATGGGCTAATGCCTATTCCAGTCACCTTCGAAATGGGAGTTGAACCCCGCTTGTTTTTAGGATACAGCTTCGAGTTCTGTCCCGAGAAGGAGACCAAGTACACCACAACACGCGGTGGGTCGATGCCCTGGCATCTATTCCAGTCACTTACGAATGCGGAGTTGAACTCCACTTGTTTAGCAAGTTCCTCAAAATCAACAACCACCTCCGGTGCGTCGATGTCTTGACATCTATTCCATTCACCATCAAAATGAGGAGTTGAACTCCACTTGTTTAGCAAGTTCCTCAAAATCAACAACCACCTCCGGTGCGTCGATGTCTTGACATCTATTCCATTCACCATCAAAATGAGGAGTTGAATCCTACTTGATTTTAGCAAGCTCTCAACCTAGGAATACCTCCGGTGGGTCGTTGCCTTGGCATCTGTTCCAGTCTCCTTCGAAATGTAGAATTGAATCCCACTTGTTTTTAGGGGATGGAATTTCGGCGTATAGAACCACCTCTGGTGAGTCGATGCGTTGGCATGTTCCAGTGACCTTCAGAATGAGGAGTTGAATCCCACTTGTTTTTAGCGAGCTGCAGCTTCAGGTTCTGAACTCCAGTGGGGCCTTCATTCTCGACGCTGGTATCGTGATATTGATGGGACGGTGAGTCAATGCGCGGTATTCTTGTTAACTCCGAAGCGTTCCTCAATTGCTATTTCTAGAGGATTGAGGATACAGCACCACATGGAGAAGGTGTCATGTGTGAAATACCGGGACAGAGATTGGATCACTTTCGATCACTCCACCACAACCCAGAGGACAGACACGACGTGTATGATCTTTTCTTAGGTATAATGGTGTATGCTGACCTTTACGTTATATAAAGACCTGCTCAGGTGGGCCGATGCTTTAGCATCTATTCCAGTCGCTTGACGAAATGCAAAACTAAACTCTGCTTCAAGGTCCACACCGAAGTTTCAACGAGCGAGTTGTACTTGGGGAATTAGTATGTCAATGCTGAGTCACCTCCGAAACGCGAAACTGAACCTCACTTGCTGTTTTCAGTTGATGCGAGAATATCGTGTCAATGGAGTATTAGAACTGTCACTTTTGAGACAGTGACGACATATGGATGATATTCTATCTTAACTCGGCTGCGTATGATATTTTTTTCAGCTTACGATAGACTTTCGTGCTAATCTTTGCTTTATATTGGCAAAGAGGACAACACTCTGGTGTAGGTCGATTCCATGGCACCTATCCCAGTCATCTTTCTAAATGCAAAGCTGAACTGTACTTTATTTAGCACAGGTTCACTGCAGACGAAGTGCGTCACCAGAGTGGAACGGTGTGTCAATGCTGCGTCATCTAGCCACCTCCGGAGTGAAACTAACTTCCTTGCCGTTTTTAGTTTGAGCGAAATTTTTATATAGACGGACACCGAATGCTAAAATCAATATTTGATGGGCAATGGACACTTTCGTGGAATGTAGATGAGATCCATGGTACCTCCCCATTCCGTATGACCTTTTTCTTTTCAGGTCAAAAGTTGACATACGTACACAGTCTGCCTGAGCGGCGTTGAACGGTTCGGCTCGGCCGTATGGTCCAACAAGAGCAAAATCGGTCCATTCTTGATGCTAGAGACTCGGAGACACTTTAATTGGAGGTTGCTGAAAGTGCCGGATTTCGCTGGCGTTTTTCCTTATTCCTTCAATGCAACAGTGCATATATCATCCTTTAGTCGTAGGTATTCAGATAGGTTGACATTTAACGAAGTTCCTGGCGAGACTTGAAGAAAATGAACACCAGACAGTTTGGGCAACGAAACTGCTTCCAGTTTTCAATACAAATGGCTGCTGCGCCACGCTCCGGAAATCTTGAGCGAATCGGCTGGTTGATCATCCGACTTTGACTACTCTCAGAGAAGCACGGCGTTCCCTAGTCCATTTCATACAACCATGTCGATCTTCTCATCGAAATATGTCTGGGTAGCATGGTAGATAATGTCAGTAGATTGGATGTCGTCATAAAAGAAAGACCTTCCTGACAGATCTCTGTCGAGGGATAAGGCTTTCCAGCACAACCGAACTGAAGAGCCTTATCCCTCGACAGAGATCTGCCCCTCCTCTCCTCCTCCTTGTCGTCCTTCTTGATGCCGTCGGGAATGATGCTGGTAGCACGGGCTAACTCTGCACCCGCCAGCAGCGATACGCTTTAACAGTCTGTGCCGATGAGAGCCCCGCTCTCCTTCCTGGTATCGTTCTTACCCCCCGCTGGATCTTATCCGTTCGTTTCGTTTCGGGTAGTGTCCGGCGAAAAAAAAGCTTAACGGTATTTGCCAGTGATCTGGTCTTCGACAGACAGGCCCGTCCATAGCAGTTTGATGAACGTGACAAGGCCCTCCACATGAGGAGTGCAGACTCGTACAACACCTGGAGGCTGACCGTGTCGCCCATGCATGTTCATGAGTCAATGTTTGTTATTTGTCCTTGGCTCTCGGAGGTGCGCGAATGGATGCTGAGTACCTTTACCGATGTTCATTGCCGGGCGGTGTTCATCTTCGCTTCATCATCTACCACTCCTCTGCGGAACTTCCCTTGCCTTCTGAGCCTCTCTCTTCTTCTCCCGCTCCTCATGTCCTCAGTCTCCAACTTTCCCCTGCACTCTCTCTCTCTTCAGCTGCCGCCTTGCTTTTTCAAAGGCAACTTTCGCCTTCTCGTAGCCTTGAACATCGCTTCGTATGATCGAAGCTCCAGATAGTTGCTATTGGAATTTTGTTGCCATAATCGTCCATCTCGCAATGGCAAATCGTCGATACGACTGGGGGTGGCGACATAACGTTTTGCTCTCGTTGCAAGGTCACGGTTGCCTTCATGTCTCTGTGCTTACTGTGGCTTAAGTGTTGTGCAGAATTTGCACCTGGCAGGAGAGTGGAATAATATTGTTCAAGCAGTCGCTGGTCCTTGCATGGCAACGGTACGCGCAACAACTCGCTGCGGTTCCGCCTGGGCGTCACGTTTCATATCGGGCTGCGACGACGACCCCGATTTTCTTTCGCTTCAAGCGCTTCGCACGGACTGCATCCACTGCCAAACGCCCCCCGACACAGCATGTGCGGGTGCACTAAGTATAAGAATAAGGTTTCCCTCCTTTCATTCTTTTTCTTCACTATCGTACATTGATTTCCTCGGCACCTTTGGCGACATCGACCCTATTGCTCGCTAGCTGACCGTGACATTCCTTATACCAGCTTTTGGATCACTATGCAGTTTCCGTGACGATGGCACTGGAGAGATTAACTTATAGCCGAGCATAAAGTGAAGCGGATATATCTACTTATGTCGATGGACTGTTGGAGTTGGTCTTACAAAAAGCAAGTGCAGTCAAACATTGTGAAATGACCTGTGAGTGAACTCGGCGTCCGCTTCCAGTACTCTAGATTTCCATCGACCTTCTGCCTGCGCGATGGTTGAATCTCTATTTATTCGGAATCGCCGAATGTTAGTCTCGTTCCCAGACGGTATGAGCCAAGTTGATGTGCTATGAGTCCCGCGTGCGTGATTCGGCGTGCGCCGTGCTGAGTTTTAAACTTGAGCTGCGCACGATCCGAGTCTGGAGCAATTAAGACTCCGATTTCCGAGTCCGCTCCACGTGTTTCGGAAACGGCTGGGCACGAGACTAGCCGATGATGACACGTCTGGCTACGAAATTTAATCTCCGACGAATCAATTCCACGTGTCGGTGTGTGGCAGGTTTCATGACTGATGGGCTTCAAGGAAAACGAAAAAACTTGGGTAGAATGCGCTCCTGGTAACTCCTGGCAAAGCCAAGCTCCAAACAACCGCGACACTGCATCAGGCTACATCACGACCATTGCGCCATGATATCAACTGAGATTACGCCGTGTCCCGTCTTTTATAAACCTCATGTCTGAGCGGATACCCAGGCTGGTCCTCACGCACCACTCACTAACAAATCCGGTTCTCCATTTATATGCGTCTTTCCTCCACCGTCGTTTTCGCCACCTTTGCGCTCAAGCTCTCGGCATCCGCCTTTCCAATCGCCGGTAAACAGTCAAAGACTAATTCTCTTTCAGTCCTTCCCATTCTGTGAGACTGTATTCGCACGTCTGAACTGCGCTTCGCCATTTAGAAACGAGTTGGTCCAATACGGTGGGTTAATGCCGTGGCATCTAGCCAGCCACCTAGTTCTAAATGCGGAGTTGAACCCTACTTAATAGAAAGCTGCAGCTTCAAGTTCTGGCTCGTGGAGTGGCAATATACCGACTAGACAACAACCTGTTGGTCACGGTGGGTCTTGGAATCTATTCCAGTCACCCTCGAAACGTGGAAGTTGAACTCCACTTGTTTTAGCAAGTTGAATCTCCAAGAGAAGGACCACCTGTGGTGTGTCGATGCCTTGGCATCTATTCCAGTCACCCTCGAAATGCGGAGTTGACCCCTTTTTTTAGCAACCTCAACCTCAACCTCTAAATCAACCACCACCACCTCCAGTGAGTCGATGTCTTGCATCTATTCCAGTCGCATTCGAAGTGTGGGATTGAACACCACTTGTTTTTAGCAACCTCAGCCTCCAAGTGAAGAACCACTGGTAGGTCGATGCTTTGCATCTGTTCCGATCGCCTTTGAAATGCGGAGTCAAATCCCACTTGCTTTTAGCAAAATGTACCTTCTCGGAGCCCAGCCCAAACAGAAGCAGTGAACCAAGACCACCTCGGGTGGGTCGTCGATGCATTGGCATTCTTCTCAGTCATCTTTGGAATCAGAGTTGAACCCACTTGTTTTAGCGAGCTGCAGCCTCAGGTTCTCAACGCGTGTACCGTGATCCCGATGGGGCGGTGTGTCAATGCTGCATCATGTTATCTCCGGAAGTGCCTCACTTGCTGTTTTAGGTTATTCGGATGTTTCTGCCAAATGAGACGTGAGGGAGTCACATGTCAGATTGCCCGATAGAGATGATGATCATTTCCATCGTACCACCAAGAACACGGTGGGTCGATGCCTTGGCATCTATTCCAGTCGCCTTCCGAAATGCAAAGCTAAACACCACTTCAAGCTAATCCACACCGTTTTGATGAGCATATTGTACTTGGGATGGTATTCAATACCGAGTCACCTTCGGAACGTGAAACTCAACTTCACTTGCTGTTTTCAGTTGATACGGAATTATCGGGAGGAAAATGACGAGGAGTAATCTCATTTTTGAGGCATGATAGAAGATGGATGATCTTCTATTTTACCCCCCGTATGATATTTTTTCAGGTTATAATAGACTAACCTTATGCTGACCTTTGTTGTTGTATATCGGACCAAGGTGCAGAACAATCTAGGGTGTGTCGGTTCCACCACCTATTCAATCCCACAAAGCTGAACTCCACTTTAGCATATGTACACTACAAGCGAGCGTCATTTTGACTCTGGAGCGGTGTGTCAATGCATCTAGCACCTCCAGAATGAAACTAACCTAGTACTTGCTATTTTTAGTCTAGCCAAAGTTTTTATAAAACAGAATACCAGTGCTAATATATAGGAAAATGCCTTTCCTTCATCACTGGAGGATAGTGCTGGATCACAACCAGATCGAATGGCACGAACTCCCCGCGTATGATCTTCTTTCTTTTCAGGTCATAAGTTGACCCTTTGTTGTATATGTAGATAGTGACGGGACGGAGCACCTCACCGGCGTTGAATGGTTTGGTCGTATGCCCAACAACAGCCAATCAAAATTGGTCCATTATCGTTTCTAGTGACTGTTGTTGGAAACGCTGGATTTGGCTCGTGTATTTTTCCATACTCTTTCAATGCGAATAGTACTTCAGTCCTAGGTATTCGGAAACTCCCTGCGAGACTTGAGGCAAATGAACACTAGATATGGCGAGTCTGATTTATGCATCAAGTCTGTTTGACCAGGTCAGTGACCGCGAGAACCTGCCCATTCACGAAATCCTGGCAAATCATCATGCGCTGTCACCAGTGGAGACACAGTCACGTCGTTGGCGCCGCCACGCCAAGATGGCACAGGTCGTAAGCGCGCCGAAAGCATCTCTCGGAATTCATCTGAACCTCGTCAACGTAGCCCCAATTCAATTCTTTGTCAATCCGTTTTACGCTTTGACAACCCCCGCTCCTTTTCTCGCCTCGTTCTCATCGCATATGCAGACTTACCCATTCGTTTCGTTTCGGGTGGAGCGATTAAGCTAGCTTAACGTATTTGATCTGGTCTTCGACAAACAGGTCCGTCCATAGCTGTGTTAATGAACGTGCATGACCCTGAATCGACAGTCACATGGGGGTGGTTTCATGCAACTGACGGGCTTCAAGGCAAAACGGAAACTTGAGTATAATGCGCTCCATTGACACTATCCATTCAACAACCGTGACACCGCATCGGGCATCACACGATAGCACAACATCAAATCGACAACGAATCCCAGGCGATCATACAATTGGTTTGGCATCTTTCCAGGCACCTTCAAAGTTTAGGAAGTGGTAGCCATCGCCGTGAGAGAGAAACTCAGTACCAGGTCGATCCCTTGGCATCTAACCTGTTTTTCAGGTCATAATAGACTGCATACTAACCTTTGCGTTGTTGGACCAAGTGGACATATCGTGGGTCGATGCCATGGCACCTATTCCAGTCGCTGTTCGAAACGTAAAGCTAAACATCCTTGAGCATACCCAGGCGAGTAACTTGGGGGTTTGATGGCACGGTATGTCATTGCTGCTGTATCAGTGATAAACTATGTGAATGGGAACACGCAGAACTCGCGCGGGACAGTTTCCCATCACTATCAAATGGTGACGAGTACGAGGACCTGCGGCGCGAGTATCTGGGTTTGCATAAGGCATACCAGGAGCTTGTCGATAATACAACCAAGGCCTCAACTGGATTTCCATTCCTTTCTCAACCCATACTGACGATAAATAAGGTGGCCGATGTTTTGCTTGACATGTATAAAGCATTGTGGATGGATGTTCCAGCGGAGGCCGGCAAAAGCGTTTCTGGAAACTACTGTCAGCCACCGCACGTAAACGAGCACATTCACTCACCTCGCTCGACGCGCCTCAATCTGACTAGTACATTGTCGAATTATTGATTGGGCATGTTGATGCCAGGGCTTTGCAGGAGCTTGGAAATTGTTTGACCAATAAGATGCCGCCGTCGTAGATAAGGTAGCGTTACCCGCTCTTGCTCGGGCAAGTTCTTGGTTTCGAAGTACAAAGGATGGCCTGATTTGTATGCGAGTGTTTGTGCGCGACACGGACAAGTGCGGTGCTCGTGGTCGGCAGCTGCAAACCCGCCTGTCCGTCACCACCATCATGTCGTCCAAGACGCTAGCTCCTGCGAACCTGTATTTGACAAGTATTCCAAACAAGAACGCCGAGCTTGAGGAAACATGGTCATACTTGTATGATGGCGTCGAGCATATCATGTTGAGGGTCGAGGAGGGGCTGTCCTTCACAGCCTACACAAACCTGTATACAACCGTGTATAACTACTGCACTACTTCAAGGATGCAGACCAAGTCTGATGGGCATAAGGGTATGCACGTCCTCCTGGATGTACCGCACTGAATCATATCATCGCCCCTAGCAGGGGCGAATCTGGTCGGCTCTGACCTATATAACAAACTAAGCGTCTATTTTATGGAGCATTTCAAGCCGATGATACAGGTTTGTCTTTCAAACGTTCATCTAGTGGCACTGACACGAACTTGTCAGACCACTGAAAGGTTGCAAGATGTTGATCTCCTTCGCTACTATGCAGAACAGTGGGATCGTTACACCACGGGCGCTAGCTATCTGAATCGGTTATTCATCTATCTTAACCGTTACTGGGTTAAACGGGAAAGGGATGAGGGAAAGAAGACTGTTTACCCTGTTTATACGGTATGATTGCTTTTCCTCCATCATCAGGCTGCCTCTGAACGCGCGCTGCAGCTTGCTTTAGCGCAGTGGAAGCAGGGCTTCTTTATGCATGTCCAGCAAGATGACGCAAAACTCATAAACGCCGTCCTCAGGCTAATCATGCAGCAACGCAACGGTGAAATGATAGACCAAGGCCTCGTCAAGAAAGTCGTCGACTCTCTAGTCTCACTTGGTCTTGATCACACAGATCCCAACAAAGAATGCCTTGACATATATAAGGAACATTTTGAGACGCCATTCATCATCGGAACTGAACAATACTATAAGAAGGAATCAGAAACGTTCCTGGCCGAGAATTCCGTATCTGATTATCTCAAGAAGGCGGAGGATAGACTGCGGGAGGAAGAAGACCGCGTAGAACGTTATCTACACACAAAAACGAGAAAGGAGTTGATCGCCAAGTGTGAACATGTTCTCATAAGAGAACATGCAGACCTCATGTGGGAGAACTTCCAATCGCTTTTGGACTATGACAAGGACGAAGACCTACAACGCATGTATGCGCTCTTATCCCGCATTCCTGAAGGTCTTGAACCTTTAAGGAAGCGTTTCGAGGCACATGTTAAACAAGCGGGCTTATCAGCAATCTCAAGGCTGGTTGGTGAAGATGGCAACACTGATTCACTTGATCCCAAGGCATACGTTGATGCACTGCTTGAAGTGCATCGGAAGAACTCTGAGATTGTCAATAGGAGTTTCAAGGGGGAGGCAGGATTCGCGGCGAGTTTGGATAAGGCATGCCGAGAGTTTGTCAATCGCAATGCTGCAACTGGCACCTCTTCTACCAAGTCACCGGAGCTCATCGCGAAACATGCAGATATGTTATTGAGGAAGAGTAACAAGGTTGCCGAGGAAGACGATCTAGAGGGCGAGCTCAATCGTGTGGTAAGAAAAATTGATCCTTGATCTGTATCGTCTCTTATCAAAGATTCCAGATGATTCTTTTCAAGTATCTCGAGGACAAAGACGTTTTCCAGACCTTCTATACGACGAAGCTTTCTAAACGCTTAATTCATGGTGTATCCGCGTCTGATGAAGCAGAAGCGAGCATGATCTCGAAGCTCAAAGAGGCCTGCGGCTTCGAATACACGAACAAGCTCCAGCGCATGTTCACAGGTTTGTGATGTCATCATCCTGTTTACCCAGTCTCACGCCCTTCTAGACATGAGTCTCAGCAAAGATCTTACCGATTCTTTCAAGGAACGCATGCTTCAAAACCATCCAGACGATCAAGACATCACATTCAGCATCATGGTTCTCGGTACCAATTTCTGGCCCTTGAACCCACCTACACACGACTTTGTCATTCCCACAGAAATCGCAACAACTTATGACCGCTTCCAAAAGTATTATCAGACAAAACACTCTGGCCGTAAGCTCACTTGGTTGTGGAACTATTCTAAAAACGAATTACGCACGAACTACTTGAATCAAAAGTATATTTTGATGACAAGTTCGTACCAGACGGCAGTGTTGTTACAATACAACAGGCACGACACGTTGTCGCTGGACGAAATTCAAGCAGCTACGGCGATCTCGAACGATATCCTTTCTCAGGTCTTGGGTTTGCTCGTCAAGGCAAAGATCCTGATCAACGAAGAGAAGGATCAGTATGATCTGAATCCTAGTAGGTTATCTTGCGAATACGATCATATGATTGATGATCGGTGATATTTAGACTTCAAGTCCAAGAAGATTCGAGTAAATCTCAACTTACCCATCAAGGCTGAAGTTAAAGCCGAGTCTTCTGATGTCTTGAAAGCTGTTGACGAGGATCGGAAATACGTTATCCAAGCTACGATTGTCCGGTACGTACATGGATATTTGTGTGGGATGGTCATGTCTGAGCGTACTGTATTGCGTAGTATCATGAAAGCGCGGAAGACGCTGAAGAATCAGGCGCTTATTCAGGAAGTTATTTCCCAGATTTCTCAACGGTTCGCACCCAAGATCCCTGACATCAAGAAGGTGAACTTGTCATTATCATGGTCCCACAGCAGAGCTAATGCCACTCATGATAGGCTATCGAGACTCTTCTTGAGAAGGAGTACATTGAGCGCGTTGACGGATCAAAAGACACATTTGCTTATGTGGCATAGACCTCGTATCTATCATCAAACAAGGACTTTCCTATGCTTTGTATCACAGAATTCTCTTCCTCACCCCACCAGCCCTGCCGTTGTCTTACACGTTGTGCATCATATACCATACTCCATTTGATTGTAATGTTTTACACGGGAATTTGTGTCATTGTACACGGTGTGAGATTTTGGTTCACACGTGCGCTCAGTGAGTGGTATCGATGGTCCCTTGCGTTCTTCAAGTTGAGCGTATCGTCCGCAAATGGGTGTTGGCAATTTAGGCGTAGAGTAGCCGTCGGCAAACCAAGACGGCGTTAGCCTACTTGTCCACCTGGCAACGTGGCTCATCGCTCCTTTGACTCAGCTTCCGTAACGGGGTATTTGAACAAGGTTCTTGAGCTTGTTCAAGTTGTGGTCGCTAACCTTATCACCGTCACGGTGCTGCTGCGCACCAGGTCCTTTAAATACAGACAGGCTCCTCTCCATCGAAAAAAACAGCTTCGACTGTGAGGGACAACTTGAACATGGCTCATCCTGTATTCTGGCCTACGAAAATCTTTTTCTATGCTATCGGCAACACACCCGCGGTTTGTCTAACAAGCGAGCTGCCGCCCGAGCAATCCGCAGACATTTTATCGCTCGGATGTGGCGATGCTCGAAACCTCTTGTACACCGTTTATGCGGACCTAGGTGCTTTTTCTTAGCTATCACGCTTTCACGAGCTCATCGTCGTTTCAGCATCTAGGCCTTTGGATTTCACATGCTGTGATATTGATCCGGCTGTCTTAGGTTTGTCGATCTATGTCTAAGCTGCTCTCGGAGCTCGGTGAGGATCTCATGGTCGTTGACATTAGCTCGCAATGCCATGCTTTATACGCTTCTTGTGGATTTACCTTCTGAAGGAACAGATGACTCCATACAGAAGATTTGGAATTTCTACTATCACTTTTTCATCGACCAAGGAACTCTAGACATGATACTGAAGCAGTGTCAGGTCCTGATCGATCTTTCGCCTGATGTCGCGACTTGGAACAATAGCAAATACGGTGCCTTCCTTCACTTCTCGTCTGCTCTTTCATTGGTCGCGCTTCGCAGACACTGGGAACTGTATGTTGAGACGAAGGACTTTTCAAAAGCAGAAAAAGAGGCTTTGCGCTCTGAGTTCAGGAAGAACAATAACACAGATCGTTTTGGAGAAGATGAAATGAATATGACGTCCATGCGTTCCGCGGGTCCGCTTTTTATGAAGCTGGGGGATACGGGGTCAAACCAATTTCAGCGCTACTGGAAGACAGGTGTAACCTTTGATGATCCCGTCAAGGTTGCTGCCGCTACAGAGGTAAATCCCACGTTTGCGTACTCTGCTATGGGAAAAGGTTTTGCGCTCCATTACGGATCCGATCCGATCCTATCTTTCCATCTTGCTAAGGCCCTTGCTCCTGTGAACGGCTTGCCGTCGAATAACAAATCTACCTCTATCTCTGATCTCGTCAAGTGTGCTATGGATGAATTCAAATCTTGGTGTCTTGCCTTCAACAAGCGCATGAAAAAACAGCGCCCTTCTATCATGATCAGGATTTTTGTTGGTGATGCTATCGCGGCCTGCCGCGCACTACACTACTGCGCCGTTAACGATTCTATTGATCCTGGATTGTACACCAAGCCTTGGAGCTCCGCCTTGATGAAATTAGACGGCGGCGACTATGTGCAGAATGCTCCGAACCGCGCACCTCTGCACTTCGATGTCATCGACACGTCTAATCTCACGGATCACCTAGGCTTGTTGAACATCCTGGTTCTTTGTAGGCCGTTGATGCAAAGGAGGCCGTCGTCAGTCATCTTTACTGATACTTTACTCCTATCGAACGCGGAAAGCATGGCTAGGGACGGTTTCCTCGAACTGTTGTGCGGCGATATCTCCACCATATCCATAATTCTTGACCTGATCCCCGTTTCGTACGTTTCGAACTTTACAAGTCATGCGAATGTCCATGAAATCGTAGGGTTGGCCTCAGCTTCCCCTCGTCGCCGACAATTCCACGAACGTATGGCATGGAGGATAGGGTCCATGTCTGATTCTCTAGTCGCCGATCAAGAATCTCGTACAGATCAACGTTTAAAATTCGATGAGCGACAACTCGCAAACTTTTTCTATCGTTTTTATCTGAATATGTATTCCGACGAAAACATGGGGGCTTTGCTCCAATCTGGGCCCTCGATACAAAATATCCAAAAGCAGCAGATAATCCACTACAATAGGTTCTGCATCGCGTATATCTTGCGACTCGTGAAGGACAGTGTTGATACCGATTGGGACGGATTCATCAATCACTTTCACGATCTCGTCGCTCGTGACCAGAATCTCTTGTTGGGATCCAATAACATCCAAGATATGTTTTGCGCCTTCCACCTTCTTGGGGTTTACAGTTTTAGCCCATTTTCTCCAAAGTTTTTCGTAGACCACCATGAAGCGAAAGATAGCCCAATCAAGGAGTGGAAAGACCTACCTCCCGCCGTTTGCCTAAGCGTTCAGGTTCCTAGGAAACATTTCAAAGAACTTGAAAAGTTCGACGAAACAAAGATTGGAACTCCGATCCTGCTTTGTTCTCTTGTTGGAGTTGCCGCCCACAACACCTTTCAGCATTATCAATGCTTTTTTGGACGCTTGAATGCTGAATACTCCAATGATCGCAGTCAAGAACCGAGGGTGACTTTTGAGGAGGATCCCAAAGGGTGCCGGGGCTCATCTTCTATCATATTTTCTTTATATCTTCCTACATGGATTTTAGGCATCGAACCGTCGCAAAAAGTGACTATTTCGATCCGCAGTAATGTAGTCCTGATGATGAGGCTTTCTCCGACACTCGGACCTCTCCTGAATCTATTCTCGGCAGATCTGGCTGACCGAAAGCATGTTCACATTACGCGAGAGCGCCCTGGAAATCCAGGCGAACTCCAAAAGCTGCGAAACGTATCGTTTAGCAGGCCAACGCCTCTGAAGTTGCAACCTTTATGTAATTCTGTCAAAATCGGTCTGGATAGTGCAGGCGGTCAAGTGTCGGGCCTCACAGGACATGCAAATATCCTCGACACCAACGCAAAATCTTTATTAGCTAATGGGGCTGCTGTAACCTCCAGTCAAACGTCGCCTCAAGCCATGCAGGTCTCGATTGGAAATTATCTCCACACAATTCCATATCCGTTCCCTATCAATTCAATCAACTCTAAAACTCGAATCGCAAGGAAATCGTCGTATGTTGAAGTGAGTATACGTGTAACAAACAATGTAAAAGCAAACTGATTATACTGCGACTCAGGTGGACGTAAAGACTTCGCATCCTCTCGGACAAAAAGGGATGACACTTAAGCCGTTCCCCATCGTAAAACACAACAATGTACTTAGCCTATGGAATGTCCACTACATCGATCTGGACCGTCTCCCGGTACTCAACCTATCCTCCCCCGACAAGCTTTCTTTTGTCCAGACGCATGTTGGCATGTCGTTCTCTGATCGCGAGCGTCGCATTAGTATGCTTTCAGGATCAGACACCGACGTTATGACTCGCCTCAAACAGAGTATCCAGCTTTTGTTCCTACACAGTTGCGGTTTAGGGGAAAGGAAGTGGCGGGCTCAGGTTGTTGGGCTGTGCGATCCCAACGAGGAAGGCGTCTACACTCTGATCTTCATCAACGGCGTATGTCTGGACCTGGCATCTCATACGACCGTAATAGACGCGTGCATCGTCCCTCTGACGCATGCCCGAATGCCCCGCCTTTTCAATGGTATTTCTAGCGTCCAAAAAGAGGGCTTGATCCAAATCATCACCGATGGCGAGGAAGTGAAGGCGTGGAAGCTCCTCCTCCCCGCCTATACCGAGCGGTGCCGCAAATGGGGTCATACCCGCCGCTGCGAGTATCTCTCAAAGGGCATACCGGTGTCGGAAGAAATCGACCAATCTCCGCTGTGCAGTTGCGGATTGGGAAAAGATCTCGGCGGGGTGTTTTCGCGAAAGAGCGAATGGAAGGATTTCGCGCCCTACGCCACTCGTGCTGCGATCAGCCCTCTCTTTTCGGTACCCTTTATCGACACGATCGGTGTTGACTTGTTCAACAAGTTGGGCAAGAACGTCATGGATCGTTCAGTGGATCAAGAGATGGCACAGTGCGCCATGTGTCGTGGGCCTGGGAAACCAAAATTGTTGTTCTGTACAGCATGCAAGGCTGTTCGCTACTGCTCTGCAGATTGTCAAAAGGCGCATTGGAAGGCGCATAAACGGTCCTGTAAGAAGATTTGAAACGAGGGTTGTACTAAATTGTATAGTCTTGTGTTATGAATTTGCATGCGTTCTTGAGAAACGTTTCATTAGATCTGGTGAAATACGAATATGATGCGAGGTAAGTCATGGCATTCGACGCAACAAGTTATATTAGACATCATAAACACCGAAATATGAGGTACAGGGCATGCAGCGCCTCAACGTTCAACACGTGTGTCTAGATGCTTATGCTTGATTCTATTTCTCCCAGCAGCATCACCCCTTCTTTACCTGCGGTAAGAACTAGAAAGAAAGAAAGATGAGAATCGCTTGATCATTGGCATACGACAAAGGACGCACTGATTGGCTCTTTTGGATGAAAGTCAACCGCTGTGACCGTTCCCTTATGACCCGGCAGCTAGGAACAAGGAACAATAAACTATGAGCGCTTATATGCACGGTGAAGAGGAGCTGGCTTTACCTTGTACAAGATCTTCCCACTCTCCACTTCCCATATACAAACCATTCTGTCAGCCCCTCCCACAGCAACACGTTGTCCACCGTCGTCCCTACTCCAGGCGGCTCGTAGGAGAGTGTTTTCGAATCCTGCAGGTGCGCCTTGGAGAATCCGATGTATCCGTGTTGGGGAGGGTGAGAACGGCCGTATATCGTGGATGATGGTTTGGGATGATAAGGATGGAGAAAGGAGGAGCGACCCGTTGGGAGAGAGCGCGAGGGAGGTAGGGGTGTCGGTGTGTCCTATAAGGGTGTACACCTGTGCATTTTTCCGCATATCATAGACCTATGAATGCGCATATCAGCACACATAAAAAGGATGAACGATGCCAACGAACGTGAATCTCGTTATCGAGCGCGCCGACGTACAGATTTACCCCGTCCGCACTCCAACACACCGCCGTGGCCGGGCAGCCCACCTCGAATGTGGCCACAGGGACTTTCCCCCCGTCCTCACCCGCATCCCATACCTTCACCGTCTTGTCGTCGGACGCTGTGGCGATCAGCTCGGTCCCTGACCCTCCGCCCGCTGCGAGGCTCCTGTCCACAGCGTTGATAATCTCGCGGTGCGCCCGGATTTTGCGAACGCGCTCGCCGGTGGTGACGTCCGTGAAAGTCAAGGTGTGGTCTGCGGCGACGGAGAAGAGGTGTGGTGAGCAGAGTGACCATTGGAGGTCGGTGATGGGTGCTTTGGCATGGCTTTGGAGAAGGGCGTAGTTCGCGTTGGGAGGGTAGGTTCGCCAGAGGGCTGTATAAGCACGAGCGTCAGGAGAGGAAAGGGAGAAAGAGGACAACGCACAGATGCTTCTGTCTGCAGAACAGGCTGCAATGTTCTGTCCGTTTGCGTCGAATCGACAGCTCAAAATTTCTGCCTGACTCCAATGCACGTCAGCTCTGAATGAATGTGTCCGTTCGAATCTGGATGAAAACACACCGAGTGGGCGCCAGCTAAGCTGATGATGGGGGCTTCCAAGTTACTAGTCCGATGAACGGACCGAACGAGGCCTCTTTTGTCGTCGCCGGCCGACGAAATGATGAGCTGGGTAGACTGGGTCTCACCCGGCTTTGCGCGCTTGATGAGACCTCCTGCGCTGGTCGGGGCGCTGGTGGGCGGAGATGGGCCTCGCTTGGACATTTTTTCGCGTTGTTTGGAGTAGGGCAGCAGATGTTACATAAGAGTGTTACAGAAGACGCTACATTAACGTTCCTGCACAGGCAAGAGGAAATTGCTTCCATCTAACTAGGCTCATCTTTGGAATAGTGAGCTGGCTTTCATCCCAACGCACCTCCTGAAAACTACCTTTGATGAAGAGTCTGGGAAGATAGTGTGTTCCCCGCAAAATTGGATTGACCTGGCTACTCATGTCCATGTCGTTTGGCACCTCAGTTAATTCGTGAGCTTTCAAGCATGCTTGTTCTATTGCTCATAACTGGCTACTAGAACACATGTCTTTGTGGATCTGACAGCATATGAAGAGCCCCTGCTAGATTCAACTCTTGGGATTGTATTGGAATTTGGTGCCTGTGATAACTGTGTACCTAATGATCTTTGCAAGATGCATCTACCTCTGTTTTATGACAGAGATGCAACTTGGATCCACAGCATGTAAAAATTATTCAATGCAGAGAAAATGAAAGTCAAGCATGAAAGAAAGTTACAACATTGGATCAGTATACAGGGTATATGTATAGCATTGGTACACTGCAGTGAATGGATCTATTTGACTCAGGCTAACTGTTTATCCCTTATCTGCATCTATCTGAATACACAAATAAGCATGCTTCTGATGTAAATAAAGATTTATCATTAACCTATTTCCTGAAGACAGCTGCTGTCCCCACTCTGAATCTGCTGGTGCAATTGATCCAAATATGACATAAATTTCAGGGTGACTGGGTGCTGAGGTCCCATGTACTGCTGCATGGATTTGACTGCTTTGGGTAGCAGAGACTGAGCATCACTCCACTTTCCCTGTGACATATATGTGAGACCCAAAGTAGCCATATAGACAAGAGTTGCTGGGTGGGTTTGCCCAAGTTTTGCTGTTGCTACCTTCATCACATCCAGCTGCAGCTTTTCTGCTTCATTCCACCTTCCCTGATCATGGTATGTGCTTGCCAAATGGGCCATGCTGGATAGAGTGTCTGGGTGATCTGGTCCAAGCTTTGCTGTTCTAGCCTTTGTCACATCCAGCTGCAGCTTCTCTGCTTCATTCCACCTTCCCTGATGCCTGTATGTGCTTGCCAAATTAGCCATGCTGGATAGAGTGTCTGGGTGGTCTGGTCCAAGCTTTGCTGTTGTAACCTTCATCACATCCAGCTGCAGCTTTTCTGCTTCATTCCACCTTCCCTGATCATGGTATGTGCTTGCCAAATTGGCCATGCTGGATAGAGTGTCTGGGTGGTCTGGTCCAAACTTTGCTGTTATAGCCTTCATCACATCCAGCTCCAGCTTCTCTGCTTCATTCCACCTTCCCTGATGCCTGTATGTGCTTGCCAAATTAGCCATGCTGGATAGAGTGTGTGTGTGGTCTTCTCCAAGCTTTGCTGTTCTAGCCTTCATCACATCCAGCTCCAGCTTCTCTGATTCATTCCATTTTCCCTGATGCCTGTATGTGCTTGCCAATTTGGCCATGCTGGATAAAGTGTCTGGGTGGTCTGGTCCAAACTTTGCTGATGCTACCTTCACCACATCCAGCTGCAGCTTCTCTGCTTCATTCCACCTTCCCTGATGCTGGTATGTGTTTGCCAAATTAGCCATGCTGAATAGAATGTGTGGGTGGTCTGGTCCAAGCTTTGCTGTTCTAGCCTTCATCACATCCAGCTCCAGCTTCTCTGATTCATTCCATTTTCCCTGATGCCTGTATGTGCTTGCCAAATTGGCCATGCTGGATAAAGTGTCTGGGTGGTCTGGTCCAAACTTTGCTGATGCTACCTTCACCACATCCAGCTCCAGCTTCTCTGCTTCATTCCACCTTCCCTGATGCTGGTATGTGTTTGCCAAATTAGCCATGTTGAATAGAATGTGTGGGTGGTCTAGTCCAAGCTTTGCTGTTATACCCTTCATCACATCCAGCTCCAGCTTCTCTGCTTCATTCCACCTTTCCTGATGCCTGTATGTGCTTGCCAAATTGGCCATGCTGTATAGAGTGTGTAGGTGGTCTGGTCCAAACTTTGCTGTTGCTACCTTCATCACATCCAGCTGCAGCTTCTCTGCTTCATTCCACCTTCCCTGATGCTGGTATGTGTTTGCCAAATTAGCCATGCTGAATAGAATGTCTGGGTGGTCTGGTCCAAACTTTGCTGTTCTAGCCTTCATCACATCCAACCCCAATTTCTGTGCTTCATTCCACCTTCCCTGATGCTGGTATGTGCTTGCCAAGTTGGCCATGCTGGATAGAGTGTCTGGGTGGTCTGGTCCAAGCTTTGCTGTTCTAACCTTCATCACATCCAGCCTCAGCTTCTCTGCTTCATTCCACCTTCCCTGATGCCTGTATGTGCTTGCCAAATTAGCCATGCTGGATAAAGTGTCTGGGTGGTCTGGTCCAAGCTTTGCTGTTATAGCCTTCATCACATCCAGTTCCAGCTTCTCTGCTTCATTCCACCTTCCCTGATCATGGTATGTGCTTGCCAAATTACCTATGCTGTATAGAGTGTGTGGGTGGTCTGGTCCAAGCTTTGCTGTTATAGCCTTCATCACATCCAGCTCCAGCTTCTCTGCTTCATTCCACCTTCCCTGATCACAGTATGTGCTTGCCAAATTACCCATGCTGGATAGAGTGTGTGGGTGGTCTGGTCCAAACTTTGCTGTTGCTACCTTCATCACATCCAGCTGCAGCTTCTCTGCTTCATTCCACCTTCCCTGATGTTGGTATGTGTTTGCCAAATTAGCCATGCTGAATAGAATGTCTGGGTGGTCTGGTCCAAACTTTGCTGTTCTAGCCTTCATCACATCCAACTCCAACTTCTGTGCTTCATTCCACCTTCCCTGATGCTGGTATGTGCTTGCCAAGTTGGCCATGCTGGATATAATGTCTGGGTGGTCTGGTCCAAGCTTTGCTGTTCTAACCTTCATCACATCCAGCTCCAGCTTCTCTGCTTCATTCCACCTTCCCTGATGCCTGTATGTGCTTGCCAAATTAGCCATGCTGGATAAAGTGTCTGGGTGGTCTGGTCCAAGCTTTGCTGTTCTAACCTTCATCACATCCAGCTCCAGCTTCTCTGCTTCATTCCACCTTCCCTGATGCCTGTATGTGCTTGCCAAATTAGCCATGCTGGATAAAGTGTCTGGGTGGTCTGGTCCAAGCTTTGCTATTCTGGCCTTCATCAAATTCAGGGACAGCTTCTCTGCTGCATTCCATTTTCCAATCATATAAAAGATATATGAGAATCTCTCATACTCATCATCATAATACACAGGTTCCATGTTTCTGTCAACTCTGTATTGATCATTTGATGTGATTTGTGGAGCAAGCAAATGATAGAAGGCATAGTTGTCTAGACCATAGTCAAGCTTTACTGCACATGACAACAATGCTCTTGTTTTTTGGTAGTGAAAGGCAGTTTCTGCTCTTGATATTCTGTCCCTGCTCCATGAATGAACTAATGGATGCATTGATAACAAGTTGCCATTGGCTTTTATTAGAGAAAAGGTAACCAGAATCTGTATGCCAGCCATGAAGCGTATGCTATCCCATTTACCATCTTTCAAGCACAAAGTATCATCATTCAACAATGTCACTGACTGGGGGAGACAGGATTTTGTACTTTTTGGTTTGGCATTCTTGAACAATTTTGGAATATTGGCAAGGTGTAGAAGGGACACAAGCTTTGCTGAAGTGGAGACTTGCTGTCTTGTGTGAGACCCTGATCACATAATTTTCAGCAGCATTTCTGAACAACTCTTGGGGTATGTTGGTATGATGTAAAAAGGCAAATATCTTCATTAAAGTGATAGCACTCTTGGATGCAACTGCTTTAGAATCATCTTTCCCTGCAGCCCATTTCTCAATCTCCTGCATGTTAACATCCCATGTCTTGAATGTTGATTTTCCATAGTTTGATGCACCCTTGAATTCAACACTAGACATCAATTTTTGGTGTTCTGTATATATCTCCAGATAATCTTCAATGTTACAACCACAGCTCTTAATGTATGATCCAGCTTGATCAATGGCAAGTGGAATGCCACCTATTTTTGAAACAAGCTGCCTGCCTGAGAGCCTGAGGTGGTCAGATGAACAATCCAGTGAGGCTGACTCCAAGAGCAATGTGACAGCCTCTTTCTCTTCCATATCAACCACCTCCAATGCATTCTTTGCCAATGAAATTCTCTGTAAAGCAGGGTTCCTGCTTGTAATCAAAATATTGCCAGTATTTCCTGTGGGAGGTGTTCTTCAACAACCTCATATCCTCCATCTGCATTGTCATATACAATAAGCCAGTTGACCCTTTGAGAGATCCAGTTGAGAGCCAATGTAGCTGAATTTCCTGTGTTAGATGTGAGATTTAATGCATGGGTAATGTGCTCCAGTGCTTGGAAAATGGTATTTTGAGAAGAAGCATCAATCCAGAAAACTTCAGAAAACCTGGGATAGTCAGATAACAAGAATTTGCAAGCATATACTTACAAATGGGTATTCTGTTTGATGAATTTACGGCAGATCTGGGTTTTGCCAATCCCTCCCATGCCATACAAGAGAAACAATTTCCTCTGCCCTTTTGCATCATGGTTGAAAAATTCCTTCAGCTTATGGAGGTACTTATCACGACCTATAAACATGGCACTAGGTCCTATCACAGGTGATAAAGTTAAAGTTGGGACAGTTGAAGCAGGTGGTGCTGTATTGTTGTAATAGTTGTTAACCTGGAGCACAACAATTATTGCACAGTTCAACCTGGTAAACAAGGACATACTTGATTCCTTGAACTTGCGCAAACTCTCCATGTTCAATAATGAACCCATGAGCACCGGCAAGGAAGCCCGAGTTTGTGGTCAACTGAGATCCTTCTGGTTTGGTAGTCATCATCTGGCGCAAGGGAAGAAATCAGCATCCGAGCCTATCGTAACGAAGATGAGAGTTACCAATAGTAGGGATTGTGGTGGTCAAGACGAAAGACTGGGCGTCACACATGTCACACCAGCCGCCGTTGAAAATGCACATCGGCAAGCTCCATCACGCAGTCGAGCAACAACAGGATATGACTAGTGGTCATTTTGTGGATTTTTCTGACCTGTATGTGCATGCAGGTAAGTATTAGACTTGTCACCCGGAAAATCACCCATCATCAAAGTCCATTACATATGTGCAAGTTTTCATCGTACGCGCTGGGAGCCTTAGTATCCTATGCACGTCCCTTCCAGATCACCCATCTAAGATACATGAACGTTATCGACACAGTTCTCTGCCGCCATGGACTGGGGATAAAACTTTGACTACCACTCATATAACTCATCAAGTACATATTGATATTGGTGCGAGATGAGAGTTTGCACACACACACATATATCGCTCAATCACGGCTCCAGCACCTGCACCAGTTTCTTCGTCCTCTATTTCGAGGCGTGCATACACACACACACACATCCCAACACTCTTCTCCGCCTTCCGATTTTGCGGATATGACCCAACTCAAACAGTGCTGCGACACTGGGATGACGCTGTCATCCTTGCGGACCCGACGGCATTTGAAGAACTCTTGCAGGATTCCACGGTTTCGGCGGTGTTGGGGGCTGGCACGTTCTAGTGCCATTCATGAGAACGCTCGGCGGGAAAAAGCAGACTCACGAATCAAAAATGGAACTTCAGTCAAACTTCAGCACGATCCCTTCATGCCGTCTTTGCCAAGCTTTTTTGTCAGGCACGAAGGGACTCGGGAATCCGAAATGCAGCGACCGTGGCCACGAGAGCGGCATAGTTAATGTACACGGCGTCGACGTACACGGCCCATCCAGGGTAGGTGCATTGTGAGAAGGAAAGTGCGGGAAACGGTGAGAGCGTAGGTTCTGTTAGAGGAGCTGGGCACTTCTGAGGGCGAGCCTGGGCGAGTAAAAGGCAAGGAGGTGGAGGTTGAGGACAGAGAAGCCCTCTGTTGATGTTCCACCTCACGCAGTGGGTTTGGCCTTGAAGCTGGAAGTCTGGGTGTTTCACAGCGAGGAGGAGCGCAGAGCCGTTCATGAGCCAACGATGGCTTGGTGACAAGTCACGTCACAACCACACAAATCGATGCCACAACGATGCATCGTTTCAACTTGTCCGAACATTGTATTGATTACCATCGTGATGCATGATGCCAGAGATTGACTTAGATCGTTCCTCTATCTCAAATAATGCAATTGAATATTGTTCATCCCCAACTATGTTACATACATAAGTAGTACATCCAATACAAAGGTTCATACTGCCTACATTATAACACACCAACTATTCCGTTCCTGCCGTCGCTGCTGTTCCACTCTCCTTTCTTGTTCTCGTCGATGGCGTTCGCGTTCTTCTTCAGCTTGTTGGATACGCAACGCCTGTTGTGCCCTCCATATCTCGTCAAAATCCTGTCTGATGCCACCCAGTGCCCAATTCGCCACGTTACCACGCGCTCCAGCACGTTCATTTTCCTCTCGTTGTAAAAGTTGAGCGTACATCAAGTCTGCCTGCTCTCTCGCCCGCTGCTGCTGCTGGGCATCCTCGTCGAGGATTCCGCCGTGCGCGCGATTCATATGTTGATAGACCGCGCGGTATTCGCGAAATACTTCGAGACATATCCAGCAAAAGTGAGCCCCGCAGGGGCACTCCATATGATTGCATCCTTCCGTCTTCTGCAAAAACGTGCGGCATGACGGACACCGTTTTGCGCCGGCGGTCAACGCCCACTGTTCGTTCCGACGTTCCTGCTCCTCAGGATCGCTCATCAGATCTCGCTCCTCGCATGTCATGCCATCGTGCCCTCTTTATTGCAACCCGTACAAACGCTTGTAAAGCATGAGGGACACGTCAGCACTTTTCTTCCTCGATCGCGACGATATACTCGTGTGCAATCGGGCGTCTTACAATACTGGAATATCGCCGGCTGCTTCTCGATATAGCTCGTAACAGTTGCATCAAGAAGTTGGTCAAACTGCTGCTGCGAAAGAAATCGTTTGATTACGGAGATGGGGATGGGCACTTTGCACCTGTCTTCGTCACCTGCACAGGCAAGAGGAAATTGCTTTCTTTCCGAAGCAGACATGAGATAGTGACGAATGCATTCGGAGCAGTAGGCATGCTTGCAAGCGAGCAAAACAGGAGAAGTCGGGTCGTCAAAGCAGACGGGACACGTGCCTTCCCCGTTCTCTGCATTTGCCTGGAAGCCCGACTTGGATTCCTCAATGAGTCGATCAACGATACGGTGGGCTTCCTCTCCGCCACGAACTAGCAATCGGGCAGGTGATGTCAGCTCGAATGCCACGGCATCATCTCCCAATTCCGCCTTCAACGTCGGTACCCCTTTACGCAAGAAGAATCCCACCGCGCGCCGGCCGATGGCAACAGAGGTTTCAGAGGTTTTCAAACGTTCTACTTCTGCTTCAATCAATTTCAACGCCGCTTCTTTCGCGCGACCGTCTGCATAGATTTTCAACGATTTAGTTTTCCAATCGCTTCGAACGTAACTATCTGTCCGAGTATTGACGCGCTCGAGAAAATCTCGTCCTGCGGCAGTCAAGAACGATCGATGCCATAACGATACATCCAGAGTTTCTCCAAGAACGAGATTCTCCACCCGTACTTTCAATTGTCCGACCGCTTTCTTGTCCTCACCGAGAACACGAATACAGGCTGAGGTGTTTTTGTCGATGCGTACAAATGCCGCCTTGTTATCATCCCTTTCCGAGATGGAATCCCAGCGAGCTTTCTGAGCACGGTACTGGGCGAGGGGGATCGAGATGTTATATTGGATTGGCTTCGGTGAACTGAGCTGAAATTTGGGGTAGCCAGGCTTTAACGGTGCCTGGAGCGAGTCGTGTGCCCGTTTGACGTCGTCCCACGAATGGAATCGTATGCGGACCTTTGCATTGGCCTTGCTGGGATTGGGTGGACTGACTTCAAACGTTTCGATCGCGGTGAGTCTCTGCACGTGGCGACGGAGATCTCTTTCGACGACCTTCGTGTCGAAATTAACGAGAGGCAAGGGATTGGTCAAAGTACAGCGTTCGGGGTATTTGCGCACCCACGCGGACGCTGTCCCTGTAGGCAGATTGGATATTTTGACCGAGGTAGCGACGGCGTGATCGTGTGTTTTGTGCAGAACTGCTCGGATTTTTCTACCATCTTTGATGGTGTTATGCAGGTCGTCCACAAGCGCCTGCGCGGTCGACGTACGATAGCAGTCAAAAAGAACTGTCGCAGTTGGGATCTTCCAAGACACCGTGAGCCAGTTCGCGTCAAGCCGCACCAAGCCCATTTTGCAGTTGCTCGGCCCTGAGTCACGGTCGACGTAGAAATCTAGAATTTCGTCGCCCCTGAACTCTGTGCCATCCAGACCAACAGCAAGGGCCTCTCCTATTTCAGCTTCGATGATGACCCTCGCCTCGATCTTATGATTCGAATTCTTCATCTGCTCGACGCGGAACGAGGTAGTGTCGACGCCCTGCTGGATGAAAAGCTCCTCGACTTCTGCACGACTGGCATCCTGCGGGAGATTCTTGATAGTGATGTAAAGGCAGTCAAAACCGCACACCATGTGCTGAACTTGCAAGCCTGCGCCACAGGTGACTAGGGTCGACGCTCCCAGGACGATCTGCTGGATGGTGGTGTTGACTTCCTTCTTGATGACGTCCCCTGCCTTCTTTTATTTCAGTTTTGAGGCTTCGAGTCGCAATTAGGAAATGATATACTGACCTTCAATTCATGGCCCCATTGACATCGATCCCCTTTGTTACAGTTTCCTTTGAGAAAGAAACGGCACGGCTGCTGGTTCTTCGTAATAACGGTTGGCTGCCGACGGTTAGCTGATTGCGCAGCCGTGCTTGTTGATGCGATTGGGGATGTGGGCCCGGCGTTCTAGAAGCCAAGAGGTTAGAAAACACTACAAAAAGACAACCCACACGCGGAACTGCCAACCTTTGCTGAATGGACAAACCGACATTTTCGCCAAACCTGCAGTAGCCACTTGATGTAAAGTCGTGACATATCCTGTTACTCATCAGTCATACAATGTACCACGGCCACTCGCAGAAGAGGCGATGGGAGGGACGACTGGCAGTCTGCCACGGGGCGACTGCGGCCTGAAGCGCCCAAATAACTGGACAAAGAGACCACCGTGGGACTATTTCACTGGTGCTCATTCTTATTCTTACTTACATAGTAACATACGTAAGGATGGGCGGCTAAAATGGGGTCGGGCAGTATCTGATTAGGTTGCTTTTAGGCAATGCGAGCATGTTGTAAGTATTGATTTCTACTGTCATGATGACGATGTGATGCTGATAAGATCATGATGCCGCGACGGTCACTGCAGTCAGGCTCGCCCAATATGGACTCCAGAGGCCGGCCTTATCAACCAACCAACATTGATGAGCACACGTTCATGCATCATAACTTCATTAATTCATTAGCCTCGTTCATCATTTTTCTGAACATATTCATTTCGTCATTCTATAATAATACCGGTCAAATACGCCAGTCTCTATTCAGGCATCCCTGAGCCTCTCCTCTTGCAGTGCGAAGGCAGGATAGGACAACGATACATATATCAAGCACATCGAATAACTTGTACAAAAGTTGCCGTCGCAGATGTAGTAGTACTGCTAGTCTACAAACTACATTATCACACACCAACTGCCACTTCGTTCTTGCCGTCGCCGTTCTTCTTCCCGAGCCTGCCATTGTGTGATTTCTTCGAATCTCCTTACCTCTTCGCGTTCGCGTTCTTCTTGAGCCCGCAGGATACGCTCCGCCTGTTGTGTCCTCCATATCTCATCTTGCCGCCAATTCTCCACACGAACACGTTCATTTTCCTCCGTTGTAAACGTTGAGCGTATAACAGGTCTGCCAGCTCTCTCGCCCGTCGCTCCTGCTCGGTATCTGTGGTGTCGGTCGGTGCCTGTGCCTCCTCTCGTCGTAGACGGTGAGGGTACAACCTCGCCCGTGGCTCCAGCGGGGGATCCGTGGCGTTAGTCGGCGCATGTTCCCTCTGGATCGCGGCCCAGGTCAACACATTAACACGCGCCCCGGCACGTTCATTTCCCTCTCGTTGTAGGCGTTGAGCGTATAACAGGTTTGTCTGCTCTCTCGCCCGTTGCTCCTGCTGGACATCCGCAGTGTATATCCCACCATGCACGCGATTCATGTGGTCATATACCAAGTTGGATTCATGGAACACTTGAAGACATATCCAGCAAAAGTGAGCCCCGCAGCGGCATTCCATATGATTGCATCCCTCCGTCTTCTGCATAAACACGTGGCATGATGGGCAACGCTTCGCGCCGCGGTCAACGCCCATTGTTCGTTCCGACGTTCCTGCTCTTCAGGATTGCTCATTAGCTCTCGCTCCTCGCATGTCATACCTTCGTGTGCTTCCTTATTGCATCCCGTACAGACACTTGTAAAGCACGACGGACATGTCAGCATCTTTCTTCCCCGATCGCGACGATACACTTGCGTGCAATCGGGTGTCTTACAGTACTGGAATATCGCCGGCTGCTTCTCGATATGACTTGTAACAGCTGCATCAAGAAGCTCGTCAAACTGCTGCTGCGAAAGGAACCTTTGGATTACGGGAATGGCGATGGGCGCTTTGCACCTGTCTTCATCACCTGCACAGGTAAGAGGAAATTGCTTTCTTTCCGAAGCAGACATGAGATAGTGACGGATGCATTCAGAGCAATAGGCATGTTTGCAGGCGAGCAAAACGGGAGTGGTTGCGTCGTCAAAACAGACGGGACACAAACCTTCTCCGTTCCCTGTATTAAGCCGGTAACCGGTTTTCGACTCTGCAATCAGTCGATCGACAACACGATGGGCTTCCTCCCCGCCACGAATTAGCAATTGCGGAGGTGATGTCAGCTCAAGCGTTACTGCATCATCTCCCAATTCCTCCTTCAGTGTCGGTACTCCTTTGCGCAAGAAGAACCCCACCGCACGTGGGCTGATGGCGATGGAAGTTTCAGAATCTTTCAAACGCTCTACTTCCGCTTCAATCAAACCCAATACTGCTTCCTTCGCACGACCATCCGCGCAGAGTTTCAACGATTTGGTTTTCCAATCGATCCGCACGTAGGTCCCCGTCCGAGTGCTGACTTTCTCGAGAAAACACCGCCCAGCTGTAGACAAAAATGATCGATGCCACAACGATGCATCCAATGTCTCTCCAAGAATCAAATTTTCCACCCGTACTTTCAGCTGTCCGACTGCTTTCTTGTCCTCACCAAGAACACGAACATAGGCGGTGTCGACATTGTTGTCGGCGATACGTACAAACGCTGCTTTATTATCATCCCGTTCTGAGATGGAGTCCCAACGAGCCTTCTGAGCACGGTATTGTGCCACAGGAATCGTTACATAAAATTGGATTGGCTTCGGCAACCAGAGATGAAATTTCGGGTAGCCGGGCTTCAATGGCGCCTTGAGCGCGTCATGTACCCGCTTTGCGTCATCCCACGAATGGAATCGTATGCGAACCTCTGCATTCGCCTTGCTGGGATTTAGTGGACTGACTTCAAACGATTCAATTCGGCCGTGTCTCTCAACGTGACGACGGAGATCTCTTTCGACAGCCTTCGAGTCGAAATCAAGATAGGGAAATGGGTCGGTCAAAGTACACCGGTCGGGATGTTTTCGTATCCATGTGGACGCTGCGTCCGGTGAAAGGCCAGAAACTTTGACACAAGTAGCGACTTCATCATCATCTGTTTCGTACAAGACTGCTTGAATTGTTCTGCCATCTTCGATTGTGTTGTGCAATTTGTCTGCAACTTTTGCGCGGTCGATGAACGATGACATTCTATAAGAATGGTAGAAGTTGGAATCTTCCAAGACACTGTAAGTACGTTTGTGTTACGCCCAGATGAACCCATCTTTCTTGGCCCGGAATCGTGGTCGACAGCAACATCCAGAGTTTCGTCGTCTCTAAATTCCGTGCCGTCCAAACCAACAGCGAGGGATTCGCCTATTTCAGCTTCAATGACGATCCTCGCCTCCTTCCTGTGGTTAAAGACCCGCAAGCGTTCAACATAGAATGAGGTGGCCGCAACGCCTTGCTGGGTAAAAAGCTCCTCGACCTCTGCACGATCGGCATCCTGCGGAAGGTTCTTGATGGTGATATACAGGCAATCGAAACCGCACACGATGTGTTGCACCTGCAGGCCTGCACCACAGGTAACTAGAGTCGACGCTCCCAGGACGATTCGCTGGATTGTGGCGTCAGCTTCCTTCTTGACGAGGTCCTCCGCCTTTATGCCATTTCAGCTCGGATTGACGATTGGAGAAACGATGTCCTGACCTTAAACTCGTGGCTCCATTCACATTGATCTCCTTTGTGGCAGTTTCCTTGGAGAAAAAAGCGGCAGGGTTGCTTGCTCCTCCAGGTCAACTTCCGACGGCTAGATTGCGCAACCGCACTCGTTGACGCAACAGGGGACGCAGGGGCATCCTGAGAGACAGAGGATCAGACAAACGCTGCAAAGGCAACCAACACGTGCCATCGCCACTGGCACCGACCTTGGTTGAATGGACAAACCGACATTTCTCGCCAAACCTACAGTGGCCTGTTGATGCGAAATTGCGACATAGGTTGCTCATCGATTGTACAGTGCAGCACAGCTGGCGGTGTCCAATTTGGTTCGATGAAGGAGCACCGTGTGAGCACCGCATCGGATCCGCATGTCATCCTTATACGTAAGGACGGGCGTCTAGGCAGGCAGAATTTGAGGCCGCTTTCAAACTCTGGGAATCTGAGCTACGTTAACAGCCTCCAGAGATAAGGATCACGGCACCACGGCCAACGTGACGCAGTGTCACCTTCGCGCTAGATGTAGACAAAACATTTCTTGTAACTAGATACATGTCAGGGCTCATGATTGTCCTTCCAATGGGTGACCATCCTGTAGTCTATATATGCTGATGCCATTCGATCCGATCACGATGATCAATCGAGGTGTGCCAAACTCCATTCGGTGTTCTACGATATTTCATCACTTCCGTTCCATCACGTTCATGATAAACTTGCAAATACTAACAGTAAGCGGGGTTCAGTCCCACGTTCTGAAGGTGACTAAACGCAGCAGCAGTGACGTACTGTCCCATCAGTCCCAAGATACTCCCTTATAGCGTAACTGGAATACTAAAGTGGAGTTTAGCTTTGCGTTTCGAAAAGTGACTGGAATAGGTGACGTGGCATCGACCCACATGATATGCATATGGAGGTAATCTAATATCGCAAAGGTTAGTACGCAGTCAATTATGACCTGAAAAAAGATCATACCCAGGATCGAATATCATCCATCTCTTCCACATATGTTACTGGTGACGAGATGCTGTAGCATTGACATACCATACTTGCACAAGGATCGAAACTGAGAGTGTAACTTGGAGTGTGATGGGCATGCTTAAGTGGAATTTGCAAGGGCGGTTCAGTTCATATTCCAGAGGTGACTAGAAGCAGCAGCAGCGACATACCGAGCTGGTAGGCCCACTAGGCTAAAGTGGAAGTTGAAGGGGTGGTTCAGTTCATGTTCCAGAGGTGACTAGATGCTGCTGCAGCGACATACCGAGCTGCTAGACCCGCTGGCAAGACTCTGCGCAAGTAGAGCGCGACCGGTATGCTAAAGCGGAGTTTAATTTGCGTTTTGAAAGGTGACTGGAATAGGTGGCATCGACCCACCTCAGATGCTTGTCCACTTGGCCCCAGCATGTAGTCTATTATGACCTGAGAAAAGATCATACGGATTGCCAGGTCTGTTCCACGGCCTCTCGGTGGTAAAATGGAAGTCTAAAACCTGCTGGTTATTCAAGTCGTGGAATCGCACACTTGACACCAAGTTGAATGGATACCCGATGTCGCCATTTCCCAACCTATCTCGAATAATTACCTAAAAACAGGAAGTGAGGTACGTTCCGGAGTTGATAAGACGCTGCAAAGCATTGACACACCAAGCTATTATGATTAATAGTTAAGGCTAAAACGGAGTTCAGTTATTTGCCAAGGCATCGACCCACTGGGTTACTGCCTACACTACTTGTGCTCGATCCCTAAAAACAAGCGGGGTTCAACTCCGCATTTCGACAGTGATAACAATGCATTGACCCACCGAAGATGATGGAGGTCGTTCTACATTTGAAGGCATACTAGTACGTTGATAAAAACAAGTGGGGTTCAACTCCGCATTCATAAGTGACTGGAATAGATGCCCGGGCATCGACCCACCACTTGTTGTCGTGTTGGCCTAGAACTTGAAGAAGAACCACTGGCAGCTGGCTAAAAACAAGTGTGGGTTTAACTCCGCATTCAAAGACTAGAATAGATGCCATGGCATTGACCCACATACGAACTGCTTCGTTCCTAATTGGAGAAGTGCGCCGTTCAGACATGCAATGAATACGGCACAAGAATGGGAAGGATTACCCAAAGAGAATTACTCTCTTGACTGTAACCACCGATGGGAGAGGCGGATGCCAAGAGCTCAATACGATAGCAGAGGAAAGACGCATAGTGAACAGAGTTGGATCAGTCGGTAGTGAGTGGTGGGTGAGGACCAGCTGGGATTATTCCGTCAGATATCATTTGATGGGGCTCAATATCCACTCTCATGTCTGCACTAAATATGTGACTTGCACCAGCTTTGCCTCAGAAGGACCTGCAGATGCGGCCACACAGCGCTTACCCACCCAGGTTCATCGCCATCCTGTGCCGTCGCCGAAAATCTCGGGCTGGACAACGGGTCCAAAGTATTCCTGGCAACGGTACATTAGCAACAATTTGTTTCCTTACTGATAAATACGAGTTTTCGATCCCAGTTCCATCTCCAGGGGCAAAGTGAACTGCACCCATGTGCATGATAGATGTCACGTATCGACTCCCTGAACCGGATATAGATGGATGAAGCGGTGGCTGTGCCACCCTGCCCGAGTCCTTTGCGCGATTTCACCCATCCACCCTGGGCTAACAACTTAACGTCACCAAGACTCACTTCCAGGTCATTCGAACGGCTGTTGGGTAATCGCATTCCCCCTCCCCCTCCTCTGATCGTATGGTTGCTCGCGTAACTTCTGGAATCACGACGGCTTAGCCCTGTTACTGCCTCCGACAGCAACCGTGATGTTATTGTATACATCAGGAAAGGCCCAATTTGTTAAATAAGCAGAATTCGAGTTATGAACACAACCCTACCGTCAACCAATCAAAAATAAGTTAAGCAAGACAGCTACAATCATTAGTGATTAAACTATATCGCATGATCAATTTGGACCGATGAACTGGTACAAGATCCGTCTGACGAGCCCAGAGAGATGCTGCGGATCATTCTGGTATATGCTCTGCAAGAGGGTCAGTGCACTACAATAAGGCGATGGTTAGACATACCATGACCATTCCCATTCCAATCGTAGCCAACTGCAAAAGAAAATCACGTTTTAGTTATTTCCAACCCATTCAACCACTCACCAGAGTTTCGCCCCACTTGCCCGTCCGAAATACCAGACCTTTGCCCCTTGCTGTGATCCACAAGCTCTCTAAACCTTTCGGCAACACGTACATCGCCAACTCTCCTCTTCGTCTCTTCTCCTCTACGAATAGTGATAGACCTGCAGCAAAGCCAGAGAGCCAGAACGATGACTTGGAAACCAAAAGGTCAATTGTATGTTGGGGTATTTGCGAGAGTGGATTAGAAGGCGACCGCTTCAGTTCGCTCAGAAATCTATGGAGGTTGTGCTTAGCACAGAACAAAGCTATGAGGGGCAGGTCATTTTATTTGCCAAACTAATCAAGCGCGGTCGCAAACTTACTCTGATATATGACGACGAAAACACCTAGGAAGGCTGAGCTCCTCAAGCTTCCCAGGCCAGATTTAACAAGGACCCTTCCTGGGTCCCGAGTGAAAGCTTTCCACTTGAACAATATTGCGGGCACGAAATGCAGGGCACTGTAGATAGGGAGCATCCACTTGGACACGGCGAAAAACCGATCCAGTGGAACGGACGTGCACGACGACAATGCAGGGTGTACTGCGGAGCAAGGTGCATACCTAGGATAATACGCGGACGTGTCTAAAGAGGGAAAGAATTGTTCTCGCAGATTTTTCAAATCTGTCAAGTTCGTGGGCGTAATATCCTGCATGCCGAAGGCTAGTCATAAAAAGTGGAGAGCGAAAACTTGAGCATACCGGTCTTGCACATATTCGGTCAAGGTCTCGAACGTCGAACGTTCGTTCCCTGGAAAGACTGCAAGTCATGCTCACACACTCGGGCGGTACTTTAGCTGCTTCGTTGATCCTGTAGATTGTCCAGATCAACCGATTTCAAAGATAAAACATTTTCTCACCAGCTTCTATAGGACTTGTCTATGGTATCTGGGCGCAGAAGAAACGCATACATTATCTGGCCACATCTGCATTGCGCATGAGCATTGGTTCAAACCATAAGCCCGACATTACTCACGCAAGCGAGAATACCAATACGTCACCATAAGGCACGCGGATATTATGTCTCGTCGTAAACGAGTTGTAGGATCCTTGTAGGCCGCTAATGCATTTAAATTTATAAGCATCACAGAATTGGTTCAGACAGAGACATACCGAACAAATAGTTGCTGAGCGATGATATCTCTTCGGCTCCTCTTTTCCCATATGATGGCCAACCCGCCTGCAATAGCGCCAGCCAATGCCGCATGCCATCTTTGCGTTTTTTTCCTCAGAAAAACGAGTTGCGCATGTGCGCTGAGCGCTAGACGAGTCTTGCGTTCGGGAAGTGCAATCTCTACGGTTTCGGTGGGATTATCCAGAGTCGGCCCATCCATCTTCGAATTCTGCTTTGACTTTTCAATTCTTGGATTCATGGCGGGAAAAAGAATCGGGAGCGCGTTGATTAAGAACTTGTAAAGTCCCGTAAAAGTGCCTATATGCGTCAGTCGAGCACTGCAAAATATAGTAGAGAACACGGACCTAGCATGGCTGCAAATCTAAAAGTGTCCTTACCGAGCACGGCGTACTTCACCATCGCAAAACGGTAATCTCTAACAGCCGTAGATTTAGCAGCACACCAAAGCTAAACTGACGGTGGCGAATACCTCGGGACTCTTTTCAGACGCATAATTGCCAGTACCAAGTTGACACATGCTCGAAGATTAAACGCCAACGTCGCCGATCCTACATAGGTTGATTAGCACACGCCAGACTAGAGTGCCGAATAGTTAGTTACTCACGAAAACTGCCCTTTGCTGCATGCATCAAACAGGCTTGCAGGCTACCCAGCTCTGCGACTGGTTCCCCTCTGTCCCTCCATACCATTTTGCGTGCTCCTCTCAAACGCTCCTGGTGGTTCGCCAAGGCCACCAGGTTATCGAACGACGCCATAGTGCGGCGGGGGGTAAAGATGATGCCAAGGGTATCGCTGACCTCGAATTGAGGAGTAGACTGGCCGGAAGCAGGCACCGTGGGCGGTGGGGTATCATTATCAATGAGCATTTCTCCGTTTCACGACTAGTCTAATGGGGAACGGAGCGGGAAATCTGTTGGGCAGCTGTTCCGTATGTTGGGGTTGCAAATTCATTTTCGCTTATTTATTACGTAAATCAACGAAATTATCTCGGCAATCAAACGTCTGTGTGAAGCAGATGTCTTGTTGATATGAAGATAGGATTATTTGTACAAGTAGAGGTTGTTAAGAGGGGCGAGGCCTTTAGAAGATAATGCATTAATGGTTAGTGTTCCCATTGCTCTTTGATTTAAAGAATCCTGATTTGCTCGCTCATTATTACCAATTCGTTGCCAGCGATGTCCCCAAAAATTACCCGAGTAGTGTGATGCAGACAAAACGTTGATGTGCCATCGATTACTGTATCATCCTACAGGCACTAAAAATGACAAAAAACAAGACAGACGCTGGCCCTGCTCGAGGAATGAAGCGACCTTTGTGCATACCTTCCAAGTCTTTGTAAGGGCATCAGAGTCGCCGATGTTGCTGAAGGCGACAAAGGACTTGTTGCCCTTGAATTTGAGGTTGAGGATATTGGGCATTTGGGGAGGCAGAGGCTCGACGGTCGGCGCATAAAACTCGAGACGCGCGCCGGAACCCGAGCACACCGAGGCGCATACTGGCCACCCACTTGAGATACCTTGTATCTGAGATATGCCCCATCAATAGTGACGTGTGAGATCTTGAGGGCTGACTGCGCCATCATTCAACGAAAAAATGATAAGATCAATACATTCAGGACCTGGCAGATAAGACGCCTCGAACCTCGTACTTCAACGATAATAGAACTTGGTTCCCAACAAGAGGCGAGGCCCTTCATTCCCTGCCTGCGGTGTCATTCATTCTTGTACCTAGAAATCAAATTTTCGTCGGCTGGAATGCTGAAAGCCATCATTTAGAGAGTGTCAGGTGTCCCCATAACAAGATAAGCAGTGAACCTGGCAACTCGAGTCTTGCAGTCACAAATGTGGATCTTAAGTGAGGCCTTATCTTCTCTTATGGGAGAATAAAACGGCGATGCACCTTTTGACCGTCCTGTTCGCAGCATCGTCCAAATCTTGGACCTATCAACCAAACCTCCATCACGGTGAGCCACCATGAAAAAGATAACATCGATGATTCGGCATTGATGCTTAGCCACGAGTCAACGACAGACGATAACCTCAAGTGGGCGGGTGTCGGACCCAGCCTGCCACCATTGATATTCAAGTTCAACTGGCTTGATCACGCGCAGATGGGATGAAACGACTGGAATGAACGAACGCGGCAAGGGCGAGTCGGTGTGAAACGGAAGAACAATACAGCATTTAATATCTTCTCTGACGGCATTGAAATAAAACAGAGACGCCCTTTTGTCCATTCTCGGCAAGGAGGGTGGATGACGTGACGCGTATGGAACGTGGAACGATGACGCACCTCTGATGTTAGCTAACAAGCCACTGAAAGTGAAGACGAGTTGACTAGAAGACGTCTGGATGGAAGGATGATATGGGCGCATTGGGCGAGACGAGTGAGTGTAAGAGAGAAAGAGGCTCACCGGGCGAGCTTATATAAATAAACGGTGGTGGCTGACAAAGGCTCCCAGTCCAGTCCGTTTCGATGCTGGGTATATTTCTACTACGTTAAAAAAAGAAAATGCAACCCAAGATAGAGATATCTCTGTCTAGCAGTCCATCGCATATATCATGTATTGTACATAGCTATATATCAATAACCCCTAGATCTGCCCTAAAATCAAAAACCATAAATACACATCACGCTTCCCATACGAATGGATCCCGCAGGTTCGCAGGCCCAGGCAACGAATTGAGAAGAGCCGCAGCACCCATCGCGCCCGATACCGTATTCGCATAATACGGCACCCCCGAACTCATCAAACCCGAAGGACGCGGCTTGATTTTCACGCCCCTGCGCGGAGTATCGCCCGTTCTTCCACTCGAAGTGGCCTTCATGACCTCCCTACTCTCCCCGCCAGCGTTCGACTTTAAAAAATGCTCAGCCGACGATCGAGGCTGTGGCCCGGCCAAAGTCCCACTGCCACTCGCATCCGCATTCGCCGTCGTTGACGAGGACGATTGTCCCAACCTGAAATTCTGCACGGTCCTGCTGAGCGCTTGCAACACCGATTGCCTATCAGGCCACGCAACAGGCAACCGGGCCTGCCTGTTTGGACCCATGGGGGTCACCGCCGCCGGAGCTAACGGTGACCGAGGATGCGGCTGTTCCTCATTGCCTGCTTGGCCAGTAAACGTGGAATGGATCGAGGAATCAGACAATCCACGCCGGAGACGCGGTCGACTCGTCTGCTCGCTGGATCGACCTGGATTCTCGCTTGAAACGTTGCGTTGGTGACCTTGGCTGGTCATAGGCGGTGGCGGCATCGCAGGTAGGTAGGCAGTCTGCCCTGGTGCACGACCAAACACGGGATCAATGACCGCATCGACGTATCTCGAGAGTCCACCCATGATCCCACCCTTCCCGGGTCCCACAGTGCCCTCTGCAGCAGGAGGAACGGGCGTAGATCCTCCCGATGCGTTGGCTTGGAGAACGGACGATTTAGTTTTCCTCGGTACCTTTGGCAACACGATCCACGGCTCAGGTTCCAACATCACACCTGGATTCCTCATCGGAGCACCCGCAAAAATGTCCATGACGTTCTTCGACCCTCCCCCCGCACCAGAAACCGTACCCTGCATCTGCGGATCAGAACTATGGTGCTCCGCCTGGGAAGCCGAACGCGTTACAGGCACAGGACCATCGCTGCTCGAAAACGTATTCGTGACCGACTTGCCCTTTGTTCCCGCGCCCAAAAACTCGACGTTCACGGTCGTAGCGACGGCAGCCAGCGCCGGTGCATTTTTAGGAACCGTTATCGTCCGCGGCCGACTTGCACCTCCCCCCGCTACACTCAAACTACTCATCGTCCCCGACACTCCACTGCGGTTGCTGGTGGACCTTGTAACTGCAGGTCCGGTATGCAGGCTATCGTCCAGCGCAGCCTGATGCGGGTGTTCTCCGTCCTGGAGCCATGCGAAAAGAATTTGGACAACGGCCCTATCCAGTTCAACGCGTCCCACCCGTCTTTCGAACCAGCTCCCAACCAGCTTCGTCTCTCTTGCTTGGATCCATCGCGGCCTCGCTCACCCCCGGCGCCTCGCTCGGATCCAGAATCACATCATTCAGCACGACCCTCAATCTTCCCATCTCTCCAACATCTCCCTGCCAACCTGAACAGCGCTCGGACCTCCTTCCGCGTACACACAGTTACCACCTTTTCGTCTTCCAACAATACTCGGAACTGAGATCTCAAAGCGGCAGCCTCAGCGAGTATCTGGTTGACTGTCGAACGCGAGAGATGCTTGACGTCGCCGGGGTTGTGGTACAAGTGCTGGCGCTTGAGACGATTGGTGAGTGTAAGAGCGTCCGCTTGGGAGAGCTTGGTGAAGAGTTGAGACAGTCGCTCCAGAAGGATAGCGATATGTGAGGTTAACGTTTCAGAAGAAGAAAAGGAGGAACAATCAGATCGCAGGTCGCTGCTCGTGAGAGGGGGAGGATGAAGCGTAGCACCGAATTGGCGGTACTGGGAGCATGACCATCCGCCGTTCGCTTGTACGCCACGAGAACGTATCGGGAAGGATTTGGTATGTATGCTTTTCAACCGGTTCGTCGTCATCGTCCATGATATCTGGATCTAGGTCGTAGCTGAGCTGGAATGGCGGATACAGACCGCCCGAGTCAGGCAGATGAGCCGATGCAGACGCGTTAGGCCACCGCTGTTCTGATGGCGTTGATATATGCGTTACGGGAGAAAGAGGACGGCGATTCGTTTCTGGTGTCAGGGGTTCCTGAGAAAATGAAAGTTGTGCGAAAGTGGACACCCAAAATTCAACTTACGAATGCATGCGAGTTGCGCTCAAGGCTAGAGCTCCGTTGGCTTGGGACGGGTATCTTGAATATTACAGATAAGCATAGCCAATGTATGGGTCGGAATGATCTCACCGAGAACTCCTTGATAGACAACGATGCCGCTATGCTTTGCTTATGTCTCAATGTCCTCGCTGGCAGGGAAAATGCTCGGTTAATTAATTAATTAATCAAGACAAAATGAAGCTGACACGTACGCGATGGTTCCTGATTCACCCGTTGCTCCTCCACTTGTTCCTGTAAGGCGTGAAAGTCCTCTCTACAGTCCGACAACAAATGTTGCAACTCTGCATTGTCACGTTTAAGGATTTCATTGTCGTTACCAGTGATTCCAATACTCTCGTCAGTTCGTCATGTTCATTGCGTGGAAGTTGTCCACTATGCAAGAGTTGTATCCGCGTACGCGCGTCCTGTAAATTGTGCTCGGATGACTCCATATGTGTAATGCGCTTAGACTCGAGTGCGTCCTCAAGTCGTCGAACCTCCGTTTGAAGCTTGGCTACCAGACCCCAAACCATGAGATATTGTCAAGACAAGATCAGTATCACGACACACCCGTTTTATCTTTGAGAACAGCAAACCTGGATTCGGCCAACCTCGCCCTCTGCGACTCGATGTCTCGTTCCTGCTGCATATCATCTCTCTCTTTTACGGCGCGGATAAGCGGCTATCCCAGCCCGTTGAACGTGCCTGGCTGGCTGTAAGTCGTGAGATGGTCAATCGTGCTTCGTTCAGCTCCTGCAATATAGATTTCGTTGATGCTTCGGATACTTCGTTGTTGATGAGTGCCTGATTGAGACGCTAAAAGAGCAGACAGCATGGGTGACAGTAAAAACTAAATATCAAGAGCTGGCGAACCTTCTCCAATACAGCCTTCTCCTTCATCAACTCGGCAACAAAGTTGTCCCGCTCTTCCTGTGAAAGCCGGACCTCATCCGAATCGATAGTGTCCATGCTCTTTGATAGCGAAACTTGTCGCTCGGTTCGTATCTGATTCTAAGGGGACGTTATCATGACTCAGATCATGATCGCCCAAAGGGCACAGCCGAGGGATGGACAAACCTCGTGTCGACGCACATAGGCCTCATGCCGCTGCAGCAGTGCGTGGCCGACCTCTTAGGCCACCGCATGTCAGAAGCATTCCGGAGCAGACTGTTACAACAGCAGGCTCACCGGCACTCAATCTCAACCGGCTCTCCAGTTCAGCCTTGGTTGCCAGCCAGTTGTGGAAGTTCTCGCAACCATCCTTCCCACAACAACAAGTAAGACGAAGCGGGGGGTCCGGAGACGGAACTCGCTGCGAAAACTCGGCGAGGGCAGCGGTCAAGTCTTCGATAGTATGTGAGGCGCTGTAGAGGCTACCTGTGAGGGGAGTGTCGGGTGTTGCTGGTCGCGTGTGGTGGGCATTTGGGATAGTGATGTTCATGAACGGGGTAACCGGTTGGGAGTGGAGGGGACGCAAGGACTGAAGAAAAGGGACAAAAGACAGCGATCATTCTGGCCATCACTCTTTTGGAAACAACAATGTGTCATTACCACGTGCGCTGAAATCAACACCCAGCTCGCAGACGGGAAACTCGTCGCGCCTTGTAGGAGAGTGGCTAGTTTAGGTACATGGACTGAAGTGCTGGGGAGGGAAGAAGTGTATTCAATGGGAACGAGGCCAACTAATGCTCACTGCACTGACAGACAGTTGGCTTTGGGCGTGGGAACATATCTCGTGACCGCGTGAACTCTGTCAACCACATCGCGTACTAGCCCCTAACTCTCGTTCTCTCTTCCACCTTCCACTCACCCACATCGCCTGACGCGCCTTTCAAGGAACGAAGACGGAACACAGTAATTCTATCTTCACGGTTTCTGCTCTCAAACCATGTTTCATTCAATGATTCCAACCCACCCACGCTGTCTGGTCGCGCCATTGGGTCAGTAGCGGTTTGTAGGGCCATCAACGGTGCGTCGCTAATTTTTTTTCGAGATCTGAGGTGAGCCCACGTCTGATGACTTTTGCATGTAAGTCAGTGACGACTTGATCATGTCAATAGATTGGGTTGATATGCGATGAGGGAAAAAGGTTCACTGGACATTCCCCCTCCGTGCCATCCTTCCAATCCTTGCAGGGCAATATCCCTCCATTATTGGACGCGGCGCGCAAGCGAACGAAGTCACCGCAGGACATCACTGCTTCAAAGAATCAATGAAGAAGCGATTATTATCGACCACGAGTCCTTTGTATCCGCAGTCACTTGCTCTCACGCTAGCGGCATCGACTTGTGAGCACCCGTTTGGCTATGATGGCCTTCGGATGATTTTTTAAACTCCTTTCCCTCATCGCGCGGTGCCTGGCGCTGCGGTGAGCTGGCCACGTCAAATGTCAGTGACGGTTCCTGCTGCGCCAACATCCTCGGCCGACCTGTTTGATTTCTGATCGCATCAGTTACAGCCCACTGACGGAACACGACCCGAGAAAATGATTTTCTTTTCTTGTGTTATGACATGCAGACATGTAACTGATCCACCACGCCTCTCACCGAAGACAGGTCGAGGACAAAAAAAGTTATATTTGGAGACGGACCTGTCAGTGTCTATCCACCGCACAAGAGTGTTGCGAACGGAAGTATTTCGAGCGGAACACGGGTGCGCAGCAGATGCGCAGCCTTGTCATTGATCGGCACTCAATGGAAAAGTGAGGCATAGCCACGGTGCGGCAGTCTTTCGTCACTGAAATATCGATGAATTCTAGTGTTCAGGAATTGAGACATAGACATATGGCATACTGTGCTCGGCACATTGCATGCTCATTAAACTGTTTATCAAGAGTGGAACCGCTCACATCAAGAATACGCGAACATTGACGGTTCCTGGACTTGTACTGCTAGCCTTCGGCAATAGGATCCAGCGTTTACGCTTTCACCACAAAACTCAGGGGTGCATGAACATTTACCGCTGGCGACTCAAGTTGGCATTGGCCATGCTGGCAATGCATATATAAAGTGTAGCAGACGACGATATTCAACACCAGTCTGCACCGACTTCATCCTCTGTGAGCACCTGCTTCCACTTTATAGTACTCGACTTGCATCCTAAACGAATTTTCAGGTCGCAATGAAAGTGTTTTTTCCTACCGCTTTTGTCGCGTTGGTCTCTGCAGCGATTGTGCTTAGCGCACCTGTGGGCGATACATCCCTCGCAGAACCACACGAGCACCATCACCTCGAGCACCACCTCCCCGTGCACCACCTCCCCGTCCATCGCCACCCCGTGCACCACCACCCCGTGCACCATCATCCCGTGCACCACCATCCCGTGCAACACCCCCCGGAGCACCACCATCCGGAGCATGATGGTCTCGACGTTGCGAAGCGCGATGACCAGCATTGGCCTCACCACCACAAACACCACCACAAACACCATCACCCTGAACACCACCCGGAGCACCATCATCCGGAGCATGATGTTCCCGACGTTGTAAAGCGCGACGACCAGCATTGGCCTCACCACCACAAACACCACCCAAAACACCATCACCCTGAACACCACCCGGAGCTCCATCATCCGGAGCATGATGTTCCCGATGTTGTAAAGCGCGACGACCAGCACTGGCCTCACCACCACAAACACCACCCAAAACACCATCACCCTGAACACCACCCGGAGCTCCATCATCCGGAGCATGATGTTCCCGATGTTGTGAAGCGCGACGACCAGCATTGGCCTCACCACCACAAACACCACCCAAAACACCATCACCCTGAACACCACCCGGAGCTCCATCATCCGGAGCATGATGTTCCCGATGTTGTGAAGCGCGACGACCAGCATGGCCTCACCACCACAAACACCACCCAAAACACCATCACCCTGAACACCACCCGGAGCTCCATCATCCGGAGCATGATGTTCCCGATGTTGTGAAGCGCGACGACCAGCACTGGCCTCACCACCACAAACACACAAAACACCATCACCCTGAACACCACCACGGTGTGCCATTGGCCTAACTTTCGTGTATCGCTCTACTTATACCCGTGCTGTTAGAAATTGGCTGGACATTGGGATAAAAGCTATGCTGTTGTTTTCCTACCAAATGTATACTGCTTATGATCGTCCTGTTTAATGTTCTACGCCGAAAATTCAAATTTGGTTGTTCTGGTCATATACATGTAATGGTAGCACGGAAAGTTCATGAGAAATTAATTTTGTCAGGTAAACGATTTGAATGTCCCATGTCTCAACAAAGTACGCTCCTAGGAGCCCTGATATCCTGAGGTCCTGATGGCATGGGCGCATGGCGGCTAAATGACTTGTCCATGGTTGAGAAGGACTGTCAAAGTTGGCATCAGTCTGGTCCTCGCCCAATGCTCGCGTGGTCCAAGACTCCAAAAGCAAAGCGCGAGCAAAGAGGCGTGTCGGTGATGCCATGGTGGGCATTGAGGATGGTGATGTTCATGAACGGGGCAGGTTGGGAGCGGAGGGGACACGAGGACTGAAGGAAAGGACAAACAGTGACGGTGATCATTCTAGCCATCACTCTTTTGAAAACAACAGAATGTCATTACCACGCACATAACAAATTACCAGAATACAGAATTTTTAAAACTCTGTTAATCAACTCCAGTGCCTCGGGGGACCTCGGCGTGATTTGACACTTGAATTTCGAGGGGCGGCTGCCACGCGTCATTTGTCCTCGATGTGTCTTCAGGTTTGTCTGCATGTCATAACACAAGAAAGGATAAATCATTTTCTCGGCTCATGTTCCGTCAGTGGGCGCTGTAACTGATGCGATCAGGGATCAACAGGTCGACCGTGGATGTTGGTACAGCAGGAGCCGTCACTGACATTTGACGTGGCCAGCTCACCTCACCGAGGCTCCAGGCACCGCGCAACGAGGGAAAGGAATTTAAACAACCGTCCTCGGGCCATCATAGCCAAACAGGTACATATATACTCACAAGTCGAACGACCTTTCATACCGCTGGCGTGGCAAGTGATGGCGGACACAAAGAACTTGTGGTCGATAATAATCGCCTCTTTATTTGAGGCAGTGATGTCCTGCAGTGACTTCGTTCGCTTGCACCCTGTTTGATAATGGAGGGATGCTTCCCCGCAAGAGTTGTGACGCCAGAATGGCACGGATACAATCTTCACGCTCATTGCATATCAGCTCCTCGAATACAAATCTATTGGCACGATGGAGTCGTCACTGACTCACATGCAAAAGTCATCAGACGTGGACCTTGCATAGAGTATGAATCGAGCGTCCAGCAAATTATTCATGAACGAACAAGTTACCGTATCCTTTGCAACAAGGATACTAGGAATATGGTGATGGTCCTGTCACCGGCCAAAAAAAACAAGGGAGCTGAGCCGATCATCCAGGATACGCTGAGTCCGGGGCATTCAGCCAAATTTTACCGGAAATGCATAACGCACCGTTGACGACTCGAGTGTCCTGCGAACCGCCGCCGGGTGAAAGTGACCCACGCTTGTAAATTCTCGTTCATCATGTCGTCCATATCATTTATTCCATGCACCTGAAAATCAAGCCTTCGGTCAGCTTATGCGCCACGCAGAAAAGAACGGCCAAGAAATTTGGTACCTCAAGCCCTCAAACCTCCTGGAATAACTAATCATCGTCGACGATAGAAGCCTCGAAACAAAACAGTGACGCACCGTTGATGATCCTACAAAAACCCAATGGCGCACTGGAAGTTACGACGGCGTGTGTGAGTTGCAATCACTGGATGAAAGAAGAATGAGTATGATTGAGAAGAGCAAAAAGATACTTGTTTCCGTCTGCGTTCCTTGAAGGGCGTGTCGAGCGATGTGGGTGAGTGGGAGGTGGAAGAGAGAACAAGAGTTAGGGGCTTGTGCGCGATCTGAATTTAAATGGTGGTTGACAGAGTTCACGCGGTCACGAGACCACAAGCACGCATCGACTTCGTCCTCATTCCCGCTCCCTTGCCATCCAGTCCATGCCCTTGAACTGGCGACTCCCCACAAAGTGCAACACGAGCGTGGCGGTATGTGTGGAGGCTAAAGCGCTGAACACTTGCATTGATTTGCCATCGTGTTTGAATTCATCAGTAGCAGAGCACCTCCAGGATGGCGCGCCATAGTCGCGTGCATTATTGCAACGCATCACCATCACATTCAGTCCTTGCTTATATATGTCAGCGGATAATTCATCCCCAGAGCGGCATCAATGTCGCTTGAACCCTAACACACGCTATCATACCAACAGTGAAACAAAACATGCGTATCGATCGTCAGGATCAAGGAGTACTTCCATGCCACCCCACTCCAACACCCTGAACAAATCTTCACGTTCCATCCTCTCTACATCGATGCCGACGATGGTCCTCCACTGGGTGATATGCATATCCGCCCTCCGTTCTGCTTCAGCCCAAGCGGCCAGATCGCGGCTCAGTACACCTCGGAATAGCATGAAGACACGCGTAACGACATCAGGACGAGGAGTGATGTCGAGACGAGCTGCACATTCATATGCCGATTGCTCCAAGAACCTCAGTGCCATATATTCGTGTTTCATAAAGGACGGAAGCCAGTACCTACAGCGGCATCAGTTATGAAGCTTGGGACAAAGTCGATATCCGGACTGACGTTATAAAAAAAGTTCGGGCCTCGGTGTGCAGTCCCATTGAGAGGAGTGCCTGGTCTAGGTATTTCGTAAGATCGGCGGGGACGCGTAGAAGGACTGAGTTTTGGTGTGTCAAAACTGGCTTGGCTGGATTGAATGGTGGACTAGAGAGCTCTGATCCAGGAGTTTGAGGGCGTGACGCTGGTGGGGTAGCAATTTCTGGAAGAGCACGGGTCCTATGAAACTATGGCATTGATTGACTGATCTTGGTTTGTTTTAATACGAGAGCTTACTCTGCTTCCCAATAAAGATACGAAACTTCCAATCCGTCTGATAAGCGCAACTTTCCGCCTGGCTCTGCAAATACATTCCAGGATATTGACTCTCTTCCGGGAGAACCTGATTCCATCTTGACTGGAGCCAGTGGATAAATGGCGGAGAATTCCCAGGCAGGTACCAAGGAAAGGTTGACGTCGACCGAAAGGGAGGTCGGAGGATAGAGGTATATCACAGGCTTTCCGCCTTTGAGTAACAAATGAAGAGCAATGACTGAATCTCGCTGAATATTGTAATGTTCCAACGAACATCGTCTTCCAACTGTTGACCCGCAAATATCAGTCGCTGCTGATCAGGCGGTATGCCTTCTATGTCTTGTATCATCCCTTTAAGGTCTCCACACTGCTATTGAGGCGTATCGTGACTGGAATTGTCCTCCCGGTGAGAGTTTTAACGAAGATAAGGAAGTGGTGTGTAAAGAAGAGGCGCTTCATCGAGTTTGATCCAGAGAGTGGAAACTGTGGTATATATTTGCGACCATACTGGTGGATCAACTTGCATGAGTTCATTGGTGACGAATGTCGTGGAAAAATTAATCTTCGCATCTGCAGGAAGTCTGAAGTGTTGCCTCGCAATCTGTTCAATGGCCTATTGATAGGTGAGATCATGGTGAAAGAGTTGAGCAAGTTACACGTACGGACAAGGACCCTCTCTGGGTTGTTACTAGTGGCCTGCAGTTTCCGTAACGTAGTATAAGGACTGACCCTGTTGAATGTTGCCTCGACATTGGCTTTTGCACGAGTCGTTGATGGCCGCAGCCGCTGAGTCGCCAATCGCCGCACGTCACGCGTCACGTCATGCATCGACTTTCGAATAACATCAAGTGTGTCTTCACCTTACAACATTCCACCACATCATCATGAGGTTATCGTGGGCCAATTGTGGTTTCCTGTCACTCAAGAAAGCAACTTTGCTCATATCTCAGATTTTCCATTGAGTGTTGTTGCTTCCAATAACGCCATAACCCACTCGACCATCTAGACTCAGCGGAGTAGCTGCGGTGGTGTAGACAGATGTGGGAAGGCCACGTTACTGTCGATTCCGTCGCCGTTTGGGGGGCGGTTCAATACACCTGACCATTCCTACATCACAGTATGACATTGATGATCGATGACCGGTTTATCAGGTGTAGACTCCAATCCCTGCTCACCTCTATGCGCGTCCCAGCATCTGCCTTGATAACATACCAGGGCAGGTTTTCGAGTACCGCAGAAATGGTCCCTTTCATTATAGCCGCCAACTTGTTCCAATCGCCGCCAAATATGTGATTGAGTATTGCAGATTTGATGACTTTGTCCCACCGTAGACCTGTCATAAGATGTGCTCGCAGGATGCAATGACGAGTGACAAGTGCGATGATGGAATGTGTGACAAAGTAGCAGTTGTACTGCTGTAACGTGTAGTTCTTTGTTTGAGGATCTAGATGTATAGCGACGGCAATAGCAACAAGTCTGGCTGGCTGGAGTGGAAGTTTAGAGTGATCTCAGCGTCTGCCTTGGAACGAATAACCTCGAGGTCATTGTCGCTGACCGGCGTCAGACTATCTTCCGCCTCGCATCCCTCTTTGGAGATGGTTTCCGTGTTTGCCCCTCTGATAGGCCGTCGATCGATGCGATGACACCATCCATTATCCAGATAGATCACGATGAACTCGTGTTTGAAATGGTCTCTCTCCTTCCGAAGTTCGAGTTTGCTGATAGTAGAATAAGGCTGCCTTCTGTACCAATCAAATATTCCTCCATCGTTCCAGCTGTGACAAGTTACCCGAACGGGAGCCATGTCTCGAAACCAGGAGGGTGACGCACAGGCAAGCGTTTTCTCGATGTCCTGGGAAACATTGATCAAGTGTCCTTTGACGTCCTGCGACATATTGGGGGGTGCATCACAGATGATGGTGGACCCATTGGCCTTTCGTCTGAATCGACGAAAGTGGGGCATTGTCAGGTCTATGGCCATCGTTAGAAGTGGGTATAAACATGGGCAGATGGCTTACAGTAAAAAGGACACTCTCGGAGTGTGTCTCTAAGCGAAAGGAAGCACGAGGGAGCTTGAGCTAAGTCTTTTGCGAGGAACAAGAGGCTCGACGATTCGCAAGTGTTGAGGTGGACGATTATAAATAACTGCTGACCCTGATCATGGCATCGTAATTTTTGGAAGACGTGCGAGTAATGCAAGTCGATTTTGCAAAGCGCTGTATTGCTCCTTGAGTCAGTAGTGATTCTCGTGTATCACATTTTCTACTGCTACGTGAGCAAAGACTGAAGCTTTTGTCGGCATGGGTTAGAAAAATGAAGGACGCTCGATGTGGGATCATATCGTTGTTCGGTTCCATAAGTTAGTGCCGTTATTGCTCTCTCATGCTAGATGCTAGAGTGTTTGTCTAGTTTCGACGGATCGTTTGGTGCCATGTGACTGATTCGTGACGCGTGACGATGGCGTGCGGCTAAGCGCTTGAGCGCTGAAGCATGGCCATCAGCGCTTCAGCGAGTGCATAAGCCAATGTCGAGTCCACATTCAACATCAATCCTTATACTGCGTTACGGAAACCGCAGGCCACTATTAACAACACAGGGACGATCCTTGTCTGTATGTGTAGCTTGCCCAACTCTTTCACCATCATGATCTCGAACGTCAATAGGCCATTGAGCGGGTTGCGAGGCAACACTTCAGACTTTCTGCAGATGCGAAGATTAATTTCTCCACGAAATTTTTCACCGATGAACTCATGCAAATTGATCCACCACTATGGTCGCAAATATATACCACAGTTTCTACTCTGTGGATCGAACTCGATGATGTACCTCCTCTGTACACACCAGATTCTCCAAATGCTCCTCCGCCAACGCAAGTTCAACAGCCGTTCCGTATCTTTGTTATAACTCTCTATGGAAAGACGATTCCGGTCACGATACGCCCCAATAGCAGTGTGGGGACCTTGAAGGAAATGTTACAAGACATAGAGGGCATACCGTCTGATATGCAGCGATTGATATTTGCGGGTAAACAGTTGGAAGATGGTGTTTCGTTGGAAGATTACAATATTCAGCAAGACTCGACCGTTCATCTTGTTACCAGACTCAGAGGCGGAAAGCCTGTGATATACCTCTATCCTCCTACCTCCCTTCCCGTCAACGTCAACCTTTCCTTGGTATCTGCCTGGGAATTCTCCGCCATTTATCCACTGGCTCCGGTCAAGACGGAATCTGTTTCTCCCGGAAGAGAGTCAATATCCTGGAATGTATTTGCAGAGCCAGGCGGAAAGTTGCGCTTATCAGATGGATTGGAGGTTTCGTATCTTTATTGGGAAGCAGAGTAAGTTCCGGTATTCAAACAAACCATGATCAATCAAGCTCAACGCCATGGTTTCACAGGACCCGTACTCTTCCACAAATTGCTTCCCCACCAGCGTCCCGCCCCCAAACTCCCGGATCGGAGCTCTCCAGTCCACCATTCAATCCAGCCAAGCCAGTTTTGACACCACAAAACTCAGTTCTTTTCCGCGTCCCTGCTGATCTTACGAAATACCTAGACCAGGCACTCCTCTCAATGGGTCTGCACACCGAGGCCCGAACTTCTTTTATAACGTCAGTCCGGATATCGACATTGTACCAAGCTTCATAACTGATGCCGCTGTAGGTACTGGCTTCCGTCTTTCATGAAACACGAATACATAGCACTGAGGTTCTTGGAGCAATCAGCATATGAATGTGCAGCTCGTCTCGACATCACTCCTCGTCCTGATGTCGTTACGCGTGTCTTCATGTTATTTCGAGGTGTACCGAGCTGCGATATGGCCGCTTGGGCTGAAGCAGAACGGAGGGCGGATGATATGCATATCACCCAGTGGAGGACCATCGTCGGCGTCGATGTAGAGAGGATGGAACGTGAAGATTTGTTCAGGGCGTTGGAGTGGGGTGGCATGGAAGTACATCCTTGATCCTGACGACTTGTCGATACACATGTTTTGTTTCACTGGGTCCTTGTATGATAGCGTTGTGTTAGGGTTCAAGCGACATTGATGCCGCTCTGGGGAATGAATTATCTGCTTACATGTCAAGAAAACGATAAACAAGGGCTCGACGTGGTGCGTTCCAATAATGCACGCGACTATGGTGCGGCCATCCTGGAGGCGCTCTGCTAGTGAAACCGTCAGAATGGTAGATAAACACGAGTGTTCAACACATCCCCTGATCGTCCTGGGCCACAGAAACTTCAAGCCACTCGTGATGGTGCCTCCTATGTACACAGAGCCAGCATTTCGATCAATAGCGACTGGTGTATATAGATGTAGGATAATGTAGCCCATACGGGCGTATGATGTGGATCAAAACACGACTATTTATCTTGCCATCTCACAGATTCTGGCGGTTTGAACTAATTGGAATGGACACCAGATTCATACTTGCCGTGTTCGTCTAAGCATCGAGTGGCATCAATATTGCTGTAGGTAATAAATTGTCTGTGATTTAGGAAATTGCAAGGATGGAAGAATAGAATAACGCTGAGGCGACGTTAGGTGGAATATACCGCTTCTTCTCTGACTGACGTTAATCACATTGGTCATGTCCACGAGCTATTGCGCGGAAAGAAATTTCCGCAACTCAGCAAGGGCTTTCGACCGATGCGAGAGCCCGTTTTTCTGCTCTACAGGCATCTCCGCGTACCTACGACCACAATCAATGAGGCTCGTGTTATAATTCTGCAAAAGGAGATACTGACGTGAATCCAGTTTCATGGGGTTCAAACACGGCATCCCATCCGAAAACCTTCGGTCCTCGTGCTTCGACTATGGTGCCGTCTGTGTGTCCCTCGAACAAGACGGGCTCAGTGCCTGATCGAATCCTCGCATTGATCGTGAATGCAAGCAGACAACTGGTACTTACCAGGGCCGGCGGAATATGCAAACGTACAAATAGCTCTAGCTTCTTTCGTATCGAAACCGGCCAGCATAGCATTTAGACCTTCATGGCCGATAGAGGCCATAAAATGCTTGATGTAAGGACCAGGAAGACCCTTGAGCGCCTTGAAACAAAGCGCGGTGTCTTCAGTCATGCACGGTCCCCCAACCTAAACCACGCATGATTCAGTAGCCCGCGGTCTAATTTCAAACACGTTGTACCAGATCGGCAGCTGCGCGGCACTTGGCAATAGCCACCTCTTGAGTTGTTCCCTGGATCTCAGGAACTGATCGCGCGACAATCAGATGGTGTAATTCGTCGTTGGCTAGAGGACACACCATCAAGAGTTTGGGCTTCAACTTGGATGTTGAAAGGCGCAAGAATCTCCCTTACTTCTCGAAGTTTATTGGCATTGCCCGTAACAAACACTTTCAATCATAACATGAATCAAAATATCAAAGCTAAGCATTCCATGACTGACCTAGGGCCTGAGGCATACCTGGGATTTGGGACTTGACTGGATGGGCGCTACTAGTACTAGCGGAGATAAGATTACTCACCGGAAGTAGCCGAGCCAACCATGGGTGATCGTTGACGGCATCGAGTGGCATTCAAGTCCAGCTCCACGTCAAACAAGCTTCCAACGAAACTTGAGTACTAATGGGCACTCTCCACTGCTCAAAGGGAAAACTACAGGAGTTGCCAGTTTGCGAGCACAGGAGGCGGGGAAGAAGATTCGGCGACGTTGACCGGCCCAACCGGCTCAGAGGACTTCTGAAATAGCAACGGGAACTCTGAGATTCAACGTACCCATATTCAATCGACACCAGAATGTCTACAATATCGCCATCGGCTGACACCGTCCAGCACTTCAAACTCATTCCTGAAGTGCCCGATTTCAACCCTGCCGCCATCAGGGCAATGTTTCCGACGACTTTAGCGGCTTGTTGCGAAGATTATTTTCATTTCGCGGGCAAGCACAGAAGACGGCTTTTGCACCTCAAGTGGCGAATCAAACCACATTCGCGGAAGTCAGTGTTCATGGCATAGAAGGCGGGAAGGCAGCTGGAAGGCGCGGGCAGAGTCAGTCCATGAAGTTGTAGTAACCAGCGGTAAGCCATTTGGCAACAATCTCTTGGCCAAGCCTCATTGTATCAAGAAATGTGTAACTCATATGGAACGTTACACGGCGCGTGTGCGGCCCTCTTCCTCGAGCTGTCATGCTCCAGATGTCAATGTTTCCTTTCAATTTATTCATGAACATACTACTCAGGTGCACTTCCTCTGCTCTAGTCACCCTTGGAATCGCCCTCGGCGTTGATGGTACAGGTGTCAGCCATGCAGTTAATTACATCTACCATCAACCGCTAATATGTAAGTTGTTCATCTTGTCGTGAGCTCCTGGATTAACTCTCAACCTTCAGCGGGCGAAAGCTACGACTCATCGGTACCACCATATCGTTTAATGGCCGTATTCGAATTGCAAGAGGAGAAG
>JAEBUS010000076.1:0-146003 GCA_023014475.1 Amanita pallidorosea
TCATTCCCTCGAACCGTTAAACAAAAGTCACTATCCAGCATTCGGGTGTCACGCCAATTCCCGAACATCTTGGCAGAGAACTTCGCTGTCGAGCCTGCGGAGCCATGTTGGACTCTATTCGTAGGATACGACGAGCGCTTATCTCCCCAAAGTTCTAGAGATCTTACGACATTTCAAACCCCCTTCGGAGCACTTCGATTGGTCACCCCTTCCTATGGGATGGACCATTCAGTCCCATCTTTCCATGACGACGTAACCTACATCTTGCAACTCGAGATCCCTGACTACACAATCCCTTATATCGACGACGTTCCGGCTTTAAGGTCCCGCTTCGAGGTACCAGCTAGAAGACGTTCATACGAGACTATCCCGAAAACAATGATATACGACGCTTCGTATGGGAGCATTTCAGAACCTCAACCAGATTGTACAGCGGATGAAGTATGCGGGCGGGACATTCTCAGGCAAGAAAGTTGGTGTTGTGGCCGAAGAAATAACGGTCGTAGCCATGTTGCACTATTTGAAGGGCGAGTTCCAGACAGCCAGAAGGTCGAAGCAATCCTTGCCTGGGGACCCTGCCAATCTCTGTCGGACGTCGAGCATCCTCGAAACCGTTGGCCTCTTCTGATCTATATCTGGCACTATTCCTTTGAAGGCCCACCCTTTGACGATGCTCACAAAAGAAAGGAGTTGAGTTTGAGTTTGGAAGAAGAGCAAGATTCGAGCGCAAAACGAGTTAAAGAAAGCCGTCATTAGATTCGCCTGCCATTCGACCCTCGACTATCAACTCACAGCCCCAGTTATCCTAGCCGCGACACTTCGCCGATTCAATCGGGTTTTACCTCTGCCAATGCGACATAGAAGACCCGAAGAAGCGTTCTATAGTCGATTTGGTCTATCACCTCACGAGAGGGAATGCCGGTTCTCTCAGGCTAAGCTGGAGATATTTTGACTTTACCGAGCGTTGAGGGAAGTTCAAGCTTTACATATGGGAGTAGAACCTCATAGTCGAAGTGGATGCGCGGTATATCAAGGGGATGTTGCAACCCGGATATCGCCCCATCAGCCTCGGTCAATTCTGGACATATTGGCCATCTTGTCATTCCATTTCGAGCTCGTCCATGTTCCCGTCACGGCCCAGACGGTATGTCTCGAAGACCCCGACAACCAGACGATGCAAGCCATTGACGAAGAAGGGAAGACGAGGCCTCAACGATTGGATCGACAACTTGTACAGTTTCATGCACAATTAACCCTCGCCTTTTTGGCGTCCCTCTCGAAGCCGACGGCGTGCGCATCACTTTAGCCGAACAGTCAGCACTTATAGCCCGGTTGCAGACACCGTGCTCAGGGTATTGGTGCTCGCCAGTCATGACGAACCTATCAGCTACACCAGAATACCTAGAACAGATGCCGCACAGAAAGAAGACGCCCGATTACCCTTCGTTAGACAATTCCTTTCATGACCTGAGACGACCTGTGGACATAACCGACAAAGGTACCGCGTTTCATACAGTACTGCTTTGATTCTTCTTGCAGGACGAAAAAGTTGTGGAGAAAGACGCAAACGGTTTACACAAGGTCGGTGTGGACCAGCCCCATCGCGTTCGAGTGCTTCAGGAATGCCACGACGACGTTGGGACATAAGGGCTTCGACGCTACTCGGCCCTCATCTTAGAACGGTTTTGGTGGCCGCACGTTCACGAAGACATCAAGTGGTACCTTCAGACTTGTCATCTGTGTCAGGAGCGTCAACTTCGTCTTGTTCGAATCCCACCCACTGTTGCCCAGCCAGCCCCCCTCTTCTCCAAAGTTTATATCGACATCATGCACCTACCTCCTTCGAAAGGGTATCACTACTTGATTCAAGCACGATGTTCGCTCTCTCACTACCCAGAGTACCGTGGCCTGCGCACCAGACAGCCGAAGCAATTGGTCCTTGCTCTTTGAAACCTCTTGTGTCGATGGGGAGCGTTAGTGGAGATTGTGTCTGACAATGGTTCTTCGATTGTCAGCGCGTGCACTACTGTCCAAGCAGTACAAGATCAATCACATCCGGATCTCAGGTTATAACTCACAAGCCAATGGGATTGTTGAGCGCGCGCACTTCGACGTTAACAGTCGTTGTACAAAGCCTGGGCGGAGATCAGTCGAAGTGGGCTAGGTCCCTACACACCGTCTTTTGGGCCGAGGAGTCACAGTTCGTCGACGAATGGGCGTCTCCCCCATACTTTGCTGTCACCGGCACGCACCGTTGCTCCCTTTGGATATCCGAAGCCACTTACCTATTGCCGCCTCCGAACGCCTTCTTGTCTACCACAGATCTCATTGTCCGACGAGCGACTGAGCTGCAGAAACGACGGGAGCAAGTGGAAGCCCTTTGCGACAAGGTCTTCGAGGCTCGAATTAAGGCGGCTAGACGTTCGAATCGGACTATAACCGAAGTATCAAAGACTACTCGTCCAACTAGGAGACCTGGTCCTAGTCCGCAATACCGCCATCGAAAAATCTTTGAATCGAAAGATGTGCGCTCGCTATAACGGTCCCTATGTCGTCCTTGTCCGAAACCGCGGAGGAGCCTATGTTGTGTGCGAATTAGACGGTTCCGCCTCGATAGACCCGTTGCCGCTTTTAGAGTCATTCCCTACTTTGCCCGAAGAACAATTGAAGTCCCTCATGATGCGCTGGACGTCCATTTACAGCGTCTCCACGAGATGCAGGCCTCGACGAGCCTAGGGATGACGACGAAGAAATTGCTCGAACGCCGGAGGCAGCGGACGAAGAAGAAGATCCAGGAGTAGGTGACCCCGGCGAGAGTGATGAAGATGGAGGAGAGCGGTTGACGGAGACTATTGAAGACCGCGAAGCGCAACCTCGCACGAAGCCCTGAAAGCCACTTTTCAACAAGGTGGACTCAATCTCTTGTTTTCACCATTCCTTTTCTCTAGTTTCGATTGTCTTCCTTTCCGTTGCGAACTATTATCAGTAATTCGTTAACGTTCACCTTGATTCGATTTCCCTTGTGTTACCTCTCGTTTCCCTCGTACACACGCTTCGATCTTAGCTTCAGACACAGACATACTCACAACCAGCCTTCTTATTCACATGCAAAACAACATATATGCCCCTACGAGGTCAAAGAGAAGATCCATCGGACAGCCGAACGAGCCTGCAACAGCATCCGAACCCTAGACAGCCTTCGCTTCTCCCTTGCCTCCCGTTCTCCCTGCCTTGTTCGCTTCGTGCTCTTCGAAGATCTGCCGCTATCAGCTACGTTCGACCACGGAGCGCCCTACTACTTACCAGACTCCCCGATGTCGATTTCAATCACGTCTTGCTTGCGCCTCTGTTCTTCGGCCTTTCCTTGCGCACGAGCTTGCGTTCGAGTTGTTGAATAGGCATTATACTTCAGATAGGTCGATAGGCGTTCGCCGACCGGAGCCCGACCGACCACATTCGGATCGAAAGTCAAGACCCCAGGGGCGTCATGCGACGGTCCCGCCGGGGCCTGCTCCACGCGTCCCTTTGGTGCTCGCACCGCCGGTTTTCCCCTCGGTTGCATCTTCGCGGGTGTCTTTGTCGTCCGCTACAGTAGTGGGCCCTTGCTTCGGCCCGGCGCACTCTCTTCGGCGCTCCTACTTCGTCGCTGCTCGCGCTCGATCTCGTTTAGTGGTCTTGGGCTTGCCAAGACTGTCGCGACCTCTTCGTGGTCTATCTCAATCGCGCTGAAGTTGCATACTACCCTCGAGACCTTGCAGCGGAGACACTTGTCGCGCCACGGCTCGTCTTGTTCGCCTCGAGGCAACGTTTGTCGAAATGCAGAAGGTCTTGGTTTGCGCCTTTTGGCACGGGCCGCACTACGCTCGAATTAGCCACTTCCCTCGACCTCGCTATGATGCGCCTCTGACCTTATTTGCTCGCGGTTGGCGCGCCGGCCTCCTCTAGCGCCCGATCGTTTCTGCAACCTCCTTTTGAATTCCGCCGGGTCGTCGCATGATCGGCAGCTTCAACCCCTTCGGACCAGTGTCCACACCTGCTTCCGTTATTTTACCTCGGCGGGGGCCGCCCACTGTCGTCCGCCGCCGAATCCTCTCCTTCAGCTTGTCCTTGCTTCGTCGCCGCTCTCGTCCGATGCGTAGCCCTCGATCGTAGGCAGTCGAATGATGGGCCTCGAACCCACGACCGCTTGAAGACGTTCGTTCAGCGAGGCAGAGACCGGTGGTGCATCGTCGGTGCCAGTCGGGCGGTCAGTCAGGTTTCGAGCGGTGTGAAGTCCCCTGCCCCTGTAGTTGATCGGTCAGTTGAAGAAGTCGGCAACGAAAGCTCGACGTACCGCTTCGGAATTCTCGGATTATTGCCATCGCTTTCGTTTTCCCGAGGCCCTGGAACCCCCGTTGGCTCGGAGTTCTTCCGTGCGCCGACAGAGCCGCACGGCCACCTCGAGTGCAGGGGCCTCCATTTCGCAAATGTCACAGTTCTCCTGCGTTTTTGTTAGGGCGGCCCATCCAGAAAGTCTCAGACTGGCTTTACCACGACCGCCGCCAGCTGCTTCAGCCAGTCTCTCCCAGGTGTCGAACGATGATGCCTCGCCGACAGCCCCAGCAAGTCGCTTCGAGCGATGCAGAGAAATGCTGGTGGACGCCGGTTGTAGCAGGCGCGGCGGCGCCGATTTTTACGGGAGAAGCGGCCTTCGAGACAGTCGCAGGGATTGGATATTACTCGACATCGCTGCGCAGACAAGAGAGATGGTTAGAGAAATGGGTAGCCTGGACGGCGACTCACGACGGTCTTTTGCAAATTGCGGCGTGTTTGGCGATGTTTGCGAGACGGCGTCTTGGACTTCTGGGCCGCGCTTTGTTCGCTACGGTGTCACACCGGTCACGCACGAACGTTTTGGGCAGTACGATACCTCCAATTGACTGAGGACAGTCAAGATTTCAGTAAAGGGTGGATGATACGCCTGGAACGTGTCAGTACCTGCGCTAGCCCTATTCAGCTCCTGAGGAAGCCATTCGAGCCGAGTCGAAGCATCCTGTTCACAAATCGAAGTCCGTAGTGCCAGCAGTGCCCCGCCGAACGAAGGTCGAAGCTCGAGATCAGACAAAGTCTTCGATCCGGCCTCCTCGGTCTTAGCGGATATCCGAAACATCTCTCAGTCCCTAGACAGTCCCCGTTCCGCGCTACCCGGCCACATTGCGACGACCTCAGTTCAGTCACCAGGGCCCCACCACATTGCAAATTCAGCAAAATGGGTGCCTGGTGCCTCGCCGACATAAGGACAGGACGATCACCACCCCCTCCATAGCCCCAGACTCGTGCACGTCAAACCAGCCGAAGCTTCTATGACTCGACCGATGCAGAGTGGAACGCCCTCGACCATACAGTCACTGACCCTACTCGAACGACTCGCGGCGCCAGCCCGTTCGTCGCTTGCGTCAAGGATATCCGATCGCGCCGAACCTCCGACAATAGATCCGGACTCTTCCATGATAGACGTACCTCCCAGCCCAGTCGAATCGCCAACGCACGACAACTTCGTTTCGTTCACCCCAGGGGCAGCCTTCTTGCGGCTACCAGTATCCGAGCGAGCCAGTATATCCATCTCGGACTCGATAGGAATACAATTCGGAGACTCGAGGACGGTGACGGAGGAGAGACGAACCATGTTGACGTGTCAGATCAGTGCTCGAGGAGGCTTAGAGCCGATGTTCCATGACCCGGACGAGGCATCTGCCTTGCGTACGCCCAGGGACCCATACAGTCGAAGTCGGTTCCACCTCGAACTAATCAACAGCTCGGTTCGATTAGAAGAGCTCGCCTCCGCAGGAAGCGCCACGTTCGTCGTCGGTCAAGTCGTATGGAGGATCATCACAGTCACAGTGCAGGAGGGCTACCGAAGGGAGATAGCATCCGGAGGACCACTAATCATTGTCGGACGAACCCTCGGACGATATGCGGTCATCAATCGAGAAGGCGTGCTGCATTCGAGGCTCGTTCCAGCGCACCAGCTGATGCCATATTATTCAACCTGGCACGTAGCGCGACTTCCAGCGGAATTGACACACCATCCCCAGCTCGAGGACCTACTCTGTCACGAATACGAAGCCTAGAAACCACGAAGGCATTGCAACGTAGGCTGTGCGTCGCTATCCAGTTACAGGCAGCTTCGACCGAGGTACCCGAGGATCTGTGGAGTGCCTGTTGGGTGTTGTGAACGTCGGCGATGTCGGAGAAGTATTCCCGGTTTGTGCCTGGTGCACATGCTCGTTTCTGTTGTCATGGACCTATTCCCATCGTCGTGCTTCGATTGGACTTCGAGAAAATGGTAGCAAGTGGACTTTTACTATATTGCTGATGCTGGACACTGTTCCGAATTACCCTTTTGATATTTTGTTTTATATATATATATGTACCTGTCTTAGACGAATGACAGAGAAGTCCTGACCTTTCTTCCCTCCCCTCCGAGTTCACGGTTCAAACTTTGGCCGTCTCCGAGTCTTGCCAAGGTCCCCAGCGTTGTCTCGTCTCAGTCTGTGCTTGCCTTGTCTCGACCTTTGCCCCAGTATCTTGCGTAGCCTTCGACGTGTTTCCTCACCAGCCACACTCGTCCTCATTGCCTCACCCGTCAAGATTCGATCAGTCTTCGATCTCATTTACCACATAACCAGGTGCCTGCGTGCCTCGTACCTTCAGCCAAGTCTGAGAACCTCCTAGGACTCGCCCCCCTGTCATACGTGTTGCGCGCCAATCTCCCCATCGTTACCTCCTATTCGTTTCGAACGCCGCCTCGGTCGATCACTGAAGGTGTGCTCGAGCACCGAGAAATTGGGTTTCTTTTGGGTTTGCCCGCCGCACAGCGCATCAACGGCACAAACTTAATAAACGGAAACTCCTTCGACCTATGCCGGTATATAATGCAGATGGGACAAGGAATGCACTAGGGAGTCTGGAATACATGGTCCAGTTCAAACTACGGATAGGTACCCATGAGGAAATCATTGAATGTGGAGTTGCCGGACTAGGGAAAACAGATATCTTCTTGGGACACGACTGGTTACAGCATCACAATCCGGTGATGGACTGGAAGAAACAGGAAGTAAGATTTATGTCATGACCTGTTCTTAACGGTCAAAATCTCTAAGACATTTTTATTCTTTTTCTTGTATTTTTACAATAGCTGTAGCCAAACATCTTAGTCAGGTTGGCGTCTATCTTATCTAGTCAGCGCTAAGATTAGATTAGATTAGATAACGATTAGATTAGATTACGGACTACCGGACCAATGACTCATGGACTATGACTCAGGCTTACCAATGCGCAGCAGCGGGGGCCGATTATGTTATCTCTTTTACTCATACTTACTCAGCGTAGCTACTATTATTAGAGTGGTGCACAGACCACCCTTGTAGTATATAAACTGAGCAAGATAGCACCCAGAGTCCTCAGTCGAGTTCTCTCGGGTTTCCACTCTACCCTCACTCCTCTCCTCTTAAGTCTGCTGTTGGGGCCCTAAGACGTCACGTCAAGGGGTAGTCCTGATAGTAGAACTTGACTGATCACATCCTTACTGCCCCAACGCTTGATAACTAGAGCATCACGCTTGAACCGGATCCCAGGGTTAAGGAATCTTTGATATCAGGGGGCACATACACTCTTCCGCAGAGTATAAAGCGTCATTTGTTGTCGGACAATAAAACCGTCACCCCTGGTTCTGTGAGACATCCATAAAAGTCTTACCTTACGTTCCCAGTCTACGCAAACCGAAGAACCTAACCCGGTTGATAGGGTTACCTGTGCACAGGATACCAGTGCTGGAGTAGTGACACGTTACGTCACTCGCATTGTAGGATCAGCCTCACCAGCCCCTGCACATGTTAAATTGCCCTGGTCTAGGCCTCTGAAGGCTATACATTTATATACGTAATTACCTTGTTTCGTAATCCTTGGAAGTAGCCGTCGCTTGACCACGCGCTTCTGAGAAAGGCCGTACCTATTAGGGTATAGTGCTAACTGGACAACCGTTCGGATCCAGTTTAGTGTAATCAATTCATAAAAGTCAAATACCGTACTATACCGTTTACGTACTAGCACTGCAGGGAGGGTTGTGGACCCTGAGTGCATTCCCAAATAAGTGACAGGCCAAGACCTCCCTCACTTTTTACGTAACGGAGAACTACGAAGTACAAGATCTTCTTAGATCGCACAGGCTTACAGATAGGGAAATCGATAACTTCTGGATAGAGGTATTCGGTGTACCACTGGACGGTCTAGAAGACTTTGATATTGATTACGACCCTTTTGGGCCAGATCCATTTGACGATAACGATCCAGTCTCAGACGTCCCCGCACTTCATACACCAACCAAGTCAACCGATTCCACACCCTCGATCACCGAGGTACAACATCAGTGGGAACCTGCACCGTTCCAAATCCTCGTCCCGAACCCCGCAACTTTAAATATCCATAGCCTATTTCATTCCGACGCTCAATACATCGGAGAAGTAGCGCCACCGTTCTCACCACCACCACCAGCATTCAGATCTCCATCGGTATCACAACCGTCGAGATCACTTTCCCCATTTACACCACCGCCCCTCTATATCCCAATGTCCGATCAAGGAGAAGAGGATCTTACATCAGCACAACTGTTGCAGTTGCTGAATAACCAAAATCAAACAATTCAGCAACTCCAGGAGCAGCTGTTGCTACTCCAAACAAACAATGCCGCTGCGGCACAACAAGCAGCACTGCCACCAGCCGCCCGGCCCCAGTAATCAATATACCGGAAGGACGGTATTCAACATTCCCGCGCCCACAGGAAACGGCTCATCAAAAATAGATGTAGCCAAACCTCCGGTATTTTCCGGCAAAATGTCGGAAGTCTCAAATTTTATAAACGGATGCCAGCTGTACATACAGCTGAAGATGGTTAGTGCCGAAGAAGAAGAGAAAATTCTCCTGGTACTATCATATATGTCAGAAGGATTCACAGTGGATTGGAGGGATAACCTGCTGGACATGATAGCAGAAGATGACACGGATGTACCGACATCCGTAGAACAATTATATAGAGATATCAGGGCAGATTTCGGCGACACTGATGAACAATCGTCAAAGATCTCGGAGTTGCGCACCATGATGCAGGGCGCACACACGTGTGAGGAACACGTGCAGAAATTTAAAAAGGTCGCACGAGGAACAGGGTACCAGGGAAGGGCCCTAGTTGAAGAATTCAAAAGGAGTCTGAATGCAGGGCTCCGAAAACAGATCATGGAAGCCGATGAAGTACCGGCTAATATTGACGAATGGTATCGAAGATCGGTCCGATTAGATCGACAATGGAGACAGGCGAAGAACAAGGGAAAATATTATTCCTCGCGGAACAGTAACTCCGCCAATAGGAGTGAAGGGACCAAAGGCCCGGATATGTCGAAGACGGTAGGAACTGGCCAGCCTAAACCCCGCTGGAACTTCAACCGAACCGCGGGATCAGCAAGTCAGAACCGATTGGGAGCTGGGCCCTCCGCGGGGAATAATACCACAGGATCAAGACCCGCAGATCCAAACGCCATGGACGTCGACCGAACTCAGCGCCCGCCGATGCGATGCTACAAATGTGGAAGGATCGGCCACATAGCAAGGAATTGCCGATCAGGTTTGGACATCCAAACCATGTCCTTCAAAGAAATGAAGGAATACTTCGCAAAAGGCGAAAATTTAAAAGAAGACGAGAGTCAGTAAGTCCCATACTGAACTCTCTAAATAGGTATTCTGTATTAGGTAAGGAAAACGGACTGGTAGGTACGGAGGACTCGGAGACTTCAACAGTCTCTGAGACCACCCGCAGGAAGCGGTCTCTAGTGCCAAAGCACAGAGCGCAGCAGGGCGGATAAACCTGTACTTAATTCTTCCTTATCAGGTAAAAGGATACTTAAAAGGGACAAAAAGAATTTCTTGTTCGTTCTATTGGTCAAAAGGACGAATACTGATGGAAATAGTCTAGAGACTCTAAGACACACATGACCAAACAACAGAAACAGCGTTGCTCGATTCAGGAGCAACAGGTTTGTTTATGAATACTAAATTTTGCTAACGAAAAAGGCTATAAACTAATTCCTTTAGATCGACCAATTCAAGTTAGAAACGTAGATGGATCTAATAATGAAGGCAGTATGATACTCATGAGGTAGATCTGCTCATGAGCTATAAAGGACATCAAGAACGAGCCACATTCGAAATATGTGAATTAGGCAAGACAAACGTAATCATTGGATCTACATGGTTACGACGACATAATCCGGATGTCAACTGGATCACTGGTAAAATAGAATTGACAAGATGCCCACAATCATGTGGACAAAACAAAGGGAGTGGATGAAGGAAAGACAAAAAAGACAAAACAGGCGGAACATTGGGAAACCAATATGTATGTCTGGGAAAAAGAAAGGGAGTTGGACTTTGCCTACTGGCTAGAGCAGAAAGAGAAAGAAGAACAGAATTTGGATTTCCTGGATCAATGGAAACACCCGAAATTCTATAAGGAAGGAGAAAAATACGAATTTTCCCGTCTGGAATCAAATCAGACGACCCAAAATGGATTAGGGAGTTAAAGAAACAGGAACCAAAGGATCTGGTACCACCGCAGTATCACAAGTATTTACACTTGTTTGAAAAAACTGCATCAGAAAGAATGCCAGTTACTAAACCATTTGATCACGCTATTGATCTCAAACAAGGTTACCAACCAGAAAAAAAGGTGTATCCTTTGTCACCAGACGAACTTGGAGAAGTCCGAGATTTTGTTGATGATCAATTAAAAAAGGGGTACATCAGACCTTCAAAATCACCGCAAACATCGCCGGTATTTTTCGTAAAGAAAAAAGATGGAAAAAGAGAATGTACAGGATTACCGTTACCTGAATGAATGGACGGTTAAAAATAACTATCCATTGCCATTAATATTGGAGCTCATAGATCAAGCAGGACAAGCAAAGTACTTCACCAGGTTGGACCTTAGGTGGGGTTATAATAACGTACGAATCAAGGAAGGAGACGAATGGAAGGCCGCCTTTACTACACCGGAAGGTTCTTTTGAACCAGTGGTAATGTACTTTGGTCTCACCAATTCTCCGGCAACCTTCCAGGCTATGATGAATGATATCTTTCGGGATATGATAAATGAAGGAAAAGTCATTGTTTACATAGATGACATCCTTATTTATACAAAAAACCGAAAAAGAGCACAAGAATATAGTGCTCGAAGTTCTCCGGCGCTTGGAAGAAAACGATTTGTATGTCAAACCAGAAAATGTGTATGGAATGTGCAGGAGGTAGAATTCCTAGGAGTCATTATTGGACCAACGGAATTAAAATGGATCCGAAGAAAGTTGACGCTATCCTCAACTGGCCAACACCTGCTAGTGTCAAGGATGTTCAACGCTTTCTAGGATTGGCAAATTACTATCGACAATTTGTCAAGGACTTTGCCAAAATAGCACAACCATTACATAATCTGGTCAGAAAGATAAAACATGGGAATGGAAGGAAGGAGAAGAAAAGCTTTTTAAAACATTAAAAAAAAACTTTTACGAACAACCCCTTCTTGTCGCTCCAGACTCCGACAAGAAATTCAGAATAGAGTCTGATGCCTCGGATTACGCAACAGGAGGAGTGTTATCAATGGAATGTGATGACAACAAATGGAGACCAGTAGCATATCTCTCCAAATCCCTCAATGAAACGAGAGGAATTATGATGTCCATGACAAAGAAATGTTGGGCATTATTAGGTGTCTCGAAGCCTGGAGACATTACCTAGAAGGAGCAAGGCAAGAATTCGAGATATGGATGGATCATAAAAATCTCGAATACTTTATGAATGCAAAAAAGTTAAATCGAAGACAAGCACGCTGGGCTTTATACCTCAGCAGGTTTAATTTTAAATTAATTCATAAAGCTGGAGAACTATGGGAAAGGCCGATTCTCTGTCCAGGAGGCCAGACCATAAAAAGGGGGTAGAAGATGATAACAAAGAAGTTACTTTGTTAAAACCGGAATTTTTCCGAATTGCAGCACTTCAACAAGGACATGTGCTGTCAATACGTCGGAAAAAGAAATTTTAAATAAAATCAGAAAATCAGAAGCAAATGATGAGGAAGTTTGTAAAAGCAGTGGAAGTTATGAAAAAGGCAGGATCAGGAACTCAATGCAGAGAATGGCAGATGGAACAAGGATAATCCTCTGGCAAGGAAAAGTTTACGTTCCAAAAGATGAAAAACTACGAATGGAGATAGTCAGACTCCATCATGATACACCCATTGCTGGACATGGAGGACAATGGAAGACGGTTGAACTCGTCACAAGAAATTATGGTGGCCGTGTCACCAAATTTGTTAAAAAATATGTTGCTGGATGTGACAAGTGCCAAAGAAGCAAGAATTTCCCAGAACCACCAGCGGGAAAATTAATGCCCAACTCGGCACCGTCAAAGCCATGGACTCATATCACTGCAGACTTTATTACAAAGTTACCAGAATCGCATGGTCATAATGCAATTCTAGTAGTCTGCGATAAATGTCCAAAATGGCACATTTTATTCCAACTTCAGAAGAAACGTCAGCTCAAGGTTGGCAACACTATTCAGAGATCATATATGGAAACTCCATGGCTCCCCGAGTCAATAATCTCGGATCGCGGACCTCAATTTGCTGCACAAATGATGAAGGAATTGAATCAAATGTTAGGCATTTCTACAGATTTGTCTACAGCTTTCCATCCACAGACGGAATGGACAAACAGAACGAATGAATCAGGATCTAGAACAGTTCCTGAGGATTTTTGTAGATCACTGACAAGAAAATTGGTCGGGATGGCTCGCAATTGCTGAATTTAGCTACAATAATAAAATTCAAGCATCAACGAAACATACACCGTTTTTCGTAATTACGGAAAACATCCAAGAAGGTATTGAACCTAGAAAAGAAGGAAGTCATCCAGCTGCGGCTGACTTTGCGCAAAAAATGAAGGAAATTCATGAAGAAGCGCAAGCTGCATTAAAGAAATCGCAGGATGATATGAAGCTTTACGCAGATAGACGACGTTCTGAAGTACCAGAATATAAAGTAGGAGATCGAGTTTGGTTATCAACCAAAGATCTTCAGCTTTCTGGTCGTCCAACTAGAAAATTAGCAGAATGATGGATAGGTCCCTATCCAATTAAAAGATTATTTGTCAAATGCGGTAGATTGAATCTACCCTTTTCACAACAAATTCATCCTGTTGTGAACGTTTCAAGAATACGTCCCTATGTCAAACCACTTAGAGGACAACGTATTGCACTGCCACCACCAGTAGAAATTGATGGTGAAAAGGAATACGAGGTAGAAGAAATCCTCGATGTACGATTAAAAAGAAACAAGATGGAATATCTTGTTAAATGGAAAGGATACACGGCTGAACACAATTCATGGAGCCTAAAGAGAATTTAGGAAATGCAAAAAAAAATTAAGCATTTCTATGATAAAAACCCTGGAGCTATACGAGTCATTGACAAAAGTGTCTTTGATAAACTAAGCTTCAAAAAATACGAAAACTTCACCGAAAGTCCAGGAATGGCCATATCCAGGATGGACGTAAATGCAGTGGCAGACACTGCATCATGGGAGAAAAATTGCAGAAATGGAAAGGACAACAGCTTCTGAAGCAATTAAATGAATCATCAGATCACGATGGTCCATGCGATTGCAACGGCTGTTTAAAAAATTAAAAAAGGATTGGCCCTGGAGTAGGCCTTAAACTGCTTCATTTGTTGTAGGAAGGCCTTATTCTGGGCCTGGTTATTCAAACACATATACGCACTTGTATATTGTCTCTCTTACCATCATGGGTAAGAACCGCCGCAACAACAAAAATCTCAAACTACAATCCTTACCATCAGTGGTCATTCGAACGTGGGCCACTGTTGTGAACAATCATCACGTTGTCCTTTCCCGGAACCAATCAAAAAGCCGAAACCCACTCCCCGTCCTCGCATCACAATGGATCGTGATGTGTACCGTTGGATAGAAAAAGCCGACCAAGGCGTAGATCCTTGGACTTTCCCGCCCAAAGCATTTTGGCATGGCAGTTATGCATGAGATGGAGAAAAGAAAAGAAAGGTGGACATATATCCTTTGAAGATTTTTAGTTTGTCTAGGAAGCCGAAGCCTAAAAAGGGGGTACTGTCATGACCTGTTCTTAACGGTCAAAATCTCTAAGACATTTTTATTCTTTTTCTTGTATTTTTACAATAGCTGTAGCCAAACATCTTAGTCAGGTTGGCGTCTATCTTATCTAGTCAGCGCTAAGATTATATTAGATTAGATAACGATTAGATTAGATTACGGACTACCGGACCGATGGCTCATGGACTATGACTCAGGCTTACCAATGCGCAGCAGCGGGGGCCGATTATGTTATCTCTTTTACTCATACTTACTCAGCGTAGCTACTATTATTAGAGTGGTGCACAGACCACCCTTGTAGTATATAAACTGAGCAAGATAGCACCCAGAGTCCTCAGTCGAGTTCTCTCGGGTTTCCACTCTACCCTCACTCCTCTCCTCTTAAGTCTGCTGTTGGGGCCCTAAGACGTCATGTCAAGGGGTAGTCCTGATAATTTACCAGGTGTCCGGGAACATGTTGGGACCGTTCACATGTAGAAAATCCGGAGGACGAAGTAGACCCCATGGAACCACTCGAGGACGGAGAAAAACTCCTAGCAGTACACATTGGTGAACCAGAGTTGAAAACTCGATCCGTAGCTACGGATATAGCAGCAAAAGTGGAAAAGGCGGCAACAAAACGTTCATTGGAAGAAGTGGTGCCAAAACATTATTTGGGGCATTGCAAGGTTTTTGAAAAAGAAATGTTTGATGAGTTGCCACCACGGCGCCCTTGGGATCATGCGATTGAACTAGTGCCTGGTTCAAAAGCGGTGGACTGTAAAATATACCCACTAAATAGGGACGAGCAAGCGCAATTGGATGAATTCCTTAAGGAAAACTTGGAATCGGGACGTATTCAACCTAGTAAATCCCCGATGGCATCCCCATTCTTTTTTGTCAAAAAGAAAGATGGGAAATTGCGACCGGTGCAAGATTACAGATGGTTAAATGAGATGACAATTAAAAACCGATACCCCTTACCACTTATTGGGAATTAGTGGATAAATTGTCACAAGCCAAAGTATTCTCGAAAATGGACATCCGATGGGGCTACAACAACGTCCGTATTAAACAAGGCGATGAATGGAAAGCGGCCTTTCGACTAATCGTGACTATTTGAACCACTCGTTATGTTCTTTGGATTAACAAACTCGCCGGCAACATTCCAAACAATGATGAATGACATCTTCAGGCAAGAAATTGCGGAAGGATGGGTCGTCATCTACAGTAGGCAACAAAACCGTTGCAATGTTTGTTGATTTTACACAATTTGACATTGTGTGCCACAGGCAAAATAACAATAAATAATCATAAATAAGGGTAGGATAGCCCTATTAATTAGCTTCATTGTGACCCTATATTGACCTTATTTGGTCATGTTTCTGTTAACATATAAATTCATTTGCAAGGCAATGTCATTGCAACGGTTTTGTTGCTGGCACATTTTTATCACATATTGGTACATTCTAGTGCTTATTATAATCCCCTTTTGCCTTTATCACTGCTTGAACCCTCCTAGGCATACTCTCAATCAAGGCCTGACAGACATTTGGATCAATGTTGTTCCACTCTGCCTCAACCCTCTCCCACAATTCCAACATTCCTGTTGGGGTTTTTCATACCCTGCCAGCCTCCTCTTGATGTGTCCAGAGTTGTTCAATTGGATTGAGGTCTGGAGACTGTACTGGCCACAACAGAGGTTCCATTTGATGATCTTGGAACCATTGTTTTGCTTTTGCAGGTGTGTTTGGGGTCATTGTCATGCTGGAATATGCATTCTTGCCATAATATTCCAAGCTTGCATGAAGGTCCTCCTCCAAAATGGAGACATAGAGATCCCCATCCATCCTCCCATCAATCTTGCAAGCATAGCCAGGACCCTCCCACATTATACACCCCAAACCATCACTGACCCTCCCCCAAACTTCACTGTGCCACTCACTAGCCTGTCACTGAGGCCCTCCACTGCCTTTTTCCATGCCCATTTCCATCCATCTGAACCTAGCCTGTTGATTTTTGTCTCATCTGACCACACCACCTTCTTCCAGTCCTCCAGAGTCCAGTTCTTCTGTACCAATGCAAAGTCCATCCTTGCCCTCTTGTGCCTGGGAGTGAGAAGTGGTGCCTTCTTCTTCACCACAGCCTTCACACCTGCCTGGTTCAAGTATCTCCTGGTTGTTTGAGATGAGAGAGGCTGGTCTATGATATCTTGGAGTGCTCTGGTGGCCTCCACATCTGTGTCAGCCTTGCCAGAGCTTATGAGGCAAATAGCATGGTTGACATTTCTGTCAGAAAGCTTGGTAGGACAGCCTCCAGATGGCCTGGGCAGGTAGGGACAGTGCTTCCTACAAAGCCTTGAGATGGTGGAGTGGTGTATGCCAGTGAGAGAGGAGGCCTCATGAACAGAATGGCCTGCATTGAGGAGGGGGATGAGGTGGGGTTGTTGGGCAGCAGAGATGGACTTCATGGTTGATTCCAAGAGATGTTATGACTTATTTGGTACATTTTCAACACATTAAACAATGTCACATGATTTGAAGGCTGATGACATGACTCCCAGATAGTGGTTTAGTGTTTTCACCTGTCAGCAACAAAACTGTTGCAATGACATTGCCTTAGAACTTAATTATATCTCAGCATAGACATAACCAAATATAATCAATATAGAATCAAATTGAAGCTGATTAATAGGGCTATCCTATCATTATTTATGCTTATTTATTTATTTTACCTGTGGCACACAATGTCAATCTGTGTGGAATCAACAAACATTGCAACGGTTTTGTTGCCTACTGTATATGGATGACATTTTGGTATTCTCAAAGTCACAGGAGGAACACACTAAACACGTAAATCGAATTTTGGCCAAATTAGAAAACCACAAATTATCCCTTAAACCAGAAAAGTGTTGGTTTGATCAGCCGCAAATTGATTTCCTGGGTTTGGTTATTAGTACCGACTCAATTTGAATGGAAAAGGGCAAAGTTGAGGCAATTGCATCCTGGCCGGAACCGACCTGCAAAAAGGAGCTGCAGCAATTTTTGGGCTTCATCAACTTTTACCAACGTTTTGTACAGGGATTTGCGCAAGTGGCTAAACCACTCACTAAGTTGACGGGCAAGGTCGACTGGTTGTGGACAGACATTCAGTCTGTGGCCTTTCAGGGACTGAAAGACCTTGTGGCGAGGGAGGTTGTACTTAAAATTCCGGACGACGAGGGACAGTTTCGGGTCGAAGTGGATGCCTCAGATTTTGCGATTGGCGGAATTTTGTCTCAGCAAGGAAAGGACCAGCAATGGAGACCGGTGGCTTTTATTTCCAAGGCTCTCAATGATGCAGAACAGAATTATGAGATCTATGACAAGGAAATGCTAGCAGTAATGCATGCCTTTTACGAATGGTCCCATTATCTTAAAGGTGCAAAGGAGATAGTAGAAGTCCTAACGGATCACCAAAATCTGACATACTTCCAAAAAGCGCAGAACCTAAACCGAAGACAAGCACGATGGGTCACGGACTTACAGGAGTACAACTTCATCATTAAGCATCGATCCGGAAAGTCCAACTCAAAGGCAGATTTGTTATCTAGACGAGCAGGACATGCATGAGGGCAAAACGATAATGAAGGTGTCATTCTCCTGAAAGAACACCTGTTTGTACGACTTCTAGACGATGACCGGGCGGTTGATGAATTATTGAAAGATGTGGTGAAAATTCCGAAGCGGCAATGGGAATCTCAAGTGCGCGAAGGATTGGAAAAGGGAGACTAATCGGATTGATTCATTCCTGGGGGCATTCTGGGGTTGTCAAGACATTGGAACTAATAACTCGGGACTACTGGTGGCCGAATATGCGAAAGGACATTGAAAAGTATATCCCTGGATGTGAGATGCCAATGCGCTAAACCCGATCGACAAGCTAGGGCGGCGCCACTCCACCCGAATGAGATTCCTTCGGAGCCTTGGGAAATTGTTTCTGTTGACTTGATCGGCCCACTGCCGGAGTCCAAAGGCAATGACATGGTTATGGTGGTGGTGGACCGATTCACCAAAAAGGCATATTTCCTTCCTACAACGACCAAAATTACATCGCAAGGAGTGGCGGTCTTATTCCGACGGTGTATTTTGGGAGCATGGAATTCCCCGGAAAGTCATCAGTGACCGAGGACCGCAGTTCGTTTCAAAGTTCATGGACGACTTGTATGAAATGCTGGGCATAAAGGCAAATCGATCCACGGCCTATCACCCGCAGACAGATGGACAAACAGAGCGTGTCAACCAAGAAGTCAAGGAGTTCTTGACTATGTTCATCAATCACCAACAAGATAACTGGAGTGATTGGTTGGCAGTGGCACAGTTCTGCCATAATGACCGGGTCCACGCGTCAACGGGATATTCACCATTCTTCATGAACAACGGATGGCATCCTAACAAAGGGGTAAACCCACTTCATGCACCAAAGGTAGTCGCAGTTGAAGAACTGGTCAAGCAAGTCGAGGATGTACATGCCAAGGCAACAGAAGTGCTGAATAAAACTGCGGAAACTATGAAAAAGCGGTATGACAAAAGCAAGGCACCGGCACGAGAATATAAACCGGGTGACAAGGTCTACCTCAGCACGGAGAATTTGCCTACTATTTGCGCTACAAAAAAGCTTGATGGCAAGTTTGTTGGTCCCTTGGAAGTCGTGAAAAAGGTCGGCGCATCTGCGTACCAGTTGAAAATCCTGGCTTCATGGAAGGTTTACAATGTGTTCAACGAGATCCACCTCAAACCATACAAAGAACCTGTTTTTCCCACCCAGAAAGACAAGGTAGCTCAATGCAAAGAGTTACAAATGGTGGAAGAGTCGCAGGATGACGAATACGAGGTGGAAGAAGTCATGGACAGCCGAGTCAGTGGACGTGGCAGTGGACGCTTGGAATACCTAGTCAAGTGGAAGAATTATCCTGTAGAGGAATCCACTTGGGAGCCAGCTGAAAATCTTGATAACGCTAAAAAGGAGGTTCAGAAGTTCCACAAGGCAAACCCTAGCGCCCCACGTCGACTCGTTAATGTACGAGACATGGACTATCAACAGTGGCAAAATCATACTCAGGTGAATGTGCCCAAACGACTGTTTGGATGGGAGAATGGCAAATTCGAGCGGGAATACCTCGAAAAGCTGAAACAGAACTGGCAGCGGTGGAAAGGCGACCGCAAGTTGATTTATGATGAACCGGACATGGAACGGGTGTTTGCAAGAGACTTTGCAAAAATTCCCAGGACGATATCACAGCATTGACTTCCCGGGACGTGAAGTCTTAAGGGGGGGGTCATGTTACGACCTTACGATTTTCTGGCAATTATTTCATATTTTTATCTATTTTCTCTGGGGCCCTATGGACGCATAGGTATACAAGACTTGTAGGCGCCAACCCCTATGTCAATACGCCCATCGGTTAGGTCAGCGGTTAGTCAGCCAGGGCTGTGCCGATAAGAAGACAATAAGGACCGAATGGGGACACGGGCATCGCGGGAAGGAGTAGATAGTCTCCATGGTTTCATTGCTGCGCGCGCATAGCCCTAGGGGCATGCGGCTGCTGCGCACAGACCATGGTTGGGGTATATAAGGTGGTGCGTCATAGGTAGGAGTCTCTAAGACTCTAGATAGTTTCCTCTACACCAGGTCACTAGTCTACTGTGTCGAATCTATCCTCTTATTCTCACTCTTCTCTGAGAGGCTTGTGGTTGTGTGTGGGCTTGTCCTAACATTGAGCTTCTCAAAAACCCTTCTCTTTTGCCCACTCAGCGATCACCTTTGCATCCTCATCTGTCATATCCTCACTGAGGAAATCCTTCCATCCAACTTCCCTAATCCTCATCTTTCCCTTCCAATTCTTTGGCGCCTTGCAGTCCCTACTGAAGTGCCCTTCCTTGCCACAGTTGTAGCAAGTCAACGTCCTCCTCTTTCTATCCACATCCATAGCATTTGGATCCAGCCTTTGTGATGTCGATGCTGCAGCTGGGGGTGGTCCCCTCATCACTCCATTGAAACGGTTCGCAGGCATTGGTGCTGCCCTGTTTTGGGCTCCCTGCAGTGCGGTATACTGCATGCATGTTGTCGGTTGTGCTGCATTTCCATAAAATGTCTTTGCATCCCTCCATGCCTTGTTCAACTCCATGGCCCTTGTGTACCATTTTTCCAAATCCCCTGCTGTCGCTCCATCTCCTGGCACTCCAATCTCCACTATCTTCAAACCCAACTGAGGATTCAACCCTTGACAAAATTGCACAATTAGCACAATCTTGTTGTACCCTGTTAGCATTGCCAATCCTCTGAAGTCAATGATATAATCCTCCACATGTCATTTTCCTTGTGACAAGTTTTGGATCTTCCTGATGGTGTCATCCCACGTTTCCGTTGTGAGGAAAAACACCTTCATCTGTGCTTCAAAGTCCACCCAGCTTGAGAATGGGCGTTGCTTAGTTAGCGGCAGCTGTGTGTTGCTGGGTCTACTTTGTTTCCTCCATTCAGTAGGTTCGTGATCCCATACACTTCCTCCTCCATAGTTGTCCTGGGTCAATATGCCCCCTCCATTTGCCTTCGGTCCTTCTCATCTAAAAACTCCAACTGCTGTTGTAGTTTTATTCCTGCCCAATTCCCAGCTCGATTTGCCATTCCTCCTCTGATTCTCTGTGTCGAAACTCTGATAGTTATTATAATAGTTACATTAGATTAGTTACATTCATTACAATAACTAATGTAATGAATATCTTATCTAATATCTTATCTAATAAGAATAACTATTAATTAGTGTTTCATATTTAATCATAATAGCTTACATAACATTACCACGTGGTTTGTGACACATGTCACAACATGTCACAACTCGTGTGACAATAGTGTGACAATAGTGTGACAAAGTCACGCTTATGTGACATAGTGACATAGTGACGTGACAAGTCACAGGAGTGACATGACTCATCCTATGACATCACTGATAGTCATTAATGACTCATATGACTCATATGACTCATAATACGTCATATAGAACATTATGAGGTCATATAGAATGTTATGGAATATCTATTAATAAAAATGACTCATATAGAAGGATATGATGTCATAAAGAACATCTTAGAAGGAATATTAATAGAAGAAGACTCAGAATGACTCATTAGCAGTACCGGTATTATGTAATAGGTAGATTACACTGTACTTAGGTTAGGGTTTATGAAAGATATATAAGGAGGGTGTTCTGAGCAACTATCCCCTCAGTTTTACAACAAAACTAAACTTTAGTTAAGGCAACTTAAGCTAAGAAATGTAAGTATATTGAAACACTTACTTAGCTTATGTACTGCGCTGCTGGATTTGTTTCAATATCAACATCATTTGATCTTGATGCTCTTCTCTCCTCATCATTCTTCAGACCTTCATCATCGTTTGACTTAGTGTCTAGACTCTTTGTCCAGTGGCTGGGAGCAGACCGAGACTCTGCTTGTTGCTGTCAACTTGGAATGAACCATGACAAGGGCATTGTCTGTAACAGGGAATGCTTTGATATAAATGTGATGTATATTAAGTGAACATACTACCCTGATATTTTGTTTGACTGAGGGCTGATCAAAGTCTGGAAACCAATGAGTCATATTGTCAGATTTGTTCTAAATATGTACATGCATGAGTGAACAAATGAAATATAGACTTGGGCATGAGCTCAGGTGTTTCATGTTGGTATAGCCAGAGGCTTCCACAGAGCTCAGAACTCAACTATCATCATCTTACAATCAAGTAGAAATGAGACTCGTTTACGTCTAGCATATGGTATGCATGTATCAAGTCCGCCAGTTTAAATAAGTGTAGATACATACCACCCACCTCATCTTCACATTCTCAGATACTCATGACTCCTGCCACTGTGCCCATCAAAAGCGCATCGACCGTCCCTCCAGTCTTGGCTTCCAACCACGAATCAAACTCCTCAAACAACCTCAACCCTTCCCCCATCTCTTCCACAGGCACTCGCGCCTTCTTCGCAGGCCATATTCCCTTCTCGTCTAGACCGACAAAGTCCACTCTGAGTCGCTCGTCGTACGACGAAGAGTCCAGTTTGATGACCAGGTCAACCGACCACACGTCCGTATTGTAGAACGAGGCTTCTCTGATGTGGTGTCGCACGTACTCGTCGGGCGGGTTACTGTCCAACGTCCATCGGAGTACGTGGGCGTCGAACGCGATCACTGCGTGTTTTTTTTTTTTTGTCAGTATCAAACCCCCCTCCCAATCGATTCCGGAACAGTAAAAGAAGGGTCACGTACCGGTCCAGATCAATCCAGGATGATACACTGTGAGCGTCAGACTTCGGGTTCCACCTTCTACGTCGAGGATGTCGTTCTCGGCTACCACTCTAAACGTGTCACGCCAAGAGGACAAGTAGCCAGGGTCGACCGGCAATGGGAATTTGTACGGCCTGAGGAACTGTCATTCGTTGCGCACAATGAGTTAGCTAGTGGCATCGAGGGCGCTCGTGCGCGCGTACCGCAGAAAATGGGTACAGGGTATCCCAGTCTGGATTATAAGGCTCCAGCACAACCGGAACAGGCTTAACTTCCGTCTTGAGAAAGTCAGACGCGATATCCGCAACGAGCTTGTCGAACCCAGGTGCGCCGTCCGCCGTCGACAGGTGCAGATGTCTCTCGTTGGATGTGATCTAGAGGCATATGAGTCAGCCAACTCAAATACGATCCGACCTGAACGACGTACGTTTTCAGAGTGGATCACGAACAGCCTCTTTTGGTGCATCTCGTCAAACGGCTCTCTCATCGCAAACACGGCCATGAGCACGACGGTCAGGATGCTTAGAGAGCCAATCGCGCGCGTCAACGTCCGCCTCCCGAACCTGTGTGCAAACGGCAAGGAGAAGGAAGCGGTCATCAGGCAGAGGGCGGAAATGACGGTCGCGATGACGTTGTCTGCCGGGGCGTCTGCTCCGATTCTGCCAATCTGCAAGACAACAATGGAGTTTGAGAAAGTGAGCCAGAAGAACGAAAAAAAAGGAAAAGAAACGCACCAGCGGCACGAAGAATTCGACAACGGCGAGCACGAACATGGTGCCCGTCATTAACGGAGACACACTCGCCAATGCGTACGTCACCAACGACAACTCGCCCTTTCCTCCTCCTCCTCTCGCAAACACCGGGTTGAGCACCAAGGCGACAAAGAGCGGGAACCCGGTGATGAAGAAGAGCGCCGCCGAGCCGATATTGACCAGCTGCAACACGCACGCCGTGCCAGACTGGACGAGGAGCATGGCGGTGAACATGGTTTGCTCCAACACGGGCTCCGCAAAGACGTAGCGGAGGAGGAGGGACTGGGAGAGGAGGATCCCGAGCAACGTCGGGACGCCATACAGCGCCACGGCCGAATACTCGTTTGCGAACCAGCTCATCCCGCGATCGATCACCCTCGCCATGACGAGCGCCACGAGGTTGGGAACGACAATCCCACCCACGCACGCGGCTAGTACTGCGACCATGCCCCGCGCCTGCACGACCCATACGCTACTGCCTGCGCCGCTCCTCTGGAGCCAGACGAAGAGCAGGGACGCGAGAAAAAGGAGGGTGTACATGACCCGAGCTGTGGCGAACGAGTAGACGACGAAGGTCCCGATGTAGGAAAAGAAAACGGTGGAAGGAGGTGCATATCCAACCGTGAGCGTGGGCAAAGGCGAGCGGTCTGACGAGAGGTACTTGACGAGCGCGAGAACGTTTTCGGCCATATGCTGGGCGACGCCAGGCTGTATGTTCTCCACGAGATCCTACATACAACACAGCCACCATCAGTATTCTTCACGCTCCTAGTAGACGCAGGCTAGTAAAAACCCAGGGACGCACTTTGCGCATATGGTATAAATAGCTGTTGCCCACTATGGCCATCTATGAGGTTGGACCCCACACAAATTCTTGATCAACATCACGTGTTTCAAACGAAGACAATGGGGCGGAAACCGCTTACATCCAACCCGGTCACGTTGAGGTATTCTTCAAACTGTCGGAAATCGGTGCTAGGAATGGTGAGCGAGTGCTCTGCGGGCGAGAGGAGGAAACGTACTCTGAGAGAATGATACCGGAGCTAAAGATCTCGTTTGCGAGGATCGTTCCAAATGGTCTTGGGACATGGGCGTAAGCCTGGATCATCTGTTCAGACGATGCCTGGAAAAGCAGTTCGCGTCCGGTCGTGCCCGCCGCTTCAAGGTTGATCACTGCCCGGACGCTGGGAAATCCGAATTTCAGAACAAGTAGATCGACGGGATGAGATGGAGGGGGAAACGTACCTCGATGCTGTGGGATGCTGTGTCGAATAGAGATGTGAGCCGTCTTGCAGACTTTCCTCTGCATTGTTGAACACTGTCCGAGCTCGGCGTCAATCCCCCATGTCGCCCAAAAGTAACACTTACAAAAGATGATCGCGTGCTCCGGGGACCACGCGGGCGTGTGGACCAGGACCCGCATCACATCCATCATCACACCCACGCACAGCGCGTCGTCCGCGGCACCCGGACTCGGCAGAGTGCTATCTAGATGGGCGTTGACAAGAATCGCGTGCTCCTTGCCTTGCGGTGTGCCATTCGATATCCGGACGACGATGTTGGTCAGGTTGACGTACGTCTTGTACAGCCTCTTGCCCATCATGTCGAATCTGTGTTTCTGTTAGTTAGTATGGTAGATAGGCAGAAAAGACGCACCGGTGGCTCCCGCTCCCTTGCTGCCTCCACACCTCACACTGGAGCATTCTCGCACCAGAGCCCATTCCGCCCATACCCTTACCTGCGCCGGAAACGGCCTCCACCACCTTCTCGCACTCTTTCTGGAACAAGAGGGCTTGGTCGAAGAACCAGCTATCTGCGAGAGCATGTTCGTACGAGCCGACAGTTCTATAGCCGATGTCTTCCGAAAGGTAGCGGGCAACGTCGAGGATGCGTGTTTCGGAAATTTGAGGGAGGTGTGTGCGTGGGTCCGTGCTGTGGGAAGTATGAGGATTTGAGGAGCAGAGTCACGAGACGGCAAGAAAGGAAAGTGACTAACAGCTCGGTTAGAGGCGCGGGTAGATCTGGGGAGGGTGATATGTGTATTTATATTAAACGAGCGCACGACGGACGCGGCACACGAGTTGTAAAAGAACGAGATAGAAGAGACGAAACATGTGGTCAGACTGAGAGTGATTGGTGTAGGAGAGAGAGTGGCACACTCACCATGGTGGTGCCGGAACGCGACGAGTGGTGCGCCGATGAGCACGGGCGAGAGGGCCAAGAGAGATTTCAGCAGTCCCCAGCGTCGACTGCGAGTAGAGGGTGGTGTACTAGGACTGGGACGAGCCAAGCCCGAGACAAGTGTGGAAGGACTTGGGCCGACAGCATGGCGGTGGCGTGCGCTGCCTGGGGACATGTAAGATTTTTCTTGAATGTCTCGAGTGGGTGGAGTTAGTAAGTAGTAGAGTCTTGAAGCGGCCTCTCTATAACAAGCGCTGCAAAAAGGTTTGACGGACGAGCGTCAATCAGCAACACGGCCAAAGCAGTCGGTCGCGGTCGGTTATGGTCGGTTACTAAGTGGCGCGACGCGTGCGCCTGATCCCGGTCTCTGCCTCCGTCTCCGTCTCCAACGCTTTGAAACCTTGTTTGTTCTTCATTTTTCACACTTGCCATTGCAACTCGGATGCATTTGGCGGTCATGCTGCAATGGCTGAAGTTCATAAGCTCAGTAATCCTTACCAGACGAATCGTATTGTAGTATTAGCGCGGCTGTCAGTGACTCATGTCTGACGTCATCATGCAACGCCTGCTCCACGTGCGTCGACATATGTGCCTCAGCGGGTTGAAGTACAAGCGCGGTTACTTGCGGCTAGTGTGGCCAATGTCAGGCAGGATCCGCCGGGAGCTTCGAGTCAAGTCTGCAGTGCGTACCCGAATATCGCATTTAATGACATGCTCGATGGGCCCAACAGCCCTTTCACTGGTCTTTTTGATAGATCTGTCTCCGATCTCGTTGCACAATCGGAAAATGAGAGAGAAGCAGGTAGGTAGGTAGGAGGGATGGTAGTAAGTGGCGATTGGGAAAAGCAGGTAATGTAGTAGGCGAGCCTGGGCGTGGGTGGAAGCGCAACGTGCAATATTGAATAGTAACACGCATCTACAATTCTCTTATTGGCTCCACGGTCCTGGAAAAACCATTTTATACGCTAAGGTAATGAATAACTAAGACATACTAGTGTTGAAAAAAAAAAACGCATCGATGAGACGCAAATCATTAGGAGAAAAAGCATACCAGAACTACTACACGAACGAAAAGGAGTGTAAGACCGATCAGGACGTTGATATCTGCCGGGTGGAGGAAACTGTAAACTGCCGCTTCTCCGAGTCCTCCTCAGCAGCCATTTTCCACAACTCTGCTAGCTTGTATCTTTTCGTCGAAGTGTGGTAATGAATATATCCCCTAAAAAACGCCTGATACGCAGCCAACGCTTCGGGTCTGTCCTGCAGAACTGCGAGGACCTCCTTGTGCGCCTTGACGGTCTCGTCCACGAGGTACTGGAGAGCATCAAGCTTCGTTTGGCCAGTGCATCGAGCAATGTTGGAGATGCAGTTGACATTTTCGTTCGCGAGTTCTTCTTTGTAAAAGGAAAAAATGTCGCTGGAGGAGTGGTGGTAAGCACAGTGGCAATCGAAAGGGAGGACGAGACACTTACTTGAGAAAATTGATGTAGTTCCCTAGGGCGGGTATTGACTTGCAGAGGATAACAGAGATGGAGTCAGCCTTATGTGTAGGACTGTTGGGTGTACATGCATACCTCGACATAAGAATTGAAAGGTACGCTGGGGGGAAAGACGAATATTGCGTAAGGCTTATCAAGGCCCGTTAGATTTCGCAAAAAAACGGGGAATTGTTGTGCGGAGGATGAAATCTAAAATGCAAGTTCATTCGACGTCGACAAGACGTGAGGCGTATGGCACCGACCGGCTTGTGTTGCATCTCATATTCCATCATGCACCCCACAATAAAGTTCATGCTTGCTAGCAGTATCATATTGGCTGGGACACGGTCATAGTGAAGAGGAAGCTCTTTGAGAAGGATGTCGCAGGCGTCCATAATAGGATGGTTGTGCGGGATGGATTTGAAAAACCGGTCGCAGAACGCACCGAGCAAGTCGGTGTCGTTCCCGCACATGTCTTCCAGGGATGTAACAGCCGCGCTGTAGAGCGCGATGTATACCCGCATGCGGATGTCCAGGATGTGGCCATACGCGATTGATGTGATGGAGACGCCGACGGGTAGGCGAATGCCAATATGTGCTGGCCCTTGGAATGAGATGCCGCGTTCTTGGGCACCGCGAATACACGCATCGTGTAGCTCTTGGTCATACTCTTTACTTTCAAACTGTATCTGGAGTTGACCCAAAAGTTTATCTAGAATGTTTTGAATTTGGAGAGCGTCCGCCTGAGATGTGATGATTTGACTATGTGTCTTGGGCGTGAGGAGAGGAAGCAACGCACCTTGTCCATTGCCATTGGGAAGAGTTGCCGTTGCAGATTTGAGAAGAGGGAGTCGTGAAAGTTTTTATATCATCGCCACATAAAAATATGAATGACGAATGACCATATGTATATGTTGCATTGTGATTGAGCGCCAACGCATTGCAAATTTTCTCATAGATGTCAGAATAGAATTGATTGTGGCAATGTAGGAAACTCCGAGTCGCGGGATTACTGATGTCATGGAGTGCAACTCATCTGAGTCGTTCTTCAGCGGAGAAATCAGGTCGAATCTGGATCGTCGGGAACGTGTCGCAAGCATTCTTGATACGAAAAGTTTCTATCGAAAGAATGATATCCACGGGAAACATCTTTTGACTATTTGACATATCAGTGATGCGGAGACATCGCAAAATGAAAGGCTCGGTTTTTTTCCCGTCCGAGATCGGCCATCAGCAGAGCTGCCAGAGCATGACAAAGTCACAGTCTGCGCCACGGTCACCGGTCACTAATACTGTTCCCGGTCAATGCTCAATGGTTCTAGTATCACTGTAAGGCAGCTGTACTTATATAGTTTGGAGCCTTCAAGGGCGCTTATATTCGGAATATGGCCCGGAGCACGTGCCAGGTAAGGATCTGTGTCTGGCACTTTGGGACCTCCTATCGTCGTTGAGGTAGTGATCGGCCTCCATGAACTTGGTGCATTCGATGAGCTGTCTACGAGAGCCGGACTCGCGGAGCCGTTGCCAAGTTTTCTTCTTGTTTTTCTACGCATGCTCAAATAATTGACTTCATTCTACACAGTATGCTCAAATGATTTACTTTACCTATGAGCACTGCGACGACCATTTCCACTGCATTTTTTGTTCACCGCTAGATCCCAGAAGTACAGGAGCAGCTGCCACGGATACTATCATTCCCTGGGTGTTTGAAACTTTTTGAAAACTCGTCTCGGAAATGTGCTTGCGAGCGGATTCCTGCCTCCGGCTTCTTGTAGGAGGTATATGTACTTCTTATCTATACTTTTGTCCAATATAAAGCTGGGAATCCATAGCTGATCGCTGGAGATTGCTTTGCCGGCGTCGAGGACGCGAAAACCGAAGTGTTTGAAAGTTTGGAGTCACATCAGTCACATCCCTTAACATGCCTGTTCGGTCTCCGCTCGGCTTGAGCTGATGCAACGCGCTAATGAATCAACGCTAGTTTGCATCACGCGTGACCTTATCTTATCCCGCTGTGTGTAATGCCTACGCAGCCATCCTGTATACCTTTTCCCCAACACTCCTTTCCTTTCGCAGATACACTTGCTTACTAGTACAATCAACCATTCTCTGATGACATTAGGTACATTCATAGTACATCAGCAAACTTGGGGGCTCTCTGCAGAGGCCTCTGCAGCACTGTGGAGGTACCACAGAGCCCACAGGACCTGGAGATAAGGTATATGTGCTGGCAGTCTGTGGCAGTCAAGTAAATAACTGTTCCAACAAGCCACAGAGTCCACAGAGTCCCACAGAGTCCCACAGAGTCCCACAGAGCCTAGAGAAAAGGTATATGTTTCTGTGCAGTACTACCACAGTCTGCAGGCAGTCTGTGGCAGTCCAAGTAAAATAACTGTTCAACAAGCCACAGAGCCCCACAGAGTCCCACAGAGTCCCACAGAACCCCACAGAGTCCACAGAGCTAGAGAAAAGGTATATGTTCTGTGGCAGTCCAAGTAAAAAACTGTGCCATAAGGCACAGAGCCACAGAGTCCACAGAGTCCCACAGAGTCCCACAGAGCCTGGAGAAAAGGTATATGTTTCTGTGCAGTACTGCCACAGTCTGCTGGCAGTCTGTGGCAGTATCTGTGGGACTCTGTGGGACTCTGTGGAACACTGTGGGACTCTGGTCAATTAAAGTAATATATGAACATAAATAACTTGCCAATGACCAGGATTGAACTCACAACCTTAGAGCACAGCTGAAGCAATACAGACATTACACCAAACTGGCATTGTTATGTTGGTCTCAAAAGACATATATCCTACATCCTATCCAGTGGACTTAGTCTTGCCACTGCTCTCACTCGACTAAATCCTATTTTCTGAGTCAAGATTCACAAATCCAGGCTTGAGTGTGTGACAAGAGTTGTAGTATGGAAGAAGGCGCACAACCTTCATTGCTGGTAGAAACGATTCCAACCAGTGATTCATAAGTTATTCATGTTTAGCCAATTGACAAGCCATTGCAGACAGCTGCAGTGCTGATACAGAGTCCCACAGAGTCCCACAGAGTCTGGAATCACTGCAGGTCACCACAGAATTACTGCAGGTCTCTGCATGTTACACCTATAACGTGTTTAGATCGTCAATCTCAAGGACGACGAGAGCAAGGCCTTCTCAAGGAACAGCCAAGCTACTACACGAGTGTAAGACTGGAGAGTGAGAGTGTGCTGAGACGAGCTAACAGTTCAGTCGAACGGTTTGACCGTTAAAACTAGACTGGAGGTCCAGTCTATGGATTGCAAGGTTTATATACATTACAGGAGGGCATAGACATGTGATAATAAAGGTAAGCATGTGATAATAAACGCTGGCATGTGTTAAAGGAATGTTACATGTGATAAAAGCGATAAGCATGTGATAAGAGGAACTCTGCATATTCGACGAAGTAAGAAGAGCATAATAATGAGAAAAACGTACTGCATAGGGATAGGGGTTTTACATAAGCATACTTGAGGCGTGATTGTAACACTGCAGGTCTCTGCAGATCACTGTGGATTCACTGCAGGCCACTACAGGTCACTGCAGAATTACTGCAGGCCACTACAGGTCACTGCAGGTCACTGCAGGTCACTGCAGAATTACTGCAGATCACTGTGGATTCACTGCAGGCCACTACAGGCCACTGCAGGTCACTGCAAAATTACTGCAGGCCACTGCAGGTCACTGCAAAATTACTGCAGGCCACTACAGGTCACTGCAGGTCACTGCAGAATTACTGCAGATCACTGTGGATTCACTGCATGTCTCTGCAGAATTACTGCAGGTCACTGCAGAATTACTGCAGATCACTGTGGATTCACTGCAGGTCTCTGCAGAATTGCTGCAGAATTACTGCAGATCACTGTGGATTCACTGCAGGTCTCTGCAGGTCTCTGCAGGCTTGCTGCAGAATCACTGCAGGTTCACTGCAGGTCACTGTGGATTCACTGCAGATTTACTGTGGCTTCACTGTCAGCACTGTCAGCACTGTGGCACTGTGGGCACTGCAGCTGTCTGCAAACATTCTGCCAATTCACTGCCAGGTTACTACAAAATCACTGTGTCATGACCTGTTCTCAACGGTCAAAATCTCTAAGACATTTTATTCTTTTTCTTGTATTTTACAATAGCTGTAGCCAAACATCTTAGTCAGGTTGGCGTCTATCTTATCTAGTCAGCGCTAAGATTAGATTAGATTAGATAGCGATTAGATAGATTACGGACTACCGGACGATGACTCATGGACTATGACTCAGGCTTACCAATGCGCAGCAGCGGGGCCGATTATGTTATTCCTTTTACTCATACTTACTCAGCGTAGCTACTATTATTAGAGTGGTGCACAGACCACCCTTGTAGTATATAAACTGAGCAAGATAGCACCCAGAGTCCTCAGTCGAGTTCTCTCGGGTTTCCACTCTACCCTCACTCCTCTCCTCTATAGTCTGCTGTTGGGGCCCTAAGACGTCACGTCAAGGGGTAGTCCTGATACACTGCAGATTCACTGTGGGCACTGTGGGCACTGCAGGCTTCTGCAAACATTCTACTTGAAGTCTGTGACTTGTCTGCCAGTCCTGCAATGCTGTGGGCACTGTGGGGAAACCCCAAGTTTGCTGATGTATATATACCCATACCATGTCACATACCGTAGCTTTTGACACCCCAAAACCTTGACCACTCATATCGAGCAACATCAAGACCTAAAAGCTCCAAACCTTTTAAGTGTGATGCACCTGAGACTCAACATCCCAGCCCACATCCTCACACTGCAGTAATTCAAACTCCACTCTGCACCATTGTCACGCCCTTCACAAACTCTCCATCATGCCAGCTCTAGTTATTGTTTAGCCAACAGAATTTGCAAATACCTTACCTTGAACATAAACACCCCTTATATGAATTTTATTTGACTATCCATGGGTAAAAAACCATCCAGACATCATTTTTTACATATTTAGCGATTTTCTGCCTATTATTTCTGCCATTCTACCAAATTCTGATGGATTCTCCTCAAAGAAATGCTATACAAATCTCAGTGAATACTATAACTACCGATTCCGAGAGTTATTAGAGCACAGGACCACAGGAAGTGGTGGAAATTCAAGTTTTCAAACACCCAAGTACTTTCAAACCCACATGAAATGATAGTAGAGAAACAAAAACAAAAACCTTTATTTGGCTGGGTGTGGCAAACTTGTTGCTTTCCCACATCTCAAAAAAAAAAAACTAAACATACACAAATTCTATGATATTTTACCTAATTTCATGAAAAGGGGTTTAAAACATGTTGAAAGCAGTAGCAGCCATAATGATGCATTGCCTGTGGGACACTGATGAGTGATGTGAGAATCAGCAATGTGCTCAGACTACAAGTTAGTCTGACCACACTCCAAGCTCAGGCAGTTCTAGGTTTGTCCTAGCTTTGCTTGGAATGGGCTTGGAATGGGCCCAGACTGCACTTGTAGTTCAAGTTCCATTTTGAGTGGGCTCTCTGCCAAAAATCTGAGCTTGGAATTGAAGCTTGGAATACAAGGACTCCTCATAACCCACTCAGATTCTGAGATTTTTTTTTTTTTTGGGGGGGGGGGGTGTTTCAGGACTACCCTTGGCATGATGCCTTAGGGCCCCAATGTTGAAGTCACTTTAACCACTGTGCAAAAGGCCTGAGCCAGACATGAAAGTCTGACCTCATATTTAAGCTCTGTGTAGCACCCCCCAGCTAGGTGCTTTCAACACTCTATTGCACATAGTGATCTTTAACTGATGAAGCAGCAACTTGTTACATCAAGTACTCGCTTTTCCAACACCCAACAGAAGACTTAGGAGGAGAAGAGATGAGGGTAGGAAGGAAACCTGAGAGAACTCAACTGAGGACTCTGGGTGATAATGCCTCAGTTTATATACTACAAGGTGGTCTGTGCACCACTCTAATAATAGTAACTACACTGAGTAAGTATGAGTAAAAGATATAGCATAAGCAGCCCCTGTTGCTGCGCATTGGTAAGCCTGAGTCATAGTCCATGAGTCATTGGTCTGGTAGTCCGTGATCTAATCTAATTGTAATTGTAATCTAATCTTAGCACTGACTAGATAAGATAGACACCAACCTGACTAAGATGTTTGGCTACAGCTATTGTAAAATACAAGAAAAAGAATAAAAATGTCTTAGTGAAATGGAGCATTGAGAATGAGTCATGACAGGGGGGGGAATAAAGTGCTCCCCACACCCTCACTACCCTACCTGCATGTCTGTGTGGGTTGAGCTGTTGAGCAGCAATCAATGTCCATCAGACATAGTTCATCTCAGTGGTGTTGCTGTCATGAATGATGAGCTCATATGTCCATGATGACAAAAGTATTGTATCACTGTCAACAACAGTGGCCAGAGACCTCTCCAGGTCTTCCACTCATAGAGTGGAGATACTCACATGAAAGAGCAACTGAACATATATTCAAAATCTACCTGTCTTATGTATATACACTTTTGTGTATATGACAATATTCTAATATATGTAAATAAAAGAAATAAAACACCCCTAAGGGTCAAATTAGTGATAACCACATTGAGGGCTATACATAGGGGCATTTGGGGTGAAGATCATTCAGCATGAGCCAACCCATGTCAATCACTATCCCCAGTATCCATGTGGCCTATGGGCAACCCATGTCCTTGATAGGAAACATTCTTATCTCAGATATGGATGATGAGCCTGCTCTGCCTCCACAAAAAAAGAAGCTCTGCACTCACTATGATCCTGCCTCAGACCACCCTTCACTCTTCTACAATTACACCAGCCTTTGCTTTCCTCCTCTTCCTACCTGTGGTCTCTTCTTCCACAACCTTGTCAACCACCAGGAACAGGCAAACAAGAGGGTGATCCCTCCAGTGCTCACCTCAATGTGTTATAGTTTCTTTCCTCTTCATTACCAGATGTTCCATTATTAGCTCACAACTGTGCATCTTATATATTGGATGCTATCTCCTTTTCCATAGTTACTTCATATTTCCTTTCTCAGGTAGCTACAGCCTCATTCCCTTTTACAATTCCCATTGTTCTCCAAACATATATAAACCCCATGTATAGTACAGTATCTCTAGTTCCAATTTAGATGAGTATTGCTCTCAACATCACTTGATCTCAACACTCTCCTCTCTTCATCATTCTCAAGACCTTTGTCATCATTTGACTTAGCATCTAGACTCTTTGTCCAGTGACTGGGAGTGGACTGTATCAGGACTACCCTCACCATGACAGCTTAGGGCCCCAACAGAAGACTTAGGAGTAGAGGAGATGAGGGTAGGGAAGAAACCCAAGAGAACTTGAGTGGTGATAGTTGCTCAGTTTATATACTACAATGGTGGTCTGTGCACCACTCTAATAATAGTATCTATGCTGAGTAAGTATGAGTAAAAGTGATAACATAATCAGCCCCCGTTGTTGCCGCATTGGTAAGCATGAGTCATAGTCCATGAGTCATCAGTCTGGTAGTCCATAATCTAATCTAATCTTAGCATTGACTAGATAAGATAGATGCCAACCTGACTAAGATGTTTGGCTACAGCTATAGTAAAATACAAGAAAAAGAATAAAAATGTCTTAGAGAATTTGACCATTTGAGAACAAGTCATGACAGACTGAGACTCTGCTTGTTGCTGTTGACTTAGAACAAACCACAACAAGGGCATTGTCCATAACACAATGTCACCAAACCACAGTGGTGAGGCTTGTGTTGGATGTCATGACTTGTTCTCAACAGTCAAATTCTCTAAGACATTTTATTCTTTTTCTTGTATTTTACTATAGCTGTAGCCAAAGATCTTAGTCAGGTTGGTGTGTCTATCTTATCTAGTCAGCGCTAAGATTAGATTAGATAACGATTAGATAACGATTAGATTAGATTACAGACTACCGGACCGATGACTCATGGACTATGACTCAGGCTTACCAATGCGCAGCAGCAGGGGCCAATTATGTTATCACTTTTACTCATACTGACTTAGCATAGATACTATTATTAGAGTGGTGCACAGACCACCCTTGTAGTATATAAACTGAGCAACTATCACCCAGAGTCCTCAGTTGAGTTCTCTTGGGTTTCTTCCCTACCCTCATCTCTTCTCACTCCAAGTCTATTATTGGGGCCCTAAGCCGTCACAACGAGGGTAGTCCTGATATTGGAACTGAGCATGTAGGATCTGAACCTGCCAATGTCATCCTGTATATTTCAAATTATCCAAACATGGGTAAAAACCAACACAACAATAAAAAATCTCCATCCACAATCCTGACCATTGGTGGCTATTCAACCATGGGCCACTGCTGTGAAAACTTTTCACATTGTCCTTTTCCTGAACCATCTAAGGTGTAGATCCTTGGACATTCCCATTCAATGCATTTTGGGCTTGGCAACTCTGTATGAGATGGAGAAAAGAGAAAAAGGGAGGACACATCTCTTTTGAAGATTTTTAATTTGTATAGGAAGCCAAACCTTAAAAAGGGGGTACTGTCATGACTTGTTCTCAATGTTCTATTTCACTAAGACATTTTTATTCTTTTTCTTGTATTTTACAAAAGCTGTAGCCAAACATCTTAGTCAGGTTGGTGTCTATCTTATCTAGTCAGTGCTAAGATTAGATAATGATTAGATTAGATTACATACTACTGGACTGATGACTGATGACTCATGGACTATGACTCAGGCTTGCCAATGCACAGCAATGGGGGCTGCTTATGCTATTACTTTTACTCATACTTACTCAGAATAGATACCATTATTAGAGTGGTGCACAGACCACCCTTGTAGTATATAAACTGAGCAACTATCACCCAGAGTCCTCAGTCAAGTTCTCTTGGGTTTCTCTCCTACCTTCACCTTCTCCACTCTAAGTCTCCTGTTGGGGCCCTAAGCCATCATGGCAAGGGTAGTCCTGATAATATGAGTGTTGAATCATGCCAGATCATGCTGGGTCATGCCAGATCATGCTGGATCATGCCAGATCACACTGGGTCATGCCAAATCACTATGCACCTTTCTTAAAATGGGGATAGTTTGAGTGTGGCTATGTCCACAAGCGTGATGCGTGTGCAATGTGCGAGATCCAGTGTGTTGATAAGCAGGTGTGAAGTGTGAGACAGCGGTAGTTGAGCATGAGAGCTAATTGTTGTATGAGCATAAGTGCGGGCAGCAGGCTTTTATTATTTGCACCCTATTTTACTTATATATGGTATATACTTCCATACTCATGCACACTTCTGCTGCATCATATCCAATGCACAGATGTTCCGATTAGCACTCCACATCCAATATGCGGAAGTGGTTCTGATATGCACTGCAGCTCAGACATATCCAATGCTCGCATAATCCCAACAACCTTAATGAAAATACATGGATAATTGAATATTGTCCAATATGGTCAGTCATATGTACCTGGCAACTGTCAGTGGGCATTATGGTTGATGATAGCTTCAAAACTGAGAGAATGGATTTGAGATGGGCAATTCACACTTCTTGGGGTATTAGTTTCCATCAGCCATTTCCTTTCTGTGATTACAGAGCTACCTTATTTGGTGTGTCAACAGTGATCTGTAGCTGCAGCCCTGCCCTGATGCATCATGTGCAGGCTTCTGCATGCCTCCCACCACCTTGTCCTGCCACCCACCACTGTGTCACCTGCCACCTGCCACTGCACCACCTGCAAGACAAGGGATACCTAGGATAGTCTGTTCTTTCAACCTTCATTTCTGTGCTCATCAACAAAATATCTACAACAGAAACTATCTAGAGCCTAAGGCTCTAAGTCACAACCAGTCTCACTAAATACTACAACCTCATGTCTTCCTCATGTCATCCTGGTCCACTTACATAATCCAAGCCTGATATGATAAGATCAAATCTTAACACTCATACTTCAAACCAATATTTCATATGCTGCATGATCAGAATAGAGTACATACTGGTAAACTCTAAATGTTAGTCTTCCAACTCCCTACATCTACCTGAGTTGACTTATTTCCAGAATTCTGAACCACCTGCTGTAGTTCATTCAATTGTTTTGTAAAATGCACTGTTGTTGGATGCATAATTCCCATGACTTGGTGCATTGACTTGACAGCAATGGCAAGCACAGACTCTGCCTCAATCCATCTGTTCTGATACATATATGTCATGGCTAAATTGGCCATGCTGATAAGAGTGTCTGGGTGGTCAGATCCAAGTTTTGCTTTCCTTGCCTTCACCACATCCAGCTGCAGTTTCTCTGCTTCACTCCACCTTCCCTGAAATTTGTATGTTGATGCCAAATTGTTCATGCCAGTGAGAGTGTCTGGGTGATCTGATCCAAGCAGTGCTTTTCTTGCCATCAGCACATCTAGCTGCAGTTTCTCAGCTTCATTCCATTTCCCCAGGTTCCAGTATGTCAATGCCAAACTGTTCATGATGGCAAGGGTGTCTGGGTGGTCTGATCCAAGCTTAGCTTTTGTTGCCTTCAGCACATACAACTGCAGTTTCTCTGCTTCATTCCATCTTCCCTGATCATTGTATGTCAATGCCAGATTGTGCATGCCAGTGAGAGTGTCTGGGTGGTCTGTTCCAAGCTTTGCTTTTGTTGCCTTCACCACATCCAGTAGCAGTTTCTCTGCTTCATTCCATTTTTTCTGATTCCAGTATGTCAATGCCAAACTGTTCATGCTGGCAAGAGTGTCTGGGTGGTCTGATCCAAGCTTTGCTTTTGTTGCCTTCAGCACATCCAGCTGCAGTTTCTCTGCTTCATTCCATCTTCCCTGATCATTGTATGTCAATACTAAATTGTGCTTGCCAGCGAGAGTGTCTGGGTGTCCTGATCCAAGCTGTGCTTTTCTTGCCTTCACCACATCCAGCAGCAGCTTCTCTGCTTCATTCCATCTTCCCTGATCTCTATATGTTGATGCCAAATTGTCCATGCCAGTGAGGGTGTCTAGGTGGTCTGATCCAAGCCTTGCTCTTCTTACCTTCACCACATTCAGCTGCAGTTCCTCTGCTTCATTCCATCTCCCCTGAAATTTGTATGTTGATGCTAAATTGCTCATGCTTGTGAGAGTGTCTGGGTGGTCTGATCCAAGCTTTGATTTCCTTGCTTTCAACACATCCAGCTGCAGTTTCTCTGCTTCACTCCATCTTCCCTGAAATTTGCATGTCAATGCCAAATTGTCCATACTGGTGAGAGTATCTGGGTGGTCTGATACAAGCTTTGCTTTTCTTGCCTTCACCACATCCAGCTGCAGTTTCTCTGCTTCATTCCATCTTCCCTGATCATTGTATATCAATGCCAAATTGTCCATGCCAGTGAGAGTGTATGGGTGGCCTGATCCAAGCCTTGCTTTTCTTGCTTTCACCAAATCCAGCTGCAGTTTCTCCACTTCATTCCATCTGCCAATTCGATTAAACACAAGTGCAAATCTCTCATGCTCATCATCATAGTATACTGATTCCACAGCCTTGTCAATTCCAAACTGATAATTTGACTCAATATGTGGAGCAAGCTGTTGACAAAATGTGTAATTGTCTTGCCCATAGTCAAGCTCTATAGAACAGGATAGCAGTGCCCTTGCTATCTTGTACCAGATGGAAACTTCTGTTTTTGATATCCTATTCCTGCTCCATGAATGGACTAATGGATGTATAAAGTACTGTGCATTCTTGTTTCTAATCAAAGAAAATGAGAGCAGTACTTGGATGCCACTCAAGAACTGCATTCTGTCCCATTCACCATTTTCACTCAAAAACAAAGTTTGAGAATCCAATAGTGCTGCTGATAGTGGAAGGGGAGGCTTTGTGCCTCCTTTCAATTCTCTCTCCACGTAATTTTCAGCAGCATTCTTGAACAATACTTCTGGGATATTGGCATGGTGCAGAAATGCAAAAATATGTATCAGAGTGATGGCACTCTGTGCTGAAAATGCTGCTGACCCTATTTCTCTTGCAGCCCTAGTCTCAATCTCCTGCATAGATATTTCCCATGTTCCATATGTTGAACTTCCATAGTTGGATGCACCTTTGAATTCTTCACCAGACATTAATCTTTTCTGGTGCTTGGAGTATATGTCCAGATAATCCTCAATGCTACAACCACAGGTTTGAATATATGACCCAGCTTGATCAAGGGCAAGTGGGATGCCACCCATTATCAAAACAAGCTGTCTGGCTGACTGCATGTGATGGTCAGATGACCCATGCAATAAGGCTGACTCCAGGAGCAGTGAAACAGCCTCATCCTCTCCCATTTCAAGCACCTCTATTGAGTTTTTTGCCAATGTGATTCTCTGTAATGCAGGATTTCTGCTTGTTATCAAAATATTGCCAGTATTTCTTGGTGGGAGGTACTTTTCAACAATTTCATACCCTCTATCTGCATTATCATACACAATGAGCCAGTTGGCTCTCTGAGAAATCCATTTGAGAGCTAAAGCAGCTGAATCAGTTGTTGCACCTGATGTGATATTATGTGAATAGGCAATATGTTTCAGTGAAAGGTCAATAGTCTCTTCAGAAGAAGCATCAATCCAGAACATCTCAGAGAACCTAGGACATTCAACTATCAACCAAGGCCAAGGATAGTGGCATACTCACAATTGGTCATTCTGCTCAATGAATTTGAGGCAAATCTGAGTCTTTCCTATTCCTCCCATGCCATACAGAAGAAATGATTTCCTCTCCCCTCCTTCATTTTTCCCAAAATGTTCCTTTAACCTGTCAAGGTATTTATCCTGGCCTATAAACACAGTACTGGAATGTTTCAGAGGTGGTAAAGGTGGTAGGACTGAAGTGGGTGGAGCCAAATTGATGTTAATTATCTAGAATCGTAATGATTATAACACTAATCCACACAGACAGAAAGAACACACTTGATCCCTTTGAACTTCCGTGATATCCCGAGCAGTCAATGCAAGATCACGAGCACCAGAGAGGAAGCCCGAGTTTGTGTGGGGCCTAAGAGATTCAGCCTAAAGGAAAGCAATTAGAAAAACCCCATCGTAAGTTTGGTGATTGTACTGATAGTTTCTTCTGCATTGGTACGTCGTAGTCAATAGGAAAGGTGGAAAGTAACGGATGTCACAGCCGTTGCCGTCGGCAAACCCCGTCATGAGCGCTAACGACGATTTTTAGGCGATGCTCTCCACTTAGGTATGAACGGGAAAAGGGATTGGATGGCGCAGTGCTCGTGGAAGTACTTAGGTAACAACTTTGCATCGGTCAGTACTCAGTATTGTATAGAAGCAGAGATAACTTAGTTTCAGCAGGACGCTCTCCCGCACGGTTTCTCGATGGAAAACCTTGGACGACAGCCATATACGAGTCGAGTAGTCGAAATGCGAGAGGCTTGCCCCGAGCATTTCCTCTGGTATGTCGTTGCATGGAATTGCAAGCCTCCCATAACAACACCGTTAGGTTGATATACTTTCTTCTTTAGCCAATTTCCGTCATCAACACAGACCACATGAAGCACGGAAAGATTTATGCTGTGTTCAAGCAATAGCATTTACTGGTGCTTCTTCTTCCACTCCGTGCCGCATCGAAAATGGACAAAAAACGCATTCATATGCGTTGAGAAAGACGGGCAGGTGAGTCGTGATTGATGGAAAAGACGAGAGTGTATGCGTGCAGCTGGATCATGGGGTGCGTCAGTATCCCATGCGTGTCATACTTGTATTCTTCTAACATGAACGGAAAACAGGATCCGCAAACTCTCCTGCCACACCATGAATGAGCATCTCAGCTTGCCGAGATCAAGGGACGAAGAGCAAGTGAATGGCTGACGGAAACAAAAATCCTAGCGATCGATTAAAAATATAAGTGGAGAACGTCACCCAACATCTAGTACCACCCTGCATGCCTCGGAAATCATGGCTGGCTTGAGTGGCCTCGATTGATTCTGCAGGTAACTGGGAGAGGAAGTAAGCCTATGCTCGAGGGCAGGATAGTAACCGTACAATGCGTTGAAATCTTCATTCAAATGAGCTTTGGGCCTTCCCCGCATCTTGCATCAAGTCTTCGAGTTGCGTAACCAAAAATTGCACAATTAGGGTACATTTATGCGTCAAAGAACAATCTACGCACCTATGTCATCCTAAACACCGTTATGCTAAAAAAAATTGGACGTCCTTCGTAACCGCAGCCCCAGACTCGGTCGCCTTTTCACGTATACGGGACAAAGGCGAACCGAAGTCATCTCCTTATATTAATGAGCTGCATGCGCTCGTGATCTTGGCTACGCCGAAGCATGGCGTGTAGAGCCTGCATCTCGCGCCGTGATTAAGTTCTGGGGTAGTTTAGCCTCTTCTATGTGTGCAAGTGAGTTGTCTAGACATCTGTTGTCAGTGTTTGAGTACTATAGAAGTTCACAAAGGGGGCGCGGGGCGATTGCGAGTAAAAGGCGTCGATTCAGGAATACAAGAGTTGTATAAATAAGTAATAGAATATGAAATAGACGAGGCCGTGCAAATGACGGTACCTCGTATTGATATCAGGCGCTCTCGCATTGAATGGTTTTCATCACCCAACTTTCCAATTCCTTTCCTCCATCATTACTCGGGTACTGTCTCCCTCGTTCCATCATACCTCGTAACCCGTCTCCTCTGCGATGCGCGCTTGCGCGCCTTCCTCCGTCGATCCGTCATTCCCAACACTCCCCTCGGATCGTCTCCCAATCCCATTTCTATCATCAAGCGTTGATGTTGAACGCGCGGTGGCCCTTTCGTAAATATATCGGCTACATTGTCTTCGCTCCGTACATAGCATATTTTGATCCGTCCAGCGGTGACATGGTCGCGAATAAAATGTAAACTGATGTCGAGGTGTTTCGTGCAAGCGTGAAACTCTGGGTGATGCGCAATGGCAATTGCTGCCTGGTTGTCACTGTAGATAACCGGGATTCTGGTATAGAATCCGAGTTCCCTAAAAAGCGTCTGAATCCAAAGCGCTTCGCGAGTGACATGAGCGGCGGCAATATACTCTGCCTCGGCCGTCGAGAGCGCGATGACGCTCTGCTTCTTGGAACTCCACGCAATGGCTCCACCAGCGTACATGACGACATAGCCGCTAGTTGATTTTCGACTTGCCTGGGAAGCCCAATCAGCGTCGCAATAGAATATTGGGTCATGCTCATCTGTCATCCTCCTTCTCCCATACTCCATTCTAAAACCTTTTGTCCCTTTCAAGTAACGAAACACTCGTTTAACGGCTGACCAGTGGCGCGCCTTTGGGTTGCGCGCGAATTGTCCAAGTCGAGTAGCCGCAAACATAATATCGGCTCTAGTGATCGTCGCCAAACGGAGTAATTTGCCGATCAGTGCTGAATAAGCATATGTTGCCTGATCGGATCGATCGTCGTCATCCCCTTCGTGGTAGTCGAGTTGGACGTTAGCGTCGATGGGAGTTGATACAGGATTGCAGTCTTGTAGTCCTAACTCTGTGAGGACTTGATCAATGTAGTGCGTCTGAGATAGAAACAGTATACGAGCGTCCCGATGGTAATTGATCTGAATACCAAGTAGATATTTTGGGACGCCAAGACTCTTGATCTCGAATTTCCTTTTCAGGTCAGAAGCGATCTGATCAATTTCCTCTTTCGCGTTAGTGACGGCAATGATATCATCAACCCAAATAAGCAGGAGTGTGAACGTACTGCCGCTCTGTCGAATAAAGACACAGTAGTCGGCGCGTAGTTGCTGGAATGATAACTCGAGTAGAGCGGCGGTTAGCGTGTTGTTCCAAATATTTCCCGCTTGTTTAAGTCCGTATATCGATCGTAATAGGCGACAGTATCGGCTTGTTCCGTCGTCGAATCCAGGGGTTGCTTCATGTAAATTTCCTCTTGCAGAATGCCATTGAGATACGCGTTCTTAACGTCGTACTGCGTGAGGTGCCATCCGTTGAGCGCTGCGGCTGCTAGTATTAATCGGAGGCTTTCATAGCGCATGACCGGCGCATATGTATTGAGGTCGTCGTAATCGTATCCAGGCTGTTGTGTAAACCCCTGGGCGACTAGTCGAGCCTTGAACCGTATCGTATTTCCGTATTCATCAGTCTTCTTCGTGAATACCCATTTGCTCCCTACACCTTTCCGTTCCTCCGGCAAATCTTCTAACCTCCAGGTCCCCATTTTGTCCATCATATTCAGTTCTTCGTCCATTGCCTTAATCCACTCCTCCCTATCCTCGCTCTCTAACGCTTCGTCAACGTTTTTGGGCAAGGTCGTCGAATTCGTCATGAAGGCGATATCCACAAGTCGTCGGCGTATACCCCGTCGTATTCGTCATCTGTGTCGGTCAGATCATCATAATTGATGATCTGATGCGCTTGGTCGGTGAAGCGTTCGGCGGGTTTGCGTGATGCCGGGTTATTCAGCAACTTGTAGTCGCGGTCTTGTTTGTTAGGGCGTTGGGGGCGTGGTGCAAATGGCGGATTTGGTGGGCGTGCCGGTATTTTAATCGTAAGTGGTTTTGTTACGGCGGGTGCTGAGGGATTGTCCGATGATGTATCTGGTGGCGGTACGGCGGGAGGCGTTGTGGAGTCGGTGTGGTCGGTGACCGGAACGCGTTGATCAGGAACGCGTTGATCATCATCGTGTTGTTGTGGAGTGCGCGCCGATATTGTGACAGATTCCGGCTCCCTCAGCGTGCAGTCCCGGTATGCTGGCTAAGCGGCTGGTTGTGCGCTCGACAAAAGCAAAGTTCCGCGAGACTTTGCAAATCTTGCTACTAGTGTCAAAATAGCGCACAGACTTTGAACCGTCAACAAAACCGACAAACTTCCCTTTGACCGTTTTAGCATCTAATTTCGTCGCCCGCTTCTCATCCAACACCCAGACATCACACCCGAACTCCTGTAGGTGCGATACATCAGGTTTAGTCCCTGTCCATGCCTCGAATGGTGTTTTGTTGCGTAGCGCACGAGTTGGGGAGCGGTTCCGAAGGTAGGAAGCATGTGAAATGGCAGGTTCCCATAAGGAAGGTGGTATATTTTTAGCTTGCATCATGCTGCGCGCCATTTCCACGACCGTGCGATTGAACCGTTCGGCGACTCCGTTTTGGGAAGGTGAGTAAGGGGCAGAAGGTTCCAGAACCATACCCTTCTCATTTACCCATTTCCGCAACCTGTCATTACCAACTCTTGCCGTTGTCAAGCCGGAGTTTCTTCGGCACTTTCCCATACTGTTTCTCGATATGGTTAAAGTATGTCGTAATCCGATCAAAGGCTTCATCCTTTGTCTTCATAAATAGAACGTGTGACATGCGTGTCGCGTCGTCCGTGAACGCGATGAAGTAACGGTTCTTATTAATAGATATGACTGGTGCCGGTCCCCATACGTCGGTCATAGTTCTTTCTCCGGAGATCTCCGAGCGATGGACTGCCTCTGATGGATACGGTCGCCGCACCATTTTCCCCTTTAGGCAGTCTTGGCAGGAAGTTGATGGGATCGAAGTTTCATCTATTTTCATCCCTGTGACTAAATTTTCCCGCACAGCGCGCTGGAGTCCCGATATAGATAAATGACCATACCGTCTATGCCATTCGTCCCAGGAGTACCCCAGTACCCCGGCAACGAAGGCCTTGTCTCTCTCGCGTGACTCTGCTCGCGCGTGGAGCAGGTACAAATGGTTTACCATGTGTCCCTCTCCGACAATGGTTTGACCTTCTGATCGCAAATAGCACTTCCCACCCCTCATTTCCACGTGTCCTCCGCTTTTGTCAAAGCGTCCGAGTGACATAAGGCAGTTCGGTGCGATCGGCACATGTGACACGTGACTGAGTTTGTGCGTGTAGTATTTGTTGCCGATGCGGAATTTGAGCAGGACGTCCCGCGGCCTAAAACGGGAACTGGTTCTGGACCAATGCCTTTTATGGTAGTGTTTTCAAGGGGTGTAATCTAGAAATAGGTCGCGCGAGGTACACACGTGTGCGGATGATGCGCAGTCGAGGATCAATCGGATTTCGAGAACTCGCCGGGATTGCCATATAGCGAAATCGGCTAGGTCGGATTCAGAAGCGTCTTCTTCTTGCGCCTGATTGGCCCGATCTCTTCTGCCGCCCTTCTGCTTCTTTCTCGGCCCTTGTCCCTCTTTCCCGCCTCCCTTCGCCCAACAATCTCTCGCCAGATGACCTTCTTACAATTGTGACATTCGCGCGTTTCTTTCACCTGAAGCGTGGTTCCATTGCTATGGTCGCTCGACCGATCTTTCCTTCTCCGGAACTCGTCGAGTAGAACAGCGATCAACTCGGATGATGAAACCGTGGGAGCGTTGCTTTTAGCACCAAGGTACGCTGACGTGTATGTGTCCCACGATTCTGGCAATGATGTGAGCAGTATCATGGCGAAGTCGTCGTCAGGTACAATACTCCCCATTAGGTGTAGTTCTTCCTGCATCCGTCTCAATTTGGTAAAGTGATCGCCCATATCAAAATCGTCGGGCGCTGATGCCCGAAATAGTGCGCGCCGCGCGGCGAGAATTCCTAGCTTTCCCCTCGTTTCTTTGACGGTCTTCAGCTGGTCCCACATGTCCTTAGCGGTGGTGGCTCCTAGTAAGTGTATCATTTCAGAGTCCCCTACCGCTAACTCAATCCTTGTCCGCGCCCTAGCATCCTTCTTCACCCAGTCGTTCATAGCCGTCGTCTCGGCAGGGGTCGGCTGATTTGCCGTTCTCGGTTAGGTGCTTCTGAGGTAAGCAAATCTTCTAAATCGAGGTCGCGCAAGATCGCCATGATCTTCCTTTTCCATGCTAACCAATTCTGGTTATTCAGTGGTTCAATTCGGTAACTGCCGGAACCGAGCGAGACAGCGCTCGATTTTTCGACGGCCGGTGCGACGGGATCTGACATTGGTGATTAATTAATAGTATAGCGGTGTGAAGTGGATATGCTTTTAGATGAGGCTATAGGAGCGCGGGGCCCATAACCTATAGAAGTTCACAAAGGGGGCGCGGGGCGATTGCGAGTAAAAGGCGTCGATTCAGGAATACAAGAGTTGTATAAATAAGTAATAGAATATGAAATAGACGAGGCCGTGCAAATGACGGTACCTCGTATTGATATCAGGCGCTCTCGCATTGAATGGTTTTCATCACCCAACTTTCCAATTCCTTTCCTCCATCATTACTCGGGTACTGTCTCCCTCGTTCCATCATACCTCGTAACCCGTCTCCTCCGCGATGCGCGCTTGCGCGCCTTCCTCCGTCGATCCGTCATTCCCAACAAGTACGGAACACGCTGGGGTAAAAAGGCTCACCGCACCGTCTGGGACCTTCGAAATGATGACGCACGCGCTGCCTGGGGACATGTAGCGTCTAGAGTCTCGAATCGTTGCGATACTGCTCACGCGTTCATGGAAAAAGCTTGAGGGGGTGAGAGAAAACAAACATTTACTGACTTATTTCTCGCACTCACCAACTCTCGCATTCTAGAATGACCGATTTGAGCATATTCAGCCTACGCCCACGTCCCAAGTCCGCAACCTGCTCGCCTTTGGTCAACCACACTCTTCTCATCATCACGGCGCTCCCGCTCTTTGTCGCCCTGGTGTGTTTGTGAGAGGAGGCGTTGGTCACGTACGCATTGGCGAGCGTGTCTCCGTTAATCACAGACACCATGTTCATACTCGCCGTTTTTCGCGCCGCTGGCGGATTTCTTCTGGCTCACCTTCTCACTTCCTTGACCCTCAGCCTGACGACTGCTTCCTTTGCCGTTTGCGTAGCAGTTTGGGATGCGGACATAATGCGCATCATGACCGTCGTGCTCAGGGCCGTTTTGCGATGAGAGAGCCGTTTGACGAGATGTACCAATAGGTAGAGATAGTTTTTGAAACGTACGTCGTTCAGGCTGGGTGGTATCTCGGTGACCTGTTGATGCTTCTAGATCATACCTACTGATAGACATCTGCATCTGTCAATGGGGGACGGCGCACCTGGGGTCGACAAGCGCGTTGCGAATATCGCGACCGAGTTTCTCAAGGCGGAAGATAAGCCCGTTCCGATTATGATGGACGCCTACAATACAGACTGGGATACTCTGTACCCGTTTTCTGCGGTACGCGCGTACGAGCGTCCTCGATGCTAGCTGACTCATTGTGTGCAATAAATGACAGTTCCTGAGGCCGTACAATTCCCTCTACTAGTTAAACCTGGCTACCTGTCCTCTTGGCATGCCAGACAGGTTTAGAGAACGATACCCGAGATGTGGAAAGTTGAACGCGAAGTCTGACGCTCAAGGTGTATCATGAGTCCTGGATTGATCTGTACCGATTCGTGATCCTTTTTTACTGTCCCGGAAGCCATTGGGCGTTTGACGCTGTGACAAAAACATGCAGTGATCGCGTTCGACGTGTGGCACGTGCACCGATGGACGTCCGCCCGAACCACGTCGGGGAAGCCTCGTTCTACAACACGGACGTGTGGTTGGTTGACCTGGTCATCCATCTGAACTCTTCGTCCTGCAACGGGCGACTCGGAGTAGACTTTGTCGGTACATATTGTATTAGCACGTACCATCATTGCATGAATGTCAAAAGCGCTTGTGGGAATGTTTTTGCAAGTCCGAGCCTCTTCACCTCTTGGTATTCTTGGTATCATGTCTACCGAGCGAGGATCCAAGAAGCGTAAAACTCGATCTGGTTGCAGCGGGATAGAGCTGGCGTCAGCCTTCCACGTCCTTCAGAAGTTTAGAGACAAGATCAAGACTGAAGATCTTGGCGAACCCGACGACCGTGACAGCACTGATCTCAAGCCTAGCGTCGAGCTAGACACGGAGACGGATAAGGATGCGCTCGTGCAGCTGGATGGCCTTCTTGAATGGATGAACTCCAAGATAAAAAGTACGAAAAAAGTATGTCCTTGGTTGCTTGTTAGCAGTGATCTCACATGAGGGCCAGAGCCACGCGTTCTCTTGAGCGACATCCAGATTACCCCCGGACCCTTACTTTCTCTCAACCCCGACGTGGCTCAACGTGTCGGCGCTGCGAGATTGACCGGCGCAGATCATTTCATGTCCTCCACGAATATGCACAAGTTCTTGGACATGCTCCTTCGTCTTGTCGCGAGGCCTGTGCGTACTAATCAACATTCATTATCGCGGTTACATTCTCAATTCAAGTCACATAAATGATAGTCGGAAGCTAGCTCCCGCACCTGGGTCGACGCCTTCCTCTATCGCGCATCAGCGATTCTGCCGCCTACCAAAAAAATGGTGCTTAACGTCGAATATAATCTCTCGCCAGTCACTGTACTGACCGCGTCTGGGTCTGAAGTCATACTGGTCGGCTTCATTGATTATACTGTTGTCGTCACCAATGATGTCAATATGGCCCGTGAGTTGTGTCGCGTCTACTTTTTCTCTTCTCATTTCTTTGTGAAATACAGGACACTTCTTGAACCACCCTCGGCTCTGGAATCTTATGCAGCGGATTGAGTCGGTGTTGGGATTTTTTGTTGTCGAAGCGAAGGATCGGGGTGTGATGCTTGAGGATCACGTCCCCCAGGTTCTAACGCAGCTCTACGCAGCTGCGACAAAGCTGAAGTGTGGTTCCGCCATCATCATTTCCCAACTCTACAGAGCTGACTCGGTTGGGCAGGAAAACTCATGTACGGGGTACATTGACAAACGGTTACGAATGGCTCTTTCTTTTGCTTACTGTCAATTCAAATGGCAAAGGAGCTTCATATAGGATTTCGGATCGTTCGTATTCAGCCGCTCCTCAGGAGACTGGCATCGATGTTCAGGTGTCAACGTTCAGTGCTGACATGATAGCTGGCATCCTTGCATCCTGGGTGCGTTGCCGGCTGCTTCGGACACCCTTGTGTTTTTAATATTTTACTAGATTGAACATAGCTGTGAAGACATTTTGGAAGATGATTGGTTTGTGTGATCGGTATTGTCAGAGGTTGCAAGATGTCTGCTACAATATTTGGAAAAAAAAAGTGTAATTTACAAATAGTATAATGAATTTCTTTATCCCTGTGAATGATCAAGCTCAAGCCCAGATTCTTGACATTGTAGGGAACCAGCGTGTGACTGCTCTCAAACTTGGATTCTGATCATGTCATAAACATTCAAAATAGAATGACCAACTTGGTTGAATATACGCTATCAAGATGATTGATGATTGGTACAGCATGTGATAGACCTACTGTGGCCTATCACTTGGTCACTCCGATACGCTCAGTTCATCCTGTCAACATTTCACTGCACTAATTATGCCGTTTCTTTACCGCCCTCAGTCGTTCTTGCTTTACTTTTACCGAATCTTTTTTCCAATATCGCAACTTTATTAAGACTAAACGAGTACAAGTTCCTCTTGGTCCTCTTCGTGTGACGAGGGATCGGGGAAGGGTTGTGAGGCTGTTTGAGGAGCGTGATTCGTGGTTGGAGGTCAAGGCCGGAAAGAGGGTCGATGCGCTTCTGATGGGCACGATGGCAGGTGTCACGAGCGAGATTACAACGGTGAAGGTGGAGATGGGCGTTTAGTAGGTATCTATATACACACTTAAACCGGTGGACTTGACGCATGCATCAGTCCGCCGCCCTGAGATGTTGAAATTAATTAATTCAGCACAAACTGACCAGCATGCTTTGCAGACCGATTTGGTTCTGAGCTCTGCGGAAGCATCTAGCCATGATCATCGTCAAATACCCGCAGGACAGTTGCACAGAGCCGGTGACCGGGTGTCCGTCCTCCAGTACTGGTCAGTTCATAGATGACGAAAGAGGCAATGTGTTTGTTGAAGTGACGTTGATCATTAATCATGAGTCTGCCAAAGTCCCTCCCCACGCGGCGAGAAAAATTTCGACGGTGTATGTATCTCAATTCCGTTGACCGTGATAACCTGGCATCAGGTGAAGGGCCATTATTCGCATACAGGTCATATGCTTGTACTGAGCTGTGCAATCGAATGGATTCCATCAAGTATTGTCATTGCTAGTATTGTATTGGGAACATCGTGGACGTAGGCAACATAATTAACGTCCTTGTTGTCTCAGGATTCACCTAGATTGGGAGTTGTATAAATTTATGGGCGTGGTAAGCCTGAAACAATTAACCCACCACTAATTGACGGCGGAGCGAGGGATAATGGAGTGTAGCTCTGACAGCGTGCTTGCCACGTTGCGATTTCGCTGCGCCCCCTGGATTCGCATAAACTATGTCCACCTCGCCTTGCGATTATTCTATATTTGACCACATCCTTCAACGATTGTTTTCCGGACAGTGCATTGTGTCTGAAGTTGGGGTCCTTCTGCGCTCCGCGTGCAACTCATCGTCGCGCTGTCCGTCTCAGTCAAGTCCGTTTACCAGGAATGACATCCCAACGCCCGGACGCCGCGTGAAGGGCTTCCAACATGGCTTCACAGACGCGCCTTGAGCAGAACAAATGAGTCACGTCCTGATACAACCTTGGCGCAGCAGCGTACTGTACTCCAGATTGATCCTTTGTTGAAGCACCTCCAAAGCCACCTGAAAGATATTCTACCGCAAAAGACAAGTCCAACGTCTTGACTACGCCATGCTTTTGAGGGAGATTTGAACGCTTCGCGGTGCCATGGTAAACGTATTCAAGCCTTAGATGAGTGTGCGAGTTGAACGTTGTTTTTGCACACAACCCTAACCCTATCCTCCCTCTCTCATGTCGGTGCTCGACGCGCTCAAGCCTCACCGCGCCGAAGCTCTCCAGCGTGTCCGCACAAACGGTTTTTGCCTCGCTGTTGCTGTCATTTTGTCTTATCTGCTTCCTTTGCCAACCATTCCAAGTGCATTCAACAACGCTTTGCTCATCGGAACACGCTCCTCAAGTGTGGTCGGCTTTCTGAGTGGAGAAGGAACGAGAGTGATATCCACGGCGCCATTACTGCCGCTAAGGTGGTCCGCCTATACCTGGGTGTGTACGATAGGTGAGTCGCATCGGGCAAGGCCAGCAACAAGATGTTTGATGATCTCTCAGAAGCAGCTGCCGTCACGATATTTCTATTCAACATCAGTCAAGGAATTTACGCGCTCAAATACCCTCCGTCGACAGCTCCCCCCAGCTCACCCGCCAAAACAAAAACGCTCAAATCCAAAGCCACACCCGCCAGCACACCAAACCGACATCCCTTCAGACTCTCGTCGCCCAAGAATGCAACGAAGACTACAACACCCCAAAAGCCATTCACATTCTCACCTACCCAATCTCAATCTCAGTCCATTTCAGGTAAGACTAATAGTATGGGACTTAGGATGGAGCGGCAATCTCAATCTTACTCCACTCCAGGTACGACTCGTAATATGGGACTAGGACAGAGTGGCGCCTATCCCTCTACTCCAGCCGATACACCGTCTCGGGGGTCGCTACATTACACACTACGTTCACCCAACCTCAGTGGCTTCGGCGTAGGTGACACGCCAAATAGATCACTTTTATCATCTGGCACCTCTGTCGGTTCCTCGACGTGGGGGGCTGCGTTCCCTGCGAGCCCTACGCCAGTCATTGCGGCTTGGAGAGGGAGGCACGTTATGGGAGAGATTGGAAGGCCGTTGGATGGCTCGTTTCTGGGTCAGATCTCTCAGGATGTGGAGCTGGAGGGCGAGTGAATCAATGATCGGGTTGATTGTTGAAGCTCCTAGGTTAGCCAGTGATCATGATGCCGTGACGTTCCCTTAAGGATACATTGAATCAAGGTTCTTTGTATTCTTATTCGATGTCCAATGTCAACTTTCATGAAACCAGAAAGACGGACTGGCAACGTGTATCATGCCTTGTTAACGCACGCTTTTTTGTCCTCAAACCAGTGAACAGAGCGAACAAATATGAGTTGAATCGAAGTTCTCTACAGAGTGCTCTTTCCGTTCGCTTTCCCGAAAGCATGCATGCCGTGGTGTGCTTAATTGATTGATTGGTCATTAGTAATTGATTCCTGCAGTTTACACGCGAAAGTTTGTCTGACCCTGCACATAAGCTCCACCCTTACACGCCCAAGACAACCCTTTGTTTTATGACAGTCTCGCTGTACATCGTACCATTTCCTCGGTAACATTATTCAACAAAGGAATAACGACCCTACATTATAACAAAAATGGGATGATCAAACGCCACCCGGTATCAGGTTCTGACGTGTCATTGATGCGCTCAAAGCGCGACAAACACGCCACAGACGTGTTTTCCGTGCCGGCAAAAACATGGATCAATCGGGCAAATCTTCCTGGGAAATCACCGCATTACGTGGCTGAAGAAGCACTATGCAATTTTTTAGCGCGTGGCTAGTGTGCGGAACTTAGCGTCACTGCATTTCTTTTTGTCTCCCTTGATGAAGAAAAAGGAATGTTTTGAATCTTGATTTTGATTGCCTGCATTGGACTGAATTGTCCGAGCGTGGGACAGCGATGCTTGTCAACAAAAAAAAAACCAAACATACGCCTTGAGCAAACGCAAGCATATGGTGAGTAGGCAATCGGACCCAGAGCCAAAGGTAATTCAACACTCGCTTGAACGGCGGAGACTACGTGAACTCGTGGAGGAAGAGTTTTGCCGATTTTCTCACATCTAGCAGCTTTACGGAATTATTCCATGATTCGTGACATAACCTGGAGCTTCAATTCAATCTTAGAACGCCTTGGCTTGACGGCACTGAACAACATGGTTCTCATGTGGAGCGAGCATGTTTTCCAAAACGGGAGATGTACAAGGGTCCAGGCGATTTGGAAAAGTATAAAGACGAGCAGCGTTTACTCCTCATTCTCCAGCCAAAGATCACTCACTTCTTAGCTTCACAAACACCTCCTCACATCCTAGTCATGAAATTCTCCATTGCTCTCCTCGCTCTCCCCACTCTCGCTATCGCTACCGTCGTTCCCCGAGATGAACTTGGCGGCGGCAAACATGAGAAGGGCGGCAGCGTCTGCAGCACCGGTGAACAGTACTGCTGCAACAAAGGATTCAGCAACGTCTGTCGTTCTCTCGCATCTCTTCAATTCTCAGACTAACCAGAAATATTTAGTACAATGACTTGGATTCCAAGCAAAAGGGTTTCCTCAATCTCATTTTCGGAGGTCTCAATCTTGACACTGGTTGTAAGTATCGCAGGGATTACAAAATTTGTGTGCGGGCTAACTCGGTTTTTTAAAGTCGTTTGCAGCGGTATCACCGTTATTGGTGTTGCCGGAAATCAATGCAACTCGCAAGTTGCCTGCTGCGACCACGTTGATCAGGTATGTCAGTATTCAATTTTTCGGTGTCAGATGCTAAACTTTATGTTAGGATTCTCTCATTGGTGTTCAATGCAGCCCCACCAATGTTAACTTCTGAGCTTGGAAATAGCTAGATTAGAATGCTTGTCTTTGGACTCTTTTATATGGCTTCGGAATAATATCATAGTGGTTACCATTAAAAATTGTGTGATTCCGTTAAAGGAAACGATAATTGCTTGAATCAGCGTGATGTAATTAACGGTTTGTGGCAGCGAGCTCTCGGACACGTAACGTTTGAATTGAGCACATACACACCATAGTGCCTCCGTGTAGATGACAAGCATTGATACAATGCAGACTCCTTGTGCTGCTAGTCGGCTATTACTTCCTTTCTGTGTTTTTGCCACCCGTATACCAGCATGCGTACTCAAATCGTGTAGCGCTTTGAAGACTGGTACTTTGCCGTTATTTTCTATGTAGATTCGTATCATTGACTTACGAATGTACTAACACCGAGCCAGGGTTGATGGTATATGTGTAGAGCACTGACGAGCATCCGTCAGGTTGGGCCTCGGGTGGGTACCGAGCTACACAGCAACTGGATTCGGCTTTAAATTTTGATGAATCAATCTCATGGACGTTCAATGAGATAAAGGACAATCACAACCCCGATTTTACATCACTGACTCCACCAGGCGGCAGGAAAAAACGACACGATATGCTACGAACAAACAAGTCGAGCAGTTTCAGTCTATTTCCCACCAGGGTTCGTCGCATGGCTGCACTATTGTGCCGTCGGCCTTGCCATACTTCACACGGCCACGTCAAGATGTGAGACAGGTGAGCGACATGGCAGACAGGGAGAAAAAAGTACCGTAGTGACGTCGAATTGGGTTTGGAGATCTTGATCACCGGCGGACGACGAATCATGTTGGTACCCAGCTCTTTCAAGCCTCACCCACCACCTCCATGATCCTTCTGCCAACGAGCGTGGAACCCATAAACGAAATTTTTTCAATCTTCATGCATGGTGCATCATGACGAGCGTTGTTAACCGCGTAGCATGGCATTGCGGCATTTGCCAACACGCTCGTCATACATCCAAGTCTACCCAAGTCCCAACCAAGTAACATTTCCTTTACTCAGCGGCTTCGTAGGCAAGATCTCCCAGCGCTTCAGTGGGGACTGTTTCTGCACCAGTCATTGCGGCTTGTAGATAGATACATAACCCTGTGACTTGATTTGAATTCACGAATCCCAAAATCCTCAGGCCTCTAGCATATTATTCCTGATGCAGGCAAGCTTGTAAACCATGTGCATGACTTTTTCCCCATTCGTCCTATTTGATTCCCATCACACCGCGCGTCTTTCTCCGAGACTGGATAGGACTAGACCCCCGGCATTTTGCACGAAGGTGTCCGCATATCCCAAGCGACCCTGCATTCATTCCAGGTAGATGAAACCTGCCAAGTTAACTATTAAGGAGCCGAGATCCGTGCTGGGAATATACGCTCCGAGACCCACTTTCAGTTGATCCGAAGAGCTTGGTCTTGACAGCGGTGGCGATGTGCGATTAGTCCTGAGGCTTCAATTTGAAGCATTTGAATTCATATTTACCATCCAATTTGTTTAACCGGTTTAATCGCGAGCTAGATCAGCACTTCTTTGGATTGAGCTGTCGCCGGGTGCGAAGCAGCGCGGTACTTTGAGCCAAGTACCACACACACATAGATTCGCTTAACCACCGCGATTTGGTACGATGCGTGGAAGACTTCCCTTCGCACATACCACACGTCTGCTCAAAAATTATGTTAACGTTAACATTGAGGGAGCGGCGCCCATGGCAATGAACCCGTTCCAGTGCCATAAAAACGCTATGTTGCAGCGTCCCGTAGTTCTGCCGCGACCTTCGTCATGCAAACAAGAGCGTGCTGCCATGGGTATGGGAGAAAAAAGGGGTCGAATAAAAAGACGTCGCTTAATGAGCAACGACCAGTAGTACACGCGCACGAAGACAAGAAGGGAAATGTCACGCGCGATTGTGCGTGCTCCCAAGGGACACTAATCCTTTCGCAGTCAGCCCATATTAAGCAAGGTTGAAGAAAGAGGGTCGAAGACCGCGTGTCCTGTTGACGAACTGAGCTGCCCCCGAGAAACGTCGTTGCTCGAATCGCCGACACAACACTTTGGTCGCTGGGCCTTGAATTAATGGACCCGGTCATCCGAAAGCAGGGGTTGGAGCGTCGAAAGGGAAGAGAAGAAACTGAAAGGGGGTGGCGAACGATGACGTCCTTTTATAGGTTTACCAACAGGATGTACTTGTTTGGACGAGGACGCGATCGAGCGAAGCGTCTCAAACACCGCCACTGTCAGCCGCTCGGAAGTACACAGTGACTGACCGCTTGCCTAGCGGAAATTATGACTATATCCAATTCCGACCTACATATATGATAATAGGGAACAGAGAGGCAAGAATATCATTCTAGAAGATGTTCAAATCCCCAGATTGCAGAAGAGCGAACATAGTTGTGCTGAATGGCCATTCCATTCTGCACTGTGATGTATGTTATCTGGCATCTTCAATGTACCGGTGCTCCCTCCAGCTTCACGTTACATCCGAGCAACAAAATTGGTATTGTAGCATCGAGGAGAAAGTCTCGCATAATGCCGAGCACACTTAAAGCGGGGCAGCAGTATGGGACAGTACAGAGAATGATGAACAGCAAAGATTGGTGGACAAGGGAAGGAGGGTGGGAAGGGGACAGGACCAGATGAGCGAGGACGGGAAAAGAGCGTGTGGTCCCGCGTACAGCAGAGCACGCAAAAGGCCGGTGAACCATGTAAATCCGAAAGTAGGGAGAGAAGACGAGTACGATAACAATGGGAATTGCCGTGGCGAGGGAGTCTCGAGTCCGCAATATGCCGAATGGATAAAGAACGGGTATTGCCGACCCCCAAAACAAGGTTCGAGCTCGCGAAACGCCGACGGACGAAACGGGTATCGCCGTGGAAAAGCGTGAGTACTTGAGTGTCCGAGTTCGCGAAATGCCGAGGTTGGAGGGGTATTGCTGTGGCAATGATAAGACAAGTCCCAAGGTTCGCAAAATGCCGGATCGCCGTGGCAATACGACCTTTCAGTACTTCACGTTAACGCGCGACAAGCAGGCCCGGGATCTCACGTATGACCGAGCTCACAAAATGCCGACATTTGGAAGTTACACCCGGACCCCTCACATTAAGGATTGCGAACTGGAAGGACTCGTCTTATCCTCGCCACAGCAATACCCTGCTTATCGGTCGGCATTTTGCGAAATCGGCTTTACGCGAGAAAAAGACTCGTCTTATCATCGCCACGGCAATACCCGTGCCACCCTACGCAGACACTCACGCTTTTCCACGGCGATACCCGTTTCGTCCGTCGGGGTTTCGCGAGCTCGGCCTTTTTCTTGGTGGTTCACGTTTTGGGGGTTCCTCGCCGCGGCAAGACTGTTCTTATCCATTACGGACTTGAGACTCCTCACCTCGGCAATTCCCATTCGGCACTTTGCGTACGTGCGACTCCCTCGTCTTCTCTCCCGACTTTCGGATATACACGGTGGCCTTGTGCATGTCCCTGCTATACCCGGACCACCCCTCTCACAACCGGAATTGTTGTGGGCTGCATCATCAGAATTTTTATAACTTCTTCCTTACTTAAAGTCGTCCGCTCAGCACGACCATGTCACTTGGAATTCAATGCCAACCGACGAATCTAATCACGGTAGCAGCACTACCACGTCAGTCGACGGGACAGCGTCCGCCAACCATCGATACTGCATTCCCTGCTTGAAACTACCTCTGCTCTTTCTTACATTGGGCATCCCTGGATGCTTTGAATCCCTCGCAACTGGTTTAGAAGGATCCGCATTGTGTAGGATACTAGTCACGCCATCTAACAATGGCCTTGACCAACATCTCGTCTATTCAGCATTCGGGATCATCGGCTCGGTATCCGATCAAGTGCGGAAGTTCAGCAGCGTCTTACTTGCGTTCGTAATCCCTTCCACCTTTGTGAATTGTGTTTGCCAATACCACGCACATAGCATGCTCGTCGCGACGTTATTCAAGCCATCTGTGCAAGACAATGACGCATTCTGGGTTTTCGTCTATCCTTCCTTGATATTAGCAGCCATGGGCTTGGTTTGTTCGACGATCCTCGTCATTGTTTGCGGTCGTCTCGAGGTACGTTACATACCACCATTCGTTGAATTTAGCACTATCAAAGACGTTCCCAAAGGATGAATACCTCAGCCCTGTCGACGTGGCTTCATTGGACTTCTTATGCTGGACTGTTTGGAACTTGTTCTCGTTCCCAACCATTTGCACAGCATGGTATGGCGCCCAATCAGAATGCATGAGATATCTGATGCTGTTTGACAAGGGGCACTTTAACGTTTATCGTCGCCATGATCATCGACGCGATGCATCCAATCGTATCCGGGACGGACACTGGGCAAGGCAGTCGCTTCACAGCTGCGAAGGTCGCATTGTTGTTGATGATCTCTTTTGCTGCATTGCACTTTGGATTCTTTTTGCTCCATATTCGACAACTCTCTAACACTCTCGGTCAAAGGGTAAATGAAGAACAAGCTTAGATCTTGTTACTCGCGGGCTGTATATGCATATGTTATCCGAACGATGCCGCTGTATGTACACATATTGCATGGATGTCTTGTTGTTGTTGACCGTATGATCAGCTGATCCAGCAAGATCGACATCTGCGACACCGTCATTGCAGTCAGGGATATGGACTTCGTTTGAGCGTACACTCACTCTCTTTCCTGTTCATGCTATAGCTTCACATGACATTCGAGCAACAAAATTAGTATTGTATTTTGGTGTCCTACTTGCGAGGCAAGCGGCGATTTAAGTGGTAAAGTACCAACGGGCACCCACGAGAAAGATTGATCGGACCCATGCTTATCACTGTAGTGCGAAATGCGTTTTTAGCTTATCATAAAAGTTACTCTTCATGTTGACATACAATGCATCTGGAAGATGGCTAGCGTATGACACCGACTCCACCAAGTGGCCGTCTAGAGCAACATTATTAATGTTAATGAACCGTTTTTTCCATCATTTGGTGCAATACAAAGGACACGATTACCCACATTTATTCGTCATCAATCAGCTTCACTTTTCGCTCCTCCTTCAAAGCATCTTTCAATTTTTTCAATTGAACCGACACCGCTCCGTTCCCCGCCTGCCTTTTGAGACTGCGTGCTTCAAAGTCGTCCAAAAATGACTCTAAAGCCTTTATTGCCTGTTTCGTGGACAATGGTGTTCTCGATATCTCTTGTATGCGATTAGGCGGATCGAGAGGCGGATCCATGGTTGGCAACGTCGGATGCGATGGAGCCTGTCACGTTGTCACATACAGCGCAACGTAACGCGTCGCTCATTGGCGACTGTGAGTCCTCCCGCCCAAATCAATTCCAAGGATGTCAACTCGAGTGAGCTGCTCCCAAGGGAGACTATTGCTTGAAGGAGCCAAAAAAACAAAGAAGAGCTTGGAGTGTTGAGTACGTTGAGTTGGAAAGGGTCCTTTTATTGCCTACAGAATGCGATCGAAATCAATGCCCCTGTCAGCCGCCCGTCAAAATGGCAATGTTTCGCTAGCTTATCTTTCTGCTTATCAGGACGATCGTTTATTTACTCATAGTCTATCTAGAGAATCGCTGCGCGCGAAAGACAATCGCTTGACACGGTTACTCAATGAATCTGGTGAAACGGATGCTCTGAATCTAGGGAATAGCAATCACCGAACTCAATTCTGATCGGAGACATGCTTTCAAGACACCCGAGGGAGAGCTGACAGAGCAATCGTACCTGCAGACTTTCATTTTGTGCAAATTCAGGTTATGCCTCGGATAGGCCCATCTCCGTCGGCGCTGGCTTCGATCGTTGGCGATGAAGAACAAATCGAGGGAAAACCACATCTTGCTCTCAGCGCTTTGCAAGGCACAATTTCAAATTTGTGGGAAGTGGAATAGCGAAGTCTCCGCGGAGTCTCGCAGTGTCTTGCAGAATACAATGTAGCCTCATCAGCAGCACAGAGTCATTAGTAGGCTGCGTTTCAAGTTTCGCCTACCACTGCCAGTCAATGATATGACGTTCAGGTGATGGTCACGTGAGGCGAACGAGTCGTACGAGTGTCAGAAAATATACGCGGGAGACTCCGACACACGACCTTCCCTCTGCGCGGCAATGGGCGCCCTCAACTGGATTGTCCTTTTACTTACACACCCTTTGGAGTTCAGAAACCTTCTCCAGTTTTACATATACCATGAACAGAAGCGCGACATTAAGGCTATCAAAGAGCACCGACGTCCGGCTGGGACAGAGAGAGCATGCGGAGGTGTTGGGATTTTTCCGACAAAACTAGCCGTAGTTTTGCCGCTGTAATCAAGGAGCTGGAAGGGGACCTGGCACGAACAGTACGCTGAGCATATGCCTCTTTTTTTATTTTATTACTGCACGTTATTCATTTTTCTACCAAGATATGCATGTTTTATCTCGTTCTTCGTGGACTGGATACCGTAGAAGATGACATGACGATACCAGACGATCTCAAGCAGCCTATTCTCCGTTCCTTTCACCAGCATACAGTTACGCCAGGTTGGACTTTTGATGGGTGCGGGCCAGACGAGAAGGACAGGCAACTTCTCGTCGAATACGACGTTGTCATCGAGGAGGTGAACCGTCTAGCACCCGAGTACGCACTCTCATCTCTGTCGCAGAACATTACTGGCTGACAACAAATACGTAGCTACAAAGCCGTCATAGTCGACATTTGCCAAAAGATGGAAACCGGCATGGCTGACTACGCACATAAAGCGGCGACAACGGGTTCCATATATTTGGAAACGATCGCAGAATACGATCTTTACTGCCATTACGTCGCAGGCCTCGTTGGCGAGGGTCTCTCCCGTTTGTTCTCTGTATCGAAAAAGGAGGCCTCGTGGCTGGGTGACCAGCTAGAGTTGTCCAACTCCATGGGTCTTCTTCTCCAAAAAACCAACATTATCCGTGACTACCGAGAAGACGTCGATCAGAAAAGGCATTTCTGGCCCCGTGAGATATGGGGAAAACACGGATTCACGGAAATGCGGGACATGTGTGCCTGGGAAGGCAAACAGGGTCCAGAAGCGGAGGACATCAAACGACGACGGATTTGGGTCCAGAGTGGATGGTTCTAGATGCGCTTAGGCACGCCCTGGACGCGTTGGACTATCTCAGGGTGTTGAAAAATCAGACCGTATTCAATTTCTGCGCGATTCCTGCAGTCATGGCGCTGGCGACTCTTGATTTGTGTTATCAAACCCGAACATGTTTTTGCGGAATATCAAAATCAGAAAAGCCGAGGCCGCGCAGGTTAGCAGTAAACATCTTGACGCAAGGAATTGATCGTCTGACAAACCCAATCAGCTAATTATGAGCGCGACGAACCCGCGTGAAGTCGGCCTTATTTTTCAACACCACGTCCGCAAGATACACGCCAGATCTAACCCAAAAGACCCTTACTTTATCCGATTATCCATTGCTTGCGGCAAGGTAAGCAACCAAAAAAAAGCTGTATCCTAGAACATGTCTTTAGCTGTTTTTTGTCGACAGATCGAACAATGGAATGAACAACACTATCCATCTTTTGTCTACCTCGCGCCTGGCTCTTCAACGCCGATGATGGATTTCTCAGATGCGCGGGGGCGTATTGTTCAACTGGAAAATCACTTAGAGGCGGAACTGTCCAAGAAGGAACGGATAGAAGACATTCGCGCTGGGATCACTGCTAATGGGTTGAACCAAGCGGCTAGACGGGAAAGGGAATCGCAGAATGAGGTGTTGTTGTTTATAGCGGGTGTCGTCGGTTTGGTGTTGGGTGGCACGGCTGGGATTGTGTGGTTAGTGTTGAAGATCTTCTAACCACCGGCTCTGAGAGGCATATATATGTTGGATCTATTTTGGTGGGTGGAGGTCGTAGTCTGAGTATTTCTTTAATTTAGGCAATTATCTATCCCCTTCAGTTGGGTTTGGCAGACACCTGAGAAGAGCAAGGAATCCCAATCGTTCGCTCAGCGCCTAGTATCTCAGAGGAGAACACGTACATGGTCAAGGTAGTATTAGCACCATCCACGCGAACGACGCACTCAATACACAAGGCGGAGCGGAGGCCATTGAAGTGCCCCAGGCCTAAGTACTAAATACTATCTTGGCTTAGCCTTGGCAACGGTTCCTACCCATTTTATCATATCTGGCGCATCTGTTCCTCGACGTCGAAGACAGTGTCTCCAGTGACCAAGCAAGGCAGACGACGCCAGTTTCGTTATGATTTTTTTTTTCGACCGAGTTTTAGATGCTTATCTCCTCGAATTAGTGAACATGATGAAAGCGGTGATGGAGAAAATGTTCAATCTGCATGCTCCCACCCGACAACATGCATCCCCCCCCCCCCCCCAATGTGGTTCTTTTCATTGAGTTTTGTTCACGCTACACTCGGCGGGTGTCGAATTCATGAAAACCTACTAGCCTAGAATATGGTGATGATATCTAGGACAGCCATCTGTAGACCTCATGTAAGTGGAGCTCGGACTGTATTAAGAGACTAGGAAGGTGACTACGAACATGAAAAAGTCATAGTAACAGTAAACCGCGGGGTAAACGCAAGAAAGCGCGCATGGCTAGACCAAATATCAGGGTAGTCTTAGCTGTTGCGGGATACCACAACTCGTTGACTCACTTGGGAGGAGTTTGCCTACGGAGATGTGGAAGTCGACTATTACTACCATTGCTGACGGGGGGCATTTGCCCGTCTGACCTAAGAGCTGGCCAATTCCCGCCTGCACCTACTTTGCGAGGGTGAGTATTCGTCACATCCACTAATGCGTGACCCTCTGAGTCCTCATGCACTTCTTTGCATGCGCTGCCTACACGTCCCTAGTCGGCCATCATCCAACAGTAACTCACGTTCTTCATTCAATTTGAATTAGTCACACCAGGGGCAGGAAACGCAATATAGAACGCACCAAGAACAAGAAACGCCAAGTGTCGGATGGCTCTTGAGTACGACTCCCAGCGCGCAGGCTCGCAATCTACACTGCCAGCCTCGTGCAGTCTTTCCGATGTTAATCCGTCAAACAAGTGCACAACCCTGCCACAACGAACCACCAGCGTTTGAATTGACAAGGGCGATAATTCATACCCAAGTTGCCCTCGTGAATGCCTACTGACGTCCTTGTGGTTCACGTGCATCTGTCTGTTTGATTGGCAACTGGAATTCCAGTTCTCAGGAGGCCCGGGCCCCGCGCCGCGCTAATCGCGATACGAACGTCTCGTGATTACAGCGGTTTGCAAAAAGGTTGACACAGCAGCGGTGTCGGGCGGAGGGTGATGGTTTACTAAGCATTTGAGGTATTCGACGTCGTCAAAATGCAAGCGGCGTGGTCGTCCACGGATCCCAGAGGTATGCCTGACAACATCGCCTGTTGTCCTCCAGAGCTGATATAACTGGTACCATGTACTTCTTGATATATTCAAACAGTTCAGAATGTCATCTAGTGGTATGAGATTGTGTTCATGGAGCTGAATTGCGGCCAGTTTGACATCTCGAGAGATTTTGCGGAACGGCATTCAGCCAGTAATCACTGCTATCCAACAACCGGTTTATCTCAGTCCACTTCTCTACCATTCAACGTACTTTACAGCAGGCTGGCATATCATACAAAAAAATCAGGAAAGTTGCAGCAGAACGAAATGAAGCTCTTCACTCTGATTTCATCCGGCGCATGGCTCAGTACCAACCTGAGCAGCTTGGCTTTCTTGACGAGATGTCAAAGGATGAATGAACTTCTTTTTGGTCTCGAGGGCACTCAACAAAGGGAAAAGGGCTATCAAAAAGGGTGTTTTTGTCCGTGGTTGACGCTTCTCAGCTGAAGGTTTGTTGACGATTGATGGGATGGTGTTGAACACAGTTGTTGAAGGGTCTACATCTCAGCAGCAGTATACATAGTAAAGTCGTAGCGAATCTGAGTTGCATTACGGTCTTATAAAAGCCAATCAGCATGGAATATGCATAGTTGCAACAACGTGCCTTTCTGATCTACATCCCTGGCCAGTATCATCTAATTTTGATTTTTGAGCTTCGTGATCACTCTCTATGCCTCCGAAGATTCCTCCTCTTCATCCAACAATGAAATAATCTTTAACTGTGTGCCGGAGCAGCAGCCTGCCAGAGATGTGTTGTAGGGGACCAGCACCAAATCCTCGAGAAACTGTAGATCCAGAGGGCTCGGAAAGCAGTAACCTGAGTTTGTATGGCCTATCTGTCATGCTCTAGAAGAGAAATATGGCATAAAAACGAGCGACGAGTATTGATATTGAGCGAGCAAGATTGTATGTAACCCTAAGTTAAGGTATGCCAGTACTGCTGCGTCAACCTTTTTGCAAACCGCTGTAAAGGGCATTGTGGTACACAATCGACTTTGTCCAAGACAACCTCCGCCTAAGCGACCACCCTGATATTTGATCTAGTCGTGCGCGCTTTCTGCCCTTTACCCCGGTTGACTGTCACCATGTCGGAAACGACGTGGATACATAGGAAGTGGAAACAGGGGGCTATCGTGCATGGGCTCGGGCAACACTTGGCATCCTCATTCTCGGCCTCGAGTTTCATCTCTAGGGCAATGGTATATAACAAACATGCGTGTACTATTCACTTTCAGGCTGGTCCTCCTCTCGTCGTCTTTGTTTTTGTTTTTTTGCCACAATGCGCTTGGTCAATTCAATCATCATGCTCTTTTTTTTGCACATGTTGCATGTGCGCTGCCATACGCATCCCGTTTGGGAGCTCGTAGGACGTTATTTATCTGTGAGTTCAACCGTTCCTGTCGATTACTATTTTCGAACTCGTTTGCGCAGAAAGAATTATCAAAAAGACTTGTGCCGCTGCCTGGATTTCCGTCGACTATTCCCCTTGCCGTTCGTCTTTACCACTTTTGCATCTTATTTGATCCCCAACTCTACTTCGCAGCTAAGAACAACCAATTGCAATGCCCTGGGACTGGCTTATCTGGGTAGGGGGGATGCTCGTGAAGAATTGACAGCACCGGCTTACATTCCGGGGAGACGTTCCGCCCGCCCGACTCATTTTAAAAACAGATTTTCCCATATTCTAGGGTGCATGCCGACCAATCACGAGTTGGGAGAGTTGATAACAATGATCCTTACTAGGAGGATTCACCGGATGGTTGCATTTGGATCAAGGTTCGACGTTCACAACAACGAGAGGGTGTATTTCGTTGTCATAGATTGGTGTCCAGATCAATGCCCGACGAGCCATTGTGGATTCAACACTGGCGGGGGGAGAAGAATTGCAGCAAGCGTGAAGGCCGGTACCGCAGATCGTTACTTTTGTCATACTCATACTAGTCGCCCCTAGTACTAGTAGTCTAGTGATGATATGTATTGATTACATCGTCACCATATGCGTCGTCGAAAGCCCGTCCGAGTCGATGTGTTCCTGATCGCGTTCAAATCATACATGTGTGCAGGTGCTTAGCTGTTCATATACACCCAGCATGCGATTGTGGTGGACGAGCAGCCAGACCGGTGTTTCCAGAACGACGCCGAGGCTTTCTTCCAGACCCACCAAACCCGCGGGTGAATGCTGACGCGCTGGCGTGGCGATTGGCAAGGTGAGCGTGTAGATCTGGCTGATGTAGTCGGCCTAGAGTAACCAAGCCAGTGACAATGTTTTAAAGCGCTCTCTGTCTCGACTGTTGTTGACCGCATATAATTGAAGTTATTAGGATGGCAAACATAAGTTGCATGCCGGATTACGGACCTTGCTACACGCTCCTGATAATCTGATACGTACTGTCTGACCTCGGTTCAGTTGAAAAGGGTAAATTTGAGTTACGGGAAATTGTTCTGAGCAGTTTTATTTTGAATGGGGTGTGGGATTGCTCTATTCAAGTTTCAACGACTTTATATTCCGAGTCCCAAGGAACAAGTTCGGTGCTAACATTTGTGAGCCCAATATAGTGCCACGTGTTTGGACTCCCTCTATCGATAGACGTTACTGAGGGAACGATTGGAAGTCAAGGGCGCTTCTATCATCTGGAGCCGCAGCCAGTTCCTCGACGTCGGCAACAGTGTATCCAGCGACCAATCAAGGAATGAAAGACAGATGGCTCGATGACTGTCTACGTGAACCCGTTTCGTGACATTTTTCTGACTCCTGAGTTCTACATGTTTATCTCCCTGAACTAGTGAACATGATCAAAGCGGCGATGAGGAAAATGTAGGTAGGTTAGCATGAGACATCTGTAAGCCTCTCACCCGACATGTGCATCCCATGTCATGGTCCGTCTGGTTCTTTCCGTGAATTTTTCGTTTGGCACGTTACACTTTACAGCACCTGTGGCTTGATTCATGCAGGGTAAATTGCACTAAACCTGATTCGTATATATTCACGACCTAATCAATACTAGTAGTACATACTAACTCCAAATATGATCTAGGCCCTTCGGCCTACAATGGCCGTGTGACATGTTTAGGCCTCGTGGAAGGTTAAAACGTAATTCTGGCAGTGTCAAGATCCCACTTCCTCCTCTTCTTCCCCATTTCATCACGCTCTTGTACGTTTCCTTTCCGCTATTATCCGCAGACTAAACGTTGATGGTATCTCACACAAACGTTTGTTCGCGCATTACCCGCATACCATAGATTCCGCTTCCGTCATGATGTCAGTTTTGACATTTCGCTCCACTGGGCTAGTACTAATATATCGTTTAATCAAGGAAAACATCAGGGTAGCTTTGTATCGGGCTCACGTGCCAAGTTCCCAAGTCAAGATCTGAAGAAGACAGCAACCCCCCCCACCCTAGCGACAACCTATGTCAATCAACAGATCCAACGTTGGCTGGAACATAGACATGAAAGCGAGCAGCAGGAGTCGAGAAGGGTATATAAGAGCACCAGACTTGGGTGGTCGTTCTCCAGCACCGGATCGCCTCCCAGCTTGACGAATACTCACCATGAAGTTCTCTTACGTCGCTTTGCTTGTTCTCCCCTGTCTTGCTGCTGCCAGCATCACGCCCCGTGCTACGGATGATGTCCGCGAATACAAGCTCTGTTGCGAAGATGTTGTCTACGTTTGTCCTCCTGGTTCTATTTGTCTGTTTGACTGAATAGCAAACTTTCAGGTCGGCGATGAACACCATCACCAACACTACAGCGTACTGGCTGTAAGTGTACTCTGATGTGTTGAGATTTTGGGTGAATACTGACGTGGGGCAATCAAAAGATGGTTGCATTCGTAGGGAACACCAGTGCCACCATTCGAGAAAGTCTGTTGACTGCGAGCGCTACTATGAGGTAAACCTCACACTGTCCTGTCTGCGGGTCGCGGTGCTAAAGCAGTTATAGCGCGCTCGTTTGCCACTAACTGTATCCCCGTCAGGGACTACTAAATAGCCAGCCGCGTTACTGCTATTACAGAACAGCGTAGTGCACGCATAGGACTGTATCGTGGAGTAGTCATAGACTTATAATATTATAACGGTTCTAATTGAGTATAGCGCGACTGGTCGTATAGGTGTGTACCCTGCCGATGGGAAACATAAGTGGTGTTTTTCCCCAGCCTCATAATTATAGAACCACCAACGGATTTATGATATGATGGCCGTGATTGTTCAGCAGACGCGTCCGCTCGTGTTTTGGGAATTGTAGAAACATTTACCACTGGTCCTTGACAGCAAGGCCGGCACGGGCAGGAATGGTCAGCTCATTCCAATGCTCTGGAGCTCTGCTTTGAAGTCAAAGCAGCAGTAGGATGCGATTCAAGTTTACAGTATGTCAAAGACGAGCACGAGAGAATACGGTTAAGATACGTACGACACAATGGAGTGAACGGGGGCATATAATAATGGGTACGGTTAGCTACACTATAGTCAATCGTTGCACGATCAGATGTAGTAGCGAAGCGGGCAACATACCCCGTTTTAAAAAAACCCCGAACAGTCTTGACACCGAGCCAAAGAATAGCACATATCATCCTTGGCCCGTGACGCGTCCTGTACATTGACAGAAGGGTAGATGGTACTTGAGGCCCCCCCCCGGGAGACATAGTAAGTGTGTTGCAAAACGCCTAGGAAGTTTCAGCAGCGACAGCTTCAAGTCCCCCCCTGCGTCAACCATTCAACTGTCTGCAGTGTTCAGTGCTACTGCACCTTATCGATTTCCTGCTCGGTCGCTGGCTTTTGTTGAGGACGTGCGTCGCGTTGTGGCACAAAGTGACCACGTGATCGACCATTCTTGACTAGCAGGACGTTCAAGGCAGGAATTCAAGGCAGGACGTCGGCTACGCGGGCAGCCGCTACTCCATCGTCTAGCAAAGTGAGCTAACCGTACCATTTTCTCATTCACGTTCGTGTTCTCACTGTCAACATCAGCATTTCCAATTCGTGCGATTCGGCTCTTGTTGAGAGGTTGTGACGCCTGCCGCCCAGGCAATGACTCCGCTCAGGTATGTTGAGACTCTCGTCCTCACATCAGGGCGTGGCCAAGGAGTCAGCATACAGGTTTGAGGAGTCAGCCCATCTTTCCTTTAGGAGAAGTGTCGTCGGATATCATGACAGATTGATCGTACCCACGACGGTTTGGTTAGCGCGAGTTCATCATTGGTGGTAGTGATCTGTTTGATCGTTCGTGCATGTTTTTTTTCACCAGGACAATAGCCAGAACAAAGAAGGCTTGGAGAAGAGTGGTCTCGATCCCAAAAATCCAGCTAGAACTGAAGTGGCGATGCCTATGGTAGAGCAGTGTTTCTGCTAAGCATTCTGTCGTTTTTTTATAATATTAGGTTTATCACCTAGTATCTAGGACACGCCGAGGACTTACTTACATAAGGACATTGAAGTCGCTCGCCAAGCCCTGGTGCTTGACATGTGGATTCCTCGATGACCCAGGTCCAAGTGAGATGCTGTGTAGCACTGCACCGTTGGAATTAGGACGCACTGCATAAGATCCGTCGCCCAAGGATACAAACTCAATCCACCTCAGCTGCAACTCGCATGGTACAAGGGCGAGGGCGTTCAATAAATATAGGGAGGTTAGTGCGAGACGTCTGCCTGCTTCTAGTTCGACAACATGCGTCCGTGCCGTGGTACGTGGGCCTCGTTTCATGCACGAACAGCACTTGGGGTCGAATTCATATGTTTTCATGATCTAGAAGCAAATAACTCCCAATGGGTCTAGACCCATTAACTATAAGCATTGACCATCAGCGCCCGTGATCGAGGGATGAAACCGTCATTCTGGCGTCTGTCACGACACCCCTTTTTCCTTGTTCGTCCTCTTTGCTTCACTTCGTATCACCGGATCCTCGGTTAACTTCAGACTAGATTGTGACTAGTAGCTTGCATAAACGTTTGTTCCCTCCGCATACCACCTGCCGTTCCGGATGTCAATTGAACATTTCACTCCAGCGATGCGCTCGTACTAATGTTTCGTTTTTCGCATAGAGATTTTGTCCTGTTGAGTTGTAAGTAGCTAAAGAGTACAGTGAAGTGTAACACTAATAAATCGTTTAACCAGCGGCAGTAGTTTTTCTTCATTGTAACACACATCTGCAGAGGGTCCCGGATACAACAACAAATCCTGTTAACCAATATCAGTCGAACCAGCAATCAATCGGCGATTCGAGATCCGTCGGCTGGCAATGCATGCTGTGAGGCCCAGAGCATAGACCTCAAAAATTTGCCCAACATGGTCACATTTTTTGTTAATTTCCGATTACATTGAAATTCCTTATGATGGTTTACAACACGAGTTGGACTTCCAATTGAATCGAGCAGCATCGGCCCTACTTCACACTTCCCAAATTCGACATGTACAAAAGCGATCAGGTGTCGAGAAGGGTATATAAGAGCACCAGACTTGGCTGGTCGTTCTCCAGTACCGGATCGCCTCCCAGCTTAACGAATACTTACCATGAAATTCTCTTACATCACTTTGCTCGCTCTCCCCTGTCTTGCTGCTGCCAGCATTCTGCCCCGCGCTGCCAGTGGTGCCAGTGGTGCCAACGGTGCCAATGGTGCCAATGGTCACCACGAACACGAGCTCTGTTGCAAATACGTTGTCCACGTTGGTCCTCATTATTTCTTTGTCTGTCTGACTGAAGAGGAAAACATCCAGGACGACCATGACTTGGCTACCACCACCACCATCGCTATGACGGTGGCATTGGCTGTAAGTGCAATATGATCTTGAGATTTCAGGTGAATGCTGACGTGACGCAATCAAAGATTTTTGCGAACCTAGAGGAGACCACTGGGACTGGTGTCCTCGCGATGAGCGTTATGACTGCGAGCGCTACTATGAGGTACCTCACACTATCCTTTCTGCTAGTCGGAGCACTAAAGCAGTTTCTAGGACGATTGGATTGCCACTGGCTGCCATCGTGCCGATAACTGGGATGAAGATAAGGCAGCGTAGTGCACGCAGAGCACTTGTACACTGGAATAGTCATTGATTTGTAATAAACGGTCTCATTGACACTTGGTAATAAGCATTGAGCGGGTCATATCTTTCAGGCCATATTGGTACGCGCGATTGACTAGACAGTGACAGTGACCGAGATCGAAGGGTTGTGCACTGGGATTCCACTGAAACCACGACTGATATAGTTCCTTCGCATCTTGGTTTGACACCGACGCGTTCGACCTCGACACGCCTTCAACTTGTTTGGGTAATGGGCCGACGGCTGTAATGCCGATGATCAGATCCCCTTAGGCATATTAGACCATGGCTGGACTTGAGGTTTGAATGTCAACTTGAATGTTAGGCTCTGCGCTGGCATCATGACTGCAAAAGCGTTGAACCAAGCAGCTAAACGGGAAAAGGAGTCGCAGAATGAGGTGTTGTTTGTAGCGAGTGTTGGGTGGGGTAGGTTGTTGTCAGTGGATGGCACGGCCGGGAATGATTATGTGGTTAGTGTTAATCTTCTAGCCAACAGCAGAGGTGCATTTACGCACTATGTAAGTGTATATTCAGTTGGGTTATAAGACTTTGACACCAGTCTTAAATATCGTTCTGGCACGGCGTCGACTATGCTCGTTCACTGCTTATTACCAACTCAACGAGAACAAGCAAAGCCATGTAAGCGAATTTCATGGTGCTGAAGAAGATGCATTTGTGAAGCTGGACGGCCGATCCTCTGTTGGAGAACGAGCGGCGAAGGCTGGTGCTCTGATACACCGCCTGCTCGCTTCTGTGCCGAATTTGGGAAAGTGAAGTCGATTGACTATCGCTGATGTCGTTCGGTTCATTGAAATTCCAGGTAGATCACCTGTTTCATGAGCAGCCTGCTGATGTAACACATGCTTCTTCATATGTACAACTTTGACCGCAAACATTCGAGTTGTATGTTCTGAGAGCACGTCAACGGATCTCGGATCGTCCATTAATTACTAGTTTGGCTGTAATCTAGTGAAAAGTATATCATGACAGACGCCAGAGTTAAGTGCGGTTTTACCTTATACGACGGCCAAAGGGCCCAGAGATATTGATTCTAGATCGTCAATACATAGTTGGATGCATGTTGTCGAGGGAGAAGCATGCAGACATCACGCGCTAACCTACCTGCATTGAATATTTCCTTCATCGTCACTTCGATCATTTTAACCAGCTCGAGGAGATAAGCATGGCAAAATACAGTGGAAAATGCATTACAAACTGGTGCACGTTGACAAGTGATCTGTCTTGCAGAGACACAGTCCCCAACCCACTACAATGCGGCACTGAGCGCTGGGCGCCAATGTTGATAATATGCGCGGCAAAAAAGGCAGGCAAGAAACAAGAGGAGACTAGCAGCGTCAGGAGTCGGGGTTGGATCAATTCTTGTCACATAAAGCGAAGACGCCATAATGGTGTGCGATTGCTCAATTCAAGTTTTGGCAACGCCACTTTATATTCCAATCCGCGAGACCTGGACGTGAACCCTCACCTTCCTATCCACTAACGACTCGTATAACAAGTTCAATCGTCGCCGGCAACGTGGGTGCTATGCAGAGCGTCGTTCGCGATGGTGCAGCGTGCTACATAATAATACTTGTACCTTCAGGAATCCGCACAGACCATGCTACGCTTTAGGCCTCCCTCGGATAGACGTTGAGCGAGCGATTGAAGGGCGCTTCGTTTTCTTCTATCATGCAGTTCCTCGACGCCGGGGACGGTGTCTCCAGCAAGCAATCAAGGAACACAAGACAGATGACTTATCATGAACATATACCAGTTTCGTGATGCATTTTCCGACCGAGTTTTGCATTCTTATCTCTTCGAACTTCTAGTGAACATGTACCTGGCCGAGACCTGAACGTGAACCCTTTGCAAAAAACTTCGGCTACAGGACGATAACCCCAAACAGCTTCAAGTTTCTCCCGTCAGCCATTTTCTGTCTGGAGTCCTCAGGCGATCCTTATCGATATCCCGCTCCGTCGTTTGGCTCTCGTTCAATTACAGGAAACCTCGTGGCGCTGAGCTATTGGCAGAACGGTGACCACGTGATCAACTCTTTTTCGGTGACCCTCGCGCTGCTCCACCTCCATCATGCATCAAGTGAGTTACATACCAAAACTTTCTCATTCATATTCGTGTTCTCACAGGCTGTCAACATCAGCATTTCCGATTCGTGCGATTCGGCTTAGTAGTGTTGAGTATGGAAACGAAAGCTGGACTGGTCACTCTTTGTGACATTAAGCGATTGTTTGGCCACGACCCTACCTGAGACCCTGAGACCCCGGAACCCACTGAACATGACGTCGTTCGCAAGAAAAAGTGCTTTATTTCTTCAGATATCTCAACTTCGCCCATCGACGAATGCAACTACTGAGAAGCGTGACAGGTTCCCATGATCCCCGGGGTTACAGAGGCACCCCAAAACACCGGATTCATGGATTAGTATCTTTCACTGGCACAAGATGTCCACAAAACCATGTATGTAACAGACAATTATCGGATTCCATCGTCATGATCAAAACGAGATCCTTTCGTGTTTTCAACGAGCAGAAGGACTTTTCACAGCCACAACTACTTGTATTTGTCTCGGGCAGTACCCTGTATCCCGATAAAGTACTGAACTGCCCAATCATAGTATAATTTACCAGTAGTAGTTTGAGCAATACCACTGGCACGTCGTCATTAGTAGATATGAACACTTGTAACAAATGAATTTCTGATACTGACTGAACTGTCTTTCATATAATTTATCAGTATTTAGTTACTAGTTTGAATGACACTCGTATGTCGTCAATACATTGCTGTACGCTAGTTTACTGTTATCTGATCTGGAGCTGCCACACCCTTCCCTTACTGCCTCCGCATACTTACCTGTCGCACATCACCGCACCGGTCATAATACATCCTCAACGGGGGTGCGTCCGCCTCTCTCCCAGTGTGAGTAGATCGGCTGCACGTGCACCAGCGAGTGCCACGTGATCTTGTTGAACTTCCCGCGCTCCTCTCATCGCCACGGCTCCCTGCGCTTCTCTCTGCCCGCCTCCTGGTCACTCCTCTCTCTCTGCCTGCCTGTCTCGCCCGTCTCCCTGCCCGTCTCCCTTTGTCCATCTCCTCCCTGCCCGCCCGTCTCCCTGCGCGCTCCTCTCTATCTCTACCCACCTGCCTGGTCGCTCCTCTCTCTCTCTCTCTTGTATATCCCCTCTCTGCCCGCCCGTCTCTCTGTGCGCTCATCTCTCTCTCTCTCTCTCTCTCTCTCTTTGTACCACCCTGCTCGCCCGTCTCCCTGCTCTCTCTTTTCCCGCCCGCCCGCCTACTCATCTCCCTCCCCCGTCAGAACGTCCCGTGCTGACATACGCCAACTCAATTACCACTACCACCGGGCCGCGTCAAGCTGGGTCCGAACGATAGATCGTTGGACCCTCGGTATTTTTTTATTCTTCTCTATTTATTCAACCATATTTTTTTTTTCGTATGATGCGCCCGACGACAATGGGCACATCACCGTCACTACGATTTATCGCTACCACCAGACGATAATTTTTTTTAAATTATGTTTATTACTAATTAATTTCTACCACCTCCACTGCCATATCACGACGACGACCACCACCACCACATTACTGATCAATTTTGTATAATAGTAAATATACGCATGATGATAAAGTATATTATTCTTAATTTCAATGCTCTGCATAATATATTTATGTTAATGTCTGAGTCACGTGGCAGTTCAATGGGTTTCGGGGTCTCAGGAACGCTGGTGGCCAAACAATAACTAAATGTCACAAAAAGTGACCTGTCCAGCTTTCGTTTCCATAGTTGAGGTTGTAATGTATTCCGCCCATGTAATTGCAATGACTCCACTCAGGTATGGTGAAACTCTCATTACATCAGGGTGGCCAAGAAGTCAGATACAGGATCGAGGAGTCAGCCTAGCTTTCCTTTGAGAAATGTGTCGTCGGACATCATGACATATTGATCGTACCCACGATGGTTAGCGCGAGTTCATCATTGGTGCTAGTGATCTGTTTGATCGTACGTACATGTTTTTTTTTTCTTTCAACACGACAATAACCAAAACAGAGGGGGGGATTGGAGAAGAGTGGTTTCGATCCCAAAAATCCGGCTAGAACTGAGGTGGCGGTGCCTATTAACAGATCGATTATCATCTGTTGTACGGTCTGCTTTAGGAGACTAGCGGTGCCTATGGTTTCTGCCGTATCTAGGACGCGCCGAGGACTTACTTACATAAGGACATTGAAGTCGCCCTGGTGCTTGACATGTGGATTCCTCGATGACCCAGGTCCAGGTGAGATGCTGTGTAGCACCGCACCATCGGAATTAGGACGCACTGCACAAGATCCGTCGCCCAAGAATACAAATTCAGTCCACCTCGGCTGCAATTACCATGGTACAAGGGCAGAGTGGCGGCATTCAATAAAAATATAGGGAGGTTAGGTTAGTGCGAGATGTCTGCCTGCTTCTATTTCGACAACATGCGTCCGTGCCGTGGTACGTGGGCCTCGAATTCATATGTTTTCACGATTTGGAAGCTAGGTCTAGACCCATTAGCTATACGCATCGATCATCAGCGCCCGTCATCGAGGGGTGAAACCGTCATTCTGGTGTCCTCGGTTAACTTCAAACTAGATCGTGACTAGTAGCTTGCATAAATGTTTGTTGCCTCCGCATACCACCTGCCATTCCGAATGTTAATTGAACATTTCACTCCAGCGATGCGCTCGTACTAATGTATCGTTTTTTCGCATAGAGATTTGTCCTGTTGAGTTGTGAGTAGCTATAAGATACAGCGAAGTGTAACACTAATAAACCGTTTAACCAGCGGCAGTAGTTTTTCTTCATTGTAATACGCATCTGCAGAGGTCCCGGATACAACAAACCCTGTTGTTAACCAATGTCAGTCGATCCAGCAATCAATCGGCGATTCGAGATCCGTCGGCTGGCAATGCATGCTGTGCGGCCCTTTTTTGTTAATTTCCGATTACATTGACAATTCCTTGTGATGGTTTACAACACGAGTTGGACGTCCAATTGGATCGGCCCTACTTCACACTTTCCCAAATTCGACATGCGCAGAAGGGTATATAAAGGACCAGACTTGGCTGGTCGTTCTCCAGTACCGGATCGCCTACCAGCTTAACAAATACTTACTATGAAGTTCTCTTACATCACTGTGCTCGCTCTCCCCTGTCTTGCTGCTGCCAGCATTCTGCCCCGCGCTGCCAGTGGTACCAATGGTGACTACGAATACAAGCTCTGTTGCAAATACGTTGTCCACGTTCGTCCTCGTTATTCTCTTTGTCTGTCTGACTGAAGAGGAAAAACATTCAGGACGACCATGACTCTGGCTACCACCACCACCATCGCTATGACGGTGGCATTGGTTGTAAGTGCAATCTGATCTTGAGATTTAAGTGAATGCTGACGTGGCGTAATCGAAGACCATTGCGAACCCAGAGGAGATCACTGGGGTTGGTGCCCTCGTCAAGAGCGCTATAACTGCGAGCGCTACTATGAGGTAACTCACTATCCTTTCTGCTAGTCGGAGCATTAAAGCAGTTTCTAGCACGATTGGATTGCCACTGGATGCCATCACGCCGACAACTGGGATGAAGATAAGGCAGCGTAATACACGCATAGCACTTGTACCCTGGAGTAGTCATTGATTCGTAATAAACGGTCTCATTGAGCATGATGCACTTGGTAATAAGCATTGAGCGAATCATCTTTCAGGCCTTAAGGCCTTAAGCTTTAAGCCTTACCGGTACGCGCGATTGACCTGATAGTGACAGTGACAGTGACAGTGATATCCCATGGCTGGACTTGAGGTTTGAATGTCAATGTTAGGCTCTGCGCTGGGATCATGACTGAAAATGTGGAACCACGGAGCTAAACGGGAAAAAGAGTCGCAGATTGAGGTGTTCTTGTTTGTAGTAGCGGTTGTTGGGTGGGTTAAGTTGCTGTCAGTGGATGGCACGGCCGGGAATGATTGTGTGGTTAGTGTTGAGGATCTTCTAGTCAGCAGCAGAGGCGCATTTTCGCACTATGTGAGTGTACAGTGTATGTTCTAGACTTCGAGACCAGTCTTAAATATCTTTCTTGCACCCCATTGGCGTCGACTATGCTCGTTCACTACTTACTATTTATTACCAACTGTGCTACTACGCTCAACAAGAACAAGTGTTGCATTTCAAGTGGATATTCCATGACGCAGTGCTATGCGTGCATTACCGTCGTGCCCGCCGACGGCGGTAGACAAAAAGAATCAAGAGGATGAAGGTAGAAAAGGCTTTTGCAACAGAGATCCACGGAGCTACCGCTGCGGAGCAGAACGCTGGCAGTAGCAATAAAGGGTAGAACAAGCAAAGCCATGTAAGCGAATTTCATGGTGAGCTGGAGAGGAGGCATTTGTGAAGCTAGACGACGGCCGATCCTCTGCTGGAGAACGAGCAGCGAAGTCTGGTGCTCTTATACACCTCCTGCTCGCTTTTTGACCGCAAAATTTCGAGTTGTATGTTCTGAGAGCCCGTCAATGGATCTCGGATCGCCCATTGATACCTAGTTTGGCTGTAATCTAGTGAAAAGTACATCATGACAGACGCCAGAGTTAAGTACGGTTTTATCTTACACGACGGCCAAAGAACATATTGATTCTAGATCGTCAATACATAGTAATATACATGTTGTCGAGTGCATGCAGACATCTCGCGCTAACTTACCTGCATTGAATATTTCCTTCATCGTCTCTTTGATCGTTTTAACTAGCTCGAGATAAGCATGGCAAAATACAGTCGGAAAATGCATTACAAACTGGTGCACGTTGACAAGTGATTTGTCTTGCAGAGACACAGTCCCCAACCCACTACAATGCGGCACTGAGCGCTGGGCGCCAATGTTGATAGTATGCGCGGCAAAAAAGGCAGGGAAGAAACAAGAAGAGACTAGCAACGTAAGGAGTCGGCGTTGGATCAATTTTTGTCAAGACGCCATAATGGTGTGCGATTGCTCAATTCAAGCTTTGGCAACACCACTTTAAATTCCAAGCCGCGAGACCTGAACGTGAACCCCCACCTTCCTATCCACTAACGACTCGTATAACAAGTTCAATCGTCGCCGGCAACGTGGGTGCTATGCAGAGCGTCGTTCGCGATGGTGCAGCGTACTACCTAATAACACTTGTACCCTCATCAGGAATCCGCACAGACCATGCCACACATTAGGCCTCCCTCGGATAGACGTTGAGCGAACAATTGAAGGGCGCTTCGTTTTCTTCTATAATCCTGTTCCTCGACGTCGGGGACGGTGTCTCCAACAAGAAATCAAGGAACACAAGACAGGACTTGTCATGAACTTGTTACCAGTTTCGTGATGCATTTTTCCGACCGAGTTTTGCATGTTTATCTCCTCGAACTGCTAATGAACATGAACCTGAGAGACATAGTAAGCTTCGTTGCAAAAACTTCAGCAGCTACAGGACGATAACCCCCAGTTTATCCCCGTCAGCCATTTTCTGGTATGTTGTGGCGCTGAGCTATTCCGAGTGACCACGTGACCAACCCTTTTTCGGTGTCCGTGCCTTGCGCTGCTCCACTCCATCATCCATCAATGTCAGCTACATTCCAAAATTTTCTCATTCACATTCGTGTTCTCACTGTCAACATCAGCATTTCCGATTCGTGCGATTCAGCTTGGCAGTGTTAAGGTTGTGACGTATGCCGTCCATATAATGACTCCGCTCAAGTGTAAATCTCATCAGGGTGGCCAAGAAAGCACAGGATCGAGGAGTCAGCCTATCTTGCCTTTGGGAAATGTGTCATGATGTCCGACGATAGATTGATCGTACCCACGATGGTTACTAAGCGCCAGTTTATGATTGGTGCTAGTGAATTTCTTTGATCGTACGTACATGGTTTTTTTTTCAACAGTACAATAACCAGAACAGAGAGGGATTGAAGAAGAGTGGTCTCGATCTGAGCGACTTGATTCGGCTAGAATCGAGGCTGCGATGCCTATGGTAGAGCAGTGTTTCTGCCAACCATCTTGTCGCCATTTGGTGTCATTTACTTTATCACCTCATATTCGCAATAGGGCGCGCCGCCGAGGCCTAGATCAAGGACAAAATTTTTCTGGTGTGTTGCCAAGCCCAGTCGCAGGTGCCCTGACGAGAGAATCTTCAACATTCTCCCTGCTACTTGGCATGCCAAGTCCTCAGGTCCGGGTGAGATGCTGTGTCGATCGGGAGTAGGACGCACTGCATATTCAGACACAGGATCCGTCATCGCCCAAGAATACAAACGCAAGCCACCGCAACTAGCATGGTACCCGGCGGGGGTGGCGGCGTTCGGTGTAGGGAGGGCGCGAGACATATGCATGCTTTTAGTCTGACAATGCGCGTCCATGCCGTGGTACGTCTGCTTCGTTTCACGTAACAGCGCTTGGGGTCTTGTGTTTTTACGACCTAGGGACAAATAACTCTCATTATGTCTAGGCTCGTAATTTTGGTATCTGTTACGATGTGGTTTATGTAAATCCCCAGTTCGTGCTCTTCGCATCATCATCCCATCACCGTTGGTTAACCTCAGACTAATAATAGTATGTATAAACGTTTGTTCCCTCTGCATATCACCTTCCGGATGCCAATAGAACATTTCACTCAGGTGATGCGCCAGTACTAACAACCTTTTGTCGTGGTTCTAAGATCTAAGTGTGACACTGATATATCGTTTGACTAGGGAAAACAACAGCAGGAGTTTTTCCTCATCACTGATTCAAATGTCCAAGATCTGCAGATGGTACAGGATACAACGACAAATCCTGTCAATCAATGTCAGTTGAACCATCAATTAATCGGCGATTCGAGATCCGTCGGCTGGCAATTCACTCCGCAACATGGTCAAATTTCCGCGCTCATCTAACGTTACTTCCGATGAATTACAACGCGAGCTGCAGTTCCAATTGAATCGAACAACATTCACACTTTCCCAAATTCGACATATACATAAGCGAGCGGGATCTGAGAAGGGTATATAAGAGCACTAGACTTGGCTGTTGGTTCTCCAGTACCGGATTGCCTCCCAGCTTAACCCATAGTTACTATGAAGTTCTCTTACGTCGCTCTGCTCGCTCTCCCCTGCCTTGCTGCTGCCAGCATTATGCCCCGCGCTGACAGTGACTTCCACCCTTACAAGCTCTGTTGTAAAGGTGTTTTCGACGTTCGTCCCTCCTGATTCTTTTTGTCTGTCCAGCTAAATAACAAACATTTAGATCGGTCATGGCCACGAACACTACGGCGAAGGCCATTACTACCGTAACATTGGCTGTAAGTGTATTCTGATGTTTAGATTTAGGTGAATGCTGACATGGCGTAACCAAAGATGGTTGCCGTCCTAGGGAACACCACCACTGCGATTTTGAAGACCGTTATGACTGCTTCAAATACGCTAGGGTAACTCGCCCTACCCTTTTCTGCGAGAGTCAGGCCACTAACGCTGTTTCTAGGAATGGGACATTGGCTTTGACTGCCACTCCGTCCGCGAAAGGGACGACAGGAAGGCTGCGTAGTGCATGCATAGCCCTCATGTCACGGACTCGTAGATACTGATTTGGAATATAACAGTGGTTTTGATAAACAATAGCCCAATTGGTAATAAGTATTGAGCGGATCATGTCTTTCAGTGATTTGCGCGCCATATCAGATCTCGGTTCGCGCCATTGACGATTGAGCGGTTCATGTCTTTCAGGCATTTGCGCGCCATATAAGATCTCGGTTCGCGCCATTGACGTGGCGAACAGATGTACGACGAAGAAGCGATTTGTTGCCGAAACAATGACAGTCATAGTTCCTCTTTGGATTGCCAACGGTGACTCCGATCTTGGGACATTTTCATTTGGTCCATTATCTGCCCAATTGATACACAACCCAGTAGCCTGATAGTGAGAGTAGATGGTGATCACGTGACGGCGTAACGCACTGGTATCCGAACATCAGGAGTGCGTGCTTCCGTGCATGAAATTGGTTCGTATAACATGTTTGTACATTGTCTGCGATGGAATTTAAACCAACAACTGATTAGGACGCCGACAAGGAACTGTAGTGTCTGATGACTGCAGACAGAGAGTGGGTGATACTCTGAGCTGCTCGAAACTTTTTGCAATTACACTTACTCCTCCATCATAGGCCGGTGATATCGATGACGTTGTTTGCCACAAGATCACAGGTTATCGCCCCACAAAATGTGGAGACATGAATGGCGATGCTAACGCTTCGAATGGACTAGCAGTATCAGATGGTCCATTATTGTGCTGTCGCGCGGAAGAATGGCAGAGGCAGCTGTGAGACTAAGGAGGGCGACAAGTGCAATGTGAGAGACGAAAATGGCAGTGAGTATTTGTTGTGGATGAACTTGTTTCGTTAGCAAGCCTCGTCGAACGCTCCGAGCTTTATATGTTTTCTGCGTTCCTTTCTCTGTCCTCTTTCCATTAGATCTGCTTCTCATTTCGTTTACCGTGCGAAGGTATGGCAGTGCTGCAGGAACCGAGTGGTTGCCAGCGCCCGGGTTTTTCACTGGTCGAAATCCGTTGTAGTGAAGCACATTGGATTACCGCGCCTCGTTTGCGTTCCGGAACCTGAGCAAAGCCGAGGCGAGAGAACGTTTACACCATACAAATGCGTTTCTTTCTGGTCGCTTTGAATCCATTGTCCCTCTGATGGTGGGTTCACCCTCGATAATTCCGCGGATTGACTGCGGAGGCTTACATCTCCCGAAATTTAGCCATGCCGCTTAAACAACTTGGACTCCGATCGTCATGCCATTTTCCATCTACCTTTTAGGGATGTAACAATCTTCTGTTGGTATATGACAGTTGTGACGTTCCCAACCGCCGGCGGAAGAATAACAAGCCTTCTTAGCAATGCCATGATTGTGTTGTTGTATCGAACCTGTTTAGAGGTGCAGAGTTGCTTACCTACGGTCATTGCTCAATCACACTATTGACGCTTAGATGGGACTGCACCTTTTCATGGACGCCTGGCAATCTTCGTTGAGCTTGGGAAATTCTTTGCTCCACGTCTATTACGTCCGCCAATCACTTGGTTTCACTCACGGTGAGTAGGAGATGGATCAAACAAATGTTCACTAACAACGATGCGCAGCCTAGGGGGGAGCCGGTCACTCCAAATAAATTCATTCACGGCAGTTCTTTGTTACGTGTCGCAACCATTCATGCAGAACGCGCAAAGGAAGTTCAACCGTAGCTAAGCGTCATAACGTTGGGAGCAACACCCCACGAACGCAATTCACGGATCTATTGTAATGCGCCTCGTATATTCATGCGCGGCTGCGGATCCAATCGATGGTGTGTATATTTACAGGATCCGTTCCATCTAACAGAACGCTGGGCGATTCGATGACCTTATGCTGATTTTATTAACATATGACAGAGTCTGTCATGCGGGACGCAGTGGCACTCCTCTCCAATTCAGTCTGAAAGAACCCCGCCGTGCCATCTCCGATGCTCAACAGTCCGCGAGCCAACAAAAGAATACGTGCGTATCGCGATTTTTTTTAGCAGGTATTGGTTACATTTATCGAACGCATATGACGAGTTCACCCAGACTGGACAAACAACAATGATGATTTTTCAAAACATCTACCATATGGTAACTTTGCGTACGACCAAAAGCGCACTATACAGTCCGAACAATATCAGCTCAGAGAGTGATGGGGGTGCATCCGAGAGCAACGACCCCGTTCTGCGAGGGAGGTGAGTAAATGGTCTGTTAGAAAAATGGTGTTCCTGATGGACATACAAAGCTGTTTTTCGCAGCAGACCGCCTTTCCAGCGCTATCAAAGTTGCGTTTTTAAATCGGACGATCATTCTGTCATTTGAGTTTGCTCACCATATGGGCATGTCAGTGCCGGTGACGGTAATGGGGCTGCAAGTGACTATTTAAACGCAGCGTTAAAACACAGTTCACAGAGTATAGTTCTACTCTTACCGCCGATCAGGCCGGTGAGACCGTTGGCGTTGATTCCCAGAGGAGTAAGAAGCGGGGCGAGGTCACTAGGATTCATGGGCTAGAAAATTCAACGTCGTCAGATTTGTGAGGTTTGGAAATGGGGTCATGCTAACGCTCTGAGTGGACGCGCAGCATTGAAGGGCTCCAATACTACACGCTGGAAGAAGGGCAGACGCAGCTGCAAAAGCGGGGAGAGCGAAGAGCGTAATGCGAGAAACGAACATGGCAGTGAGTGTTTGCTATGGAAGACTGGTTTTGTTAGGAGGCTCTGCAGGAGAGACGTCGTCGAGCACCCCAAGCTTTATCCGTTTTTCGCGTTCCATTTTTGTACCCCTCACACCTCATCTACTTTTCCTCCTTGCGTTTCCCCATCACTCAGCAAGTACACCGCAGTGGATGCCGTTAATCATTCATTCTTCTAGGTTGTCTTGGATGCCAACGAGTAGCTAATTTTTTCTTTGCGACATGTACGGTGGTCGTTTTTCATCCTCTAACGGTTCACCTCCCCATGAATCGACTGCGGAGACTTACATCCCCCGAAATGTATCAGCCAAGCACTTAACACTTAATTAGAGTCGGATTATCACGAACGCTACGTTGAACGCTTTTTTCACCTTCCTTTCGGGGTATGTGACAATCTTAATCTATCGTAATGCTGATGAGGTGTGTCATTGTCTGCACCTGCGGAAGAATGATAACGGTCTTTATGTCTCGAATCTACTGCGCTCATTTCCTTCTAGCAACCGAAGTTATTTATGTATTACCACGCGTCACAGCTTATTCCTGCGATTCCTGGGTGTCATAAACTCCTGTTATAATTGTCCACCATTGAGTCTGGAGACCTTCAATTTTGTGTCATGGTGTCCTCTCGGGTTATGTGTCATCACTCCGTTTTAAGCGTTGCCAAACTCACAGTGACTCCTTGTTCCGTGTTGCGATCACTCACAAATGACAGTTCCCCCGACGCTATCACTGCGTGGAAGAAGGCCCTCCAAGCGCAGTTCACGGATCTATCGTCATGCTGGGCGTCTTGTTCCTGCCCGACTGTAAGTCCGATCCGGAACGTGTATTCCCGCGATGCATTGTGCCATTTAACAATAATAACGTTAATCCTATCGCCAGTTCAATGATCCAGACGTCATGGCATCATCGGTTTGTGTTTGCATTTGTAGTGGCATACTACTGACTTGGCGGAGCGATACGCAGATCCAACCCCAACGCTGCCAATTCGGTATGGAATGAAAAGAAGAACACGGGGTGCGATCAAACCACGCTAACGGTTCGTGGGTCGGTGAGACGTTCGGTCGCATCAACTCTGATTTTCGACTTATCAGGATAACATGTGTAGGACCAAAAGTCCAGTAAATACTGAGTACTTCAAAGACGATCCGAATTCTGTCAGCTTAGAGATTAAGGTTGATGGGGGTGCATCCGAGGGCAACGACCCCGTTCTGAGAGGGAGGTGAGTAAATGCTTTTGTCAAAAAAACATAGTTCTTGATGTGGGACTTACAAAGCTGTTGTTTGTGCAGCAGACGGTCTGAGCATTGCTACAAGGGTTTTTATTTGTAAGTCAGCACAACGCTTGCATTCACTCAGAGTTACTAACCACGAGGAGCCGCTGACGCCAATGACGGTAATGGGGCTGCAGGTGACTATTGCAATATCGCGTTAGAGACGGCTCGCAGAGTCGAGTTTGCTATTCTTACCGCCGACTAAGCCGGTGATATCGCCGACGTTGATCCCAAGAAGACCAAGAAGCGACTTGAGGCCGCCGTCGAGATGTTTGGACTAGAAAAAACGCACCGCTGTCAGATATGTGAGGTTCGGAGAGATGAATGGGGATGCTAACATCTTGAGTGGAGTTGCAACATTGGACAGGTCCGGTGCTGCAGGAAGGGCTGGTGCGGCAAACAACAGCAGAGGCAGCAGCGAGAGCAGGGAGAGCGAAGAGCGCGATGCGAGAAACGAACATGGCAGTGAGGGTCTGTTGTGGAAAGAACTGGGCTTTTTTCGCCTGCTTTGGTGGGGCAACATCGTCAAAAACGTCTCAAGCTTTATACATTTTCTGCCTTGCAATTTTCCTTGTGACAGGAACCTGACTGTCAGTGGTGGAGCATTGTGACTGGAACGAGTCGCGAAGATACAGTCAATCAAAGAAGGCAGCTATCAACGTTGTCAACGGTGAATCTGTCATTGACAGGACAGTGAAATTGTGCGAGATTGCCGTAATGGATTATTCATATCTTCCTTTGTCTAGTATGTCAAAAAATTGAGTACTGATTTTCTATCGTAATGCAGATGGTACCGGAGGAAACGACGTTCTTGACAATGCCGTGCTCGTGGCAGAGTGTCAATCTGCTATGTCCGTTTTCTCATTTTCTTCCAGATATGGAAGCCGTTTCGGTTTTCATTGCTTAAACACTGACACTTCTATGTTGCGGCATTTTTCATGCGCCTGGCAATTTCCCAATGCTGAGCGCTGAGCTTGGGAAATTTTGTTTCTACGTACTTTCCCTCGGCGGGATGGTACTATGTCCCGGGACCGCTCCACTACAAGAGTTTCCCAATGCGATACGAAGCAAATAAATAAGCTAACGAAAAGCTATCTGGAACATTCTGAGGCGGTCCCTCCATGCTTGTCGATGTCAAGGCGGCTCCATGTGCCTGCAACGTCTTGGAACCACCTCACACAGAACGTAATGCACAGTCCCACGATTCGTCACACAACCGACACACAAGGATTCTGACCACTCTGTGCCTTGGGGAAAATACCCTATAAAAAAGTACTTCTCAAGAAAGCATATCCAATCCTATATTCGAAGGTCAATAAATACAATAAACATGGATATTGTGGCACGAAATGGCGCACGGCGATGCAATTAGAATCTTTGCTTTCAATGAACGACATGTACCGTAGGTAATGGGCATTCAGACACGACTTGGAATAAACCATTGAATCCCACACTCCCTTATGGAACTGTCATCAGGCAGCGATGGCATCTCGCCGCACACGCTCGTCGAAGGGGATAACCACTACTAAACCCACGCAGAAAGCGGTAATGCTATATCACGTCAAAAGAAAGCAGCAGTTCAACATTTTAACCAACCAGAGAGGAGATTCGATTCTTCTCTCTTTCGTGATAACAACCTCTAAATGGGGTTACGGTTTGATTTTGCTGTGAGGCTGAACCCATTTTTGATTTCCTAAACGCCGCGGCGGAAGGAGCACCAATGCATGCCGTAGTTACTACATGGGGGCAGTGATGCTGCGCGGTATCGACAGCCAAGCGTGTATCAGAGGCAAGCGAGACGTCGGGAGGGGCTTGTGGGTGCTCCGAGTCCGTGGCAATGAGATAGTTCAGGTACTGGCGGTTGGCCACAACTTTGGCGGAATCTTCGAATTCGCAAGTGTTAGATCTGCACAGGATTGACCACCCATTTCTACACCGCCCACTGTGGGATCTCTGGGATCCTGACGGTATTCACGGGATGAGCTTGTGGTGTTGACGGCAGGAGCTGACATTCCACAAGACATTGCAAACGCTTGTTGTACTCTGAAACATGAAGCCCCCCGCAGGTCCGCAAGACTGTTAGAGTTGGTGTGCCTGGCTCAGCGCGGCCAAGCCGGATGTCGCCGCCTTGGCAAGAGTCCGACCTTCCACCGGCACCACCATCATGCCCTCTGTCACCGTCGTCCTGGGCGCCCAGTGGGGCGATGAGGGCAAAGGCAAGCTTGTCGACATCCTGTCCGCCGATTTCGACATCTGCGCGCGCTGTGCTGGTGGTAACAATGCAGGCCATACGATTGTCGTCAAAGGTTCTGATGGAACACGGACCACGTTTGCATTCCATCTCATACCCAGTGGTCCGTCTCTCTCTCTCTCTCATCATCTTTTTTTTTTTTGTTATCTGATCTCTCTCTCTCGGCTACTAGGTCTTATCAACCCACACTGTATAGGCATCATCGGAAACGGCGTCGTTATCCATCTCCCATCTTTCTTTCAAGAATTAGAAGCCCTAGAAGCCCATGGTTCGTTTGTAGTCCCTTATCTCTCCCCATCCTGTCTCACTCGCACTCAATGAATATTCACAAGGCCTCAACTGCGCCAATCGCCTCTTCATCTCCGACCGCGCCCACCTCGTCTTCGACTTCCACCAAATCGTAGATGGCCTCAAAGAAATCGAACTCGGGGGCTCTTCCATCGGGACCACCAAAAAAGGCATCGGACCCGCCTACTCCTCCAAGTCCTCCCGCTCCGGGCTACGAGTCCACCACCTGTTCGACTCCGACACCTTTGCGTCCAAATTCCGCAAGCTCGTCGAGGGCCGGTTCAAACGGTACGGCCACTTTGAGTACGACACCGAGGCCGAAATCTTACGCTACCGCGCCCTCGCCGCGCGGCTCAAACCGCACGTCGTCGACTCCGTCACCTACCTGCACGCCGCCCTCTCCGCGGGCAAGCGCATCCTCGTCGAGGGCGCCAACGCCCTCATGCTCGACCTCGACTTTGGGACCTACCCTTTCGTCACCTCCTCCGCCACCACCGTCGGCGGAGTCTGCACCGGCCTCGGCATCCCCCCTAAACACGTAGGGAAGACGATCGGCGTCGTCAAGGCGTACACCACCCGCGTCGGGGGAGGCCCGTTCCCGACTGAGCAGCTCGCCGAGGTCGGAGCGCATCTCCAGGAGGTGGGCAGGGAGTACGGCACGACGACGGGCCGCCGCAGGCGGTGTGGGTGGCTCGATCTCGTCGTCCTCGCCCATTCGTGCAGGATCAATGGGTACGACGTGCTTAATCTGACAAAGCTGGACGTGCTGGATGGGCTGGAGACGATCCAAGTCGGTACCCGCTACTTGGTGGATGGAGTCCCGCTGGAGGGGTTCCCCGCGGATTTGGACGTGTTGGAGAGAGTGCAGGTGGAGTATGTGACCATGAAGGGGTGGATGACGAGTATTGAGGGAGTGAAGAGGTATGAGGATCTGCCACAGGACTGTAGAGTCTACGTAGAATTTGTGGAGAGCAAGGTCGGGGTGAGGATCGAGTGGATTGGTATTGGCCCGGGGAGGGAGAGTATGCTTAGAAAAGATCCTTAACCCAAGCAGAAAATGGGTATCGCCAACATGTTAAACTACCAACCAAAAATCAAGTCCGATACATGACCCAATACTCCTCTACTTTGTACATCGGACTTTGCAGGCGTCGTCCCCACCCCTCCTCCAGGCGTGGCGATGGGCTCTCCCCGCTAGAAAAACTCGCACCAGTCCGGACAGCCCCACTCCCACTGCTGGGTACCCAACCCCCTAGATGGGGTCGCAGGTTGACTTTGCGGTGGCGGTGCCTTGTGAGCTGGTGATCCCATCGTTGTCTTCCTAAACGCCGCGGCGGACGGAGCGAGCTTGATCGCAGTGCTAAAGGAGCCCGTACCGTAATGAGGCGATGCTGCTGTGCTCGGATCGACGGCCATGCCTGTATCAGCAGCTGGATGTAGCGAGACGTCGGTAGATTGAACGTGGGCAGTAGTGCTCCGTAGCAAAGAGGGTTGGCCAAACAAAGCCTCGGCTTGGGCGGAATCCTAAAAATTAAAATAAAAAGCAACGCGTCAGGATGTTTGTTGAAAGAAAAGAAAAAGACCGCAAGGTGGACTAACCGCCCATTTCACACCGACCATATAACTCCCACAAAGTACTTCCCCGCTTTTTCGGACTGCTCGCATGGCGTCTCCAGGATCACGGTATCCGATTTTAAAGCAATTGGTGATTTCCGTGTTGAGGTCGGGTTCGGAGGTATCGCCGAGTGATTTGAAGTATTCCAAAGTCAGGCTGTACCGGTCTTGGGGGTATCCAAAGACAATGACGTATATCGCTTGTTGTTCTTGCGTTTGGTGTTGCTGCTGCCGAGGGTGTGAGGCGCCATTGACGCCTGCTGCTACTGCGCCAGGCTGAAGCCGGTGTTTGGCCGAGCTACCAAGAGGCGACTAGGAGTGATATATGTGTTTAAACAATTCGCAAACCGAATAAATAATAGGGAACGTACTCTCGGTTGGAACGGGGATGGCGTCGAATCCACGTAGATCTCGTGAGGTATATCGGTAACTGAGGTCATGGGTGGGGCATCTTCGTCCGCAAGTGCTTGTCGTTTCCTAAAACGATTCAACATTGCAGTTTAAAATGTGCAAACGGATGGACGAACAAAAAACGCACGTCGTACTCTGAAACATCGAATCCATCCCAAACTCTGACGTCGTTCCACGCACAAGTCCTTGGTTCAGTTTTGCTTTCGTCTGAACAATAGGCGCGTCATCTGATCTTGGACTGCCTTGTTGAGCGTTCTATAGTAAAAAAAAAAAAAAAAAAAAAAAAAGCCACAATCGAGTTGTCAACGCCAATCCATGTTATAGCGCGTTTTCTAGCGCTCAGGACAGGGGAAAAAAGTACCAACAAGGTTCTGTGACGCTGACTATGTGTGTAGAAACTCGTCAATTTCATTGTACTGTTTTTGCAATATGCACAATGTGCACACACACACCATGAGGTATCCCGGTTGATATTGACTCCGACTCTGGGATAGTGAGTCGGAAAAGGACGTCAGGGATCCTGTTGGGTTTACCGAGGTGCTTCCCCATCCACCGAGGTTTGGGTTGTGATGATGGTGGGCGCCCCCTGAGGTGGACATTCCGGCGACAGAGAAGGGTGAGTGCATGTTGAAGAAGCGTGACAAGGCCTTTGACAAACAGACGCAAATATCTATTACTTTTCTTGTTTTTCTTTTTTTGCACACGATCGGGTTCTCTTGATACTCAATTCGTGGCTTGAACGACTCCGCGGCCGCGCTCAGCTCAAAGTGGTATCGTCAACAATGCTCGCTTGCTAGTGTTGATCTCGCCTCTGCTGAATGCCAAGCCATCTAGGTTTAAACCGGTATCCAGCATCCGCTAAACATATCGAACACTGCGCCACTCGGGAAAGGTCAAAAAAAAAAAAAACATCAGCAAGCCACCCTGTAAACCATCATTTGTTAATCTTTACGTTTACGCCACGTCTTCAAGTTCGCTGATAATGATGACCGTTCCAGTTGCGTCACACATCATGGATCATCGATACATCACTCCAAGTACGCCACTAGCACAGAGTACGTCGGCGATTCCCGTACTAGAATGTTTGCCGCAGACCATCACGCTACGTTATTTAGGGTAATAAGTACGGGATGATGATAGATGGTGGAGTTGATTAAAAATATCATACTATCCCAAACCGCGGATTTTGCCATCCTTCTGACACGTCACACCTCCTTGATGCAGATACGAATGAATATATGAATGTTGTTTATTTAATTGGTCACTTCCACAGATCAAAACGAGACAAGGCTACTAAGGTATATACCGAGAACTTCCACATTTACAGCAAGGAGATAACGAGTTACGTGTGTACGTGAAATCGCAGATAGCACAAGAGGGGTCGTTGTACGAGAAACGAATGGTTCGTTTACAACTTGGTCTATAAAGAAAATTAATTATGTACAATATCCGGTGTGTGCGTGTGGGGTGGTGGTGGTGGTGGATGGGGCGAAGATCACTGACGGATAACGACCAAACCTATGTTCGATTTATCGTCACTCGTCGGAGTAGCTGTCGATGACTCGACAGTCGTCGTTGAGGACACGAAGCGAGGAAGCTGGATCGAAGGAGGTACGAATGTCGGGATCCTCGGAACGTGCTTGTCGTCCGACCACTGGACACCTGCAGCCCAAACGGTGGCCAGGAGCACGCCGATGATCTGCACATAGAGGCTGCATATCATCAGGTAAGTTCCAGGCATGATGGGCGGGTTGCGCCGGAATGTATTCGCAAGCAGGGCAATGTCGAGGAACATGGGAAGCGTGAAATTTGAGGTCGCAATCCAGAAGAGCGTCTTGAGCTTTGACGACCGTGAGCCTGTTGAGTAAGTGCAAAGCGTCAGATCATACGCGACATTTATCACTTGGAAGAAATCGAACGAACTGAAGCTACGAGTGCCCAGCGCCAGGTGGAAATCGATTTTCCTCAAAAAAAGATACGACGCGATCCTGTGAAAAGTCTACATTAGCCGCTGTGGTAAAGCGTCGACTTGTAAGAAAAAAAACTTACGAATTGTCGATCAACTGGAGGATCCACGCTATCTTGGTGTATTTAAGCTGCATCCCCGACTCAGCGACAATGAGAGGGCCATAGATATTGGTCAACTCGATCAGCTTCTTCATGTAGATGCAGATATTGACCATCCTGACGATTTTCAAGGAGACGAGCGGGACGAGGACCATGATTCGTTCCGAACGATGCGTGTACACGGCCAGGATGCGACACAGCAGGATGGATTCCACGAACAACGGCAGAGCTGCTATCGCAAAACAGGTTACCACGCATTTGCTGAAGGCTATATCCTGCTCCTCGTCCGGGTAAATGACTCTGTCATACTGTTGCAAGTCAGCTTTTGCTCGATCTCTCTCTCTCACACACACAGAGAAACAAGAAATGCGCGCTTACCATGTACCATATACAGACAACTCCAATGCTCAAACCAAGGAGGATCGAGCAGACGTTGAGGAAAAATACGGGCCTGCGGCGCAACGATCTTGTGGAAAAGAAGAATAACGCAAAGAGCAGGGGAACGAGCATCGCAGACCACACCGTCACCAACAGCATCACATTCAAGGCGTCAGCGATGAGAGCCATGTCTGTCGAGGATGTTGGTTGGGACGACATAGTGACGTTGGAGATAAGGGATGCCGTCGAGTCGCCCATTGCACCCGCCGAGCACTTGAACTGGTCACTTGACGGTCACTTTTTTGGGTCACCCCCCGGTCATTATAATAGAATAATTTTTGGGGGTGGGACTTGAGGGAGTGGGACTTGAGGGACTTGGGACACAAGGATATTTCGGTAAGTTTCAAATTCTCGTGATGCAAACCCTGGCCCCCGGTCATAACTTTGAGTCTAGATATGATGGATCATAACCAGATCAAGACACGTGAAGATCTTCCTAAAACAATCAAAAAACCGACCGTGATCAAAGTTTCAACTTCTTGGTCCGATTCTGAAAAGCGCCGGTTGCGCTCTCTGAGGCTAGTAGAGTACCTTGCCAGAAGGGCTACTGGCAGCTTGTATGAAGAACGTGATAAAAACAGGAAAGCATCGCCCGCGTGTCAAAAGATCTATTTACGTGGGAAGGCTGTGGGGAGGAGTTTAGATGTGATGATTGCGGCGATTGGAATCAACTTAGGTGACCAAAGTAGTCCGAGTTGGCGGTTGCAATTCCGCGGGTACTCGATCGTCGGTAGACTCTTAAGCCTCTGATCGCCTCCTCTATACAATACTTCAGATCTTCAGACTTTGTGGAGTCGGCAAATTCAAGCGTGACTGGCTCCCTTGAGTCCGCCTACTGCGCATTCCCATCAGCTTTGCTCAAGTTGCGGTGCTACAGCTTGGTTACAGCTCTCCGTGCACTGCAAAGAGGGAGAGTTCACACCTACAATTTGTATCCATGTGACTATTGCCTGCCTGTTGATAAGACTAATAATGACAATAGAAAGAACAGGATAATCTGGTGTCGATTGACTTGTTCAATTGACCTGTCGGAAGGCAAAGTTGCAAAATATGACAATAATACAAGTTCGGTTCCGGCGGCGGCGTACGAGAGTATTGGCAATAAAGAGCTCCAATCCCCTCAGATGCATCGCCACTGGCACTCCCCCATAACTGATCCCAAAGCCCAGAACTTGAATGAAAAACCGAATGCCTAAGGTTCTACAAGTACAACACCACCCTATGGTATTAATGGAATAATTAAGTTATACGAATCATTGCAACCTGTGGACAAATCATACATCAACTATTCGTGATGACGGTAGAAGTCAAATGAGGGTCTATGATGTGTGATTTATCCGCATCTGGCACAAGTTCTGACGCTGACGATAATTTACTCGTCGTCGTCGCGCATTCAGGGTTGGGAGAAAAATGGATCGTGGGTAGAGAAAGGCCCGGAACGTGAATGTCTTCCGACCACTGGACACCGGCAGCCCAGATGGTGGCCAGCAGGACACCGATAATCTGCACATAGACGCTGCATACGATGATGTAAATCCCGTTCGAGTATGGAACGCGCCGGAAGCCATTGATGACCAAGGCAATGTCGAGAGGTATGGGAAAGACAAAGTTGGATGTCGCAATGCAGAGGAGCGTCTCAAGCCTGGATGAACTTGAGCCTGTGGTGATGCGGGTGTCAGGTCTGATGCCATACATATATGTATGAGAGAACATCGACGAACCGGAGCGTTGAGGGCCCAGTGCCAGGCGAAAATCAATATTCCGTAATAGAAGATATGCCGAGGCCCTAACAATCATATATATTAGAGACGCATTGTGCAACTCTTTTTTCAAAAAACTTGCGTATTGTCGACCAACCGCAGGATCCACTCCACCTTTGCGTTCCTTAGCCTCCATAACTGCATGACGACAGACGCGCCGTAGATCGTATTCGCCGCGACAGCCTTCAACAAGATGCAGATATTGATGACTCTGGCGATTTTCAAGGAAACGAGAGGAATAAGGACCAACATTCGCGCGGAGGGATGTGTGTATATCATTAGGATGCGACACAGCAGGGTGGATTCCACGAGCACGGGCAGCGATGCCATGGCGAAACATGTTGCCACGCATATGGTGAACGCCATGTCCTCTGTTCGTTGCCCGAGAACGGCGTGATACTTTTTTTAATCCATGTGATCAGTATAACTAAGAAGAAATCGGGGAAAAAAGTGCTCGTTACCATGTACCAAACACAGACGAACCCAGCAGCCAATCCAAGGAGTAGGGAGAAAACATTGAAGATGAAGACGGGTTTTCGGCGCAGCGATGTCGTGGAAAAGAAGAACAAGGCCACGAGCAATGGGACGAGCATCGTCGACCACATCATCACCAAGATCATCACCGTCAAGCCGAGCGTAATGCCAGTCATGGCTGGCTCCCGTCGGTCGGTCGTCTGTCGGTCGTCGTTGTGGGGGAGGGGGGGAGGGAACGCCGCCGTTTTTGTTTGCGGAGAGACGGACAACTCGGGCAGTGTCACGGATGTGACTGACCCGGTTTTAGTCAATGTTATTCGCTCAGCGGGTTTGCCTGACCGTTATGACAAGTTCAATAGCTACGTTCAAAGTTGAAGTAGCTACGGTATCTAGCTACCGCTTTTGCATGTTACATAATACAAATTTGAAACTCAGACGCATAGCTTTGCTTCGACAAATTTCTCCTCACACTCTGCACTCCATTGCATCCCCCATGTCCTCCACAGTCCCTCGAGAGGATGCTATCCTTGCCTACTTATATCTCATGCTCACACGTGACCTTGCTACCCCATTCTCAAGCCTTGAGGCTGCCTGTACTCAATTTAACATTGACATGGCATACTATTGGCACTTCAGGAGTCTCGCTATCTCAGTGGACGAGAGCATCATGTTCCCAAGGCTGGGAATATGCATCTAGCTTGGGTTTATGCTCAGGACTCTGCTGACCACCACCGCTTCATCAATATGCTACGTGTCTCCCCAGATGTGTTTGACATCATCTGGGAGCTTATCAAAGGTCATCCTGTCTTCCAGAACAACTCCAACAATAGCCAAGCACCTGTTGAACTCCAGTTATCAGTTTTCCTTTATCGGATGGGACGTTATGGCAATGGTGCATCAGTGCTGGATGTTGCACGTATAGCTGGCTGCTCAGAAGGCAGTGTGGAAAACTTCACTTCTCGTTGCCTCACTGCAATTGAATCTCTCCACAATCTATTTGTTCGCCAGCTTACTGATGAAGAAGGAGAGGAGAAGGAATGGATTGACAAGCATGTGGGATTCAAGGATTATGGCGTGAAGGCTGGTTGATGTATGATGGGACAATTGTGGTGTTATCCAAGCGTCCAGGCCTGAATGGTGATGCTTATTATACAAGGAAGGCCAATTATGGTCTCAATGTCCAGGTGAGTTATGTATCACTTACTTGTTCTATACTAATGCCTTTTCAATGCTTTCCATTAGATTGGCAACACTCCCTCCAACTTGCGCATTGTTGATTATTCACATGGGATGACTGGTTCAGCACATGATGCTTCTGCATTTGAACATACAGGTGCCTCCCTGTATCCTGATTGGTTTTTCCAGGGTCAAGAGTTTTCATGGGTTGACTCAGCATATCCATGCACCAAGTACACTATTCCAGTTCACAAGGAACCTGCCTCCCTCATCCCTGACAATACCATCTTTGACCGTTATGTATCACGCCTTCGTGTTCGATCTGAGCACTGCATGGGTGCACTCAAGGGCGCTTTCAATGCCTTCGTGGATTACGTGTTCACATCAACAGCAAGTCAGATCATCATTATGCTTGCCGTTGGATAACAGCTGCTATTATCTTACACAACTTGGTGATTGATTGGAAGGTGAGGACTCTGGCAGTATTTGGCAACTTGCACACCCATGTGGAAGAGGTGAGGACTCAGGGACAGTTTGGGAATACAGGGAAGCTGTGGGAGATTTAAATGGTGAAGAGAAAAGACACCATTTGATTCAAGAATTATTGGAATATCGTCAATCAAGGAGGAATTAACCAAATAGCTATCTACATGTAGATAAAGGGTATCCAAGGGTATCATTTATCAGATAGGAGAATATAGGATTATTAAGTAAATATGAATAGAAAAGGTATCAATCATGCACCATGACAGTGATCAATTATCAGAAGAAGGAAGTTCACTATCCCAATCAGGAGAAGAATGATGCTCCTGATGCTTGCTAGCAGAAGAAACTGTATCATGCTTTGTCAACTTACGTACTTTTTCCTAAATTCTGGTGCAGTCCAGATTCCAGCCTTGAATTCTTCAAACAACTGAGCACGTGAGCATCAATGCGCTTGAGACGAGCCTCCTCATGTAAATGCTTCATGTTGTCCCTGGGTATTGTTAATTAGACTAGCAATTTATAAATCAATGCAACTCACCGAGATATTTCAAGCATGGACTCAATCAAGGTGCGCTTTGAGGGACTATGGGAGCACTGGTCTTTGTAAAGGAGGGAGTACGAGATGGACTGCTGCAGGGCAGGGTAGATGGTGTAGGAGCAGAAGATGTAGCATTGGTGACATCAGTTGAAAAGGAGCGGGGAGTGTCTGTAGTGGACTGCATCTGTGAAGAGATGGCAAGTAATATGGATCAATGTTGGAATTGTCAGGAGACTGGTGCCACAGAGTACGAGGGCCCCTGGGAGTCAAACCAGTAGTAACACAGATGGGAACAACATTTGGCCTTGATGCATAGAGGTGGTGAAGGCGTCAAAGTATGGAAAACTGACAGAGGATCTCATCTAAAGACATAGGTAGTCAGATTACAATAAATTGACAGAGAATGAATGTCACTTACTCCAAAGATTAAGAGCATCTCTGAGTAGAGTTGTCAGGCCCATTCCAGGAATATAAAATTCCATAGCCTCAGAAACTCTCTGGACTGTTCTGAACACCTTCACCTGTCTTACGAAGACGAGCAGCATGTTTCTTATATGTAGAAACAAGCCTGCAACAAAAAATGACAATTTGCAAAGAGTAAGGTTATAAACACTCACCACTCCATCTTAGACTTGACCCTTTCACCAACAGTCTTTGGATTTAAGGCATAAAGATCCGGGACAAGCACCTGACCCATGCGCTTGCATACTTTAGCCTTAGAATCACCACTGGTGTTCTGCAGGCACATTAACAGCCAGAATGTGTTAAATAAATGATTACTCACCTCTTTATTGTCCTTTTTACCAAGGAGAACCTTGAAATTCTCTGGTTTCTCCATCTCAGAAATAAGGCTCCAGATGAGCCTGCCATCATCCTGAGCCCAGGGATCTCTGGGAGTCGCTGAGAGCCAAGGGATGCTGAAGAAGGGACCTGAGAAGCAGTTTGAGGGGCCATGTCTTGAAAAGAGGGGAGGGATAACAGTATAACAGCAAGGACAGTGATTTTCCGTTGTAAAAACACGAAGGTTTGACGTTGCGCAGCTGAGTTTCAATTCTGTATTATGTAACATGCAAAAGCGGTAGCTAAATACCGCAGCTACTTCAACTTTGAACGTAGCTAATAGCTAGCATGAAGAGTTGAGTTCTAAAGATTCAGATAGACCACCCGACGACTACTCATGTGCACCCCGGAATCGGTTGCAGTGCCTGGTAGTTGCAGTGTCTCGATCGTTCCGTGATCGAGATGGGGATGAGTGGCACACGACCTTGGAGCAATGACTAAAGACTCGCTGCGGCGTTTAACATATCTTTCAGACAATAACAGCCTAACTTAACTGGCGGCCTGTTCGCAAGGCAATGTCGAAGAGGATTTGCCATCAAGACGACCAAAGAGTTACTGGAGGAAAGGCCTAATGTGACTACAATAGTACTAGACGCCACGCAAATGGTGCTTTCTGGAGTACTTAACGCTCGGGGATGACTCAGAGTTGTCGTTTATGCACATGTACGCAGTCACCGTCAAGTTTTGAAACTCATACTTCAAGCCCAATATTTCATATGTTGCAGGATCAGAATACAGTAGTACAAACATAATGTTAAACTCACTCCCGTCTGAAGTTGGCTTCCGTCGGCTTTTCCGTCACGATTAACTAGGTTCTTGTTTCTTTGATTACTCCCATTAGCATCATTGGTTACTCCCATTACATGCGGGCCTCGTGGGCACCGTTTTCCTTATGTGCTGTGTACATATGTTGTTCTGTTGTCTACCCAATAACCAATGTTTCCATGCAAATAATATAAAAAATGGTGTTAAACTCAACATGTGCAATATTTTAACTCCCAGCATCTACCTGACATGTTATGACCAGAATTCTGAATCTTCTGCTGTAGGTTGTTCAATTGTTTTTGTTGAGCAGCAATCATATGTCCATTAGACATAGCAGTCATCACTGTCATGAATGATTGTTGAACAATCTTCACCCCAATACCCCTAAGTATAGCCCTCAATGTGGCTATCACCAGTTTGACCCTTAGAGGGTTTTTCTTTTTCTTTTTATTTCTTTTATTTACATATATTATAATACAGTCAAATACACAAACATGTACATACAGTAAAAGTGTATATAGTGGAGATACTCACATGCTGGGGAGCAAGAAAGAGCAACTGGACATATATTGAATATCTACTGAACCTGGAGAGGTCTCTGGTCACTGTCTATGACAGTGATACAATATTCTTGTCATCACAGATGTATGACTCTATGTCTAATGGACACATGAGCTCATCATTCATGACAGTGACAACCACTGAGACAAACTATGTCTGACAGACATATGATTGCTGTTACAGTTTCTTTTCCCCTTCATAGGTGGATGATCTATTATCACACCATGACTGCACATGTTTCATAGTGGAAGCTATCTCCTTTTTGTAGTTACCTTCACATTTCCTTTCTTGGGTGGCTACAGCTTTATTTCCCTTTATAGTTTCCATTGTTCTCTAACTGTATATAAACCCCATGTACAGTAGAGTAACCTCAGTTCCAACTTAGAGGAGTATTGCTCTCAATATTGCTTGACCTCAATGCTCTTCTCTCCTCATCATCCTCAGGACCTTCATCAACATTTGACTTAGCATCTAGACTCTTCATCCAGCGGCTGGGAGCAGACCAAGACTCTACTTGTTGCTGTTGACTTAGAACAAACCACATCAAGGGCATCATCTGTAACACAAGTTGGAACTCAGGAATTGCTCAGTGCTTTGCCACTAGCCAGACATCATTGATACCAAAACCTCCCAGATCAGACCACCAAACAACTCTGTTTGTTTCAGACAGAAGTACTACCTTAATTGAAGGGAAATCTACCCTTATACAACAAACAAAGGTTGGTACTATGTCTCAGTATAGAAAATGATATGTGAGCAGCATGTGCCATCTGGTGCGCAGGACAGTGGGTGTGAGGTGTGAGACACCAGAAGTTGAGTGTGTGAATTATTCTTCAGATGAGCATATGCAGGGGTGGCAGGCTTGTATTATTAAGTGCCCTACTTTACTTATATATGGTATTGTGCTTCCATACTCATGCACAATTCTGCTGCATCATTTCTGATGTGCAGATGTTCCAATTAGTGCTGCACATCCAAAATGTGCAGCAGTTCTGATATGTGTGGCAGCTCAGATGTATCCAATGCTTGCATAATCCCAACACTCAGGAACCAAGAAGAAGAACCAGCAGGTCCCAGAAAGTTTCTTCAAAGGAGAATATGGAGACCCTGGCAATGAATTACCAGCAGAAACCTGGATTGCCTGGTACAATGAAGAAAACAAACACAGATCAACAGTTGTTCTTTTCCCTGAATACAGAACCTGAACTCACTTGGTGGCACAAATTTTGAATTGAAGAAAAATTAGGAGATTACTCTTTCCTTGCACTCAACGAATCTACTATTGTTAAGTGGAATGAATATAAGGAACAGCAACAGATTGAATTAGATCTAGCCTTTGGCAACAAACCAAAACAAGGAGAAAGTTTGGAACAAGTAACAGAACTGAAACAGGAACCCATGGAGCCAAAATAGGAACCCAAGGAATCAAAACAGGAACCCAAAACCAAACCAAAAAGGGATATGGCAGATGATAAGGAAACACCTTTGAAAGGAATAAAGGGGATCTCCATTGAGAAATTCAAAGGACAATGATCCAAAGTAAAACATTTCATCTATGCATTCAATGACACATTTGATCTAGATGAGGAACAATTCAACACCAATAAAAATAAAGTCAAATACATTTTCCTACATTTAGGAGAGGAACTAGACAATTGGAAAGCCAATATCCAAGAGGAATTAGATAGAACAGTCACAGACAAAGTGTCATGGTTCGATCTTATCTAAGATCTTATCGTTGATCTTATCTTTTATCTTATCGGTATTAGGTAAGCGTCCCGCAGGTCAGGAGTGAGGTGGAGGCATGTCGGTCATGTGACGGCATGAGGCACAGGGTATATAGTCCTGTAGTTTGCGTCGAGAGCTCTAGGCTCTTGATTGTCACTGTCCTAGACAGTACAACAGAGTTTCTTTCTTTTTCTTTCTCTTGTCCCTCACTGGTTGTGCGACCTGGTCTAGTGACCTCGTAACATAATCAAGAGCCTACAAGACTACTTCGCACGACGTTTGCACCAACGTCGAACGACTTCATTTTTTCACAACAACAACTATGACGAGTAGAGCGGTCACAATGACAGTGACGCTCATCAAGAGAGGGACAGTGCTGGTGTCAAGTGACACTAGTAAGTCAGTTAGTTCTACACAGGATTCTTTGGCGACCCAACTGGACAGGTTGCGAGAGCCGGGTTGCCCTGGGATAGTGAGTCAGGGGGCCTGGCAGACCGTTCAGTGGAAGAGGGTGGGAAAACACCCAAAGAAAACGCGTGGGGGTGCCGTGTATCAAGGATGCACAGTCTCGGAATACCAATCACGTATCGGGGGTAAAACCCTGAGCACGAGGACATCCGAGCGAAAACCCGGGCACCACCCTCACGCGTCATGTGGTGGAATGCAATCGAAGAGTTCTGTGGGGGGACGTCAGTGGACCCCGAGAGCAGGAGGATACCCCACTGGCGATACTGGGCGTAGCCTGTCTCAGCGGATGAATAGGAACGCTCCTTGGCCGGGGTCAGTGTGGGACCTCGGCAAGATGGAGTTTTTGTTGCAGGGTCTCATTGAGACACGTCGGGCCGAACCTGAATACAGGCGCTGGAAGAATTTCCAGTACAACCGGAAGTGCTGGCTAGCAAGGCAGCCAGTACCAACGCAGCACAACAGTCATGTGTTGCGGTGGATCATTCACCAAGCGCGTGAGCGCATTCAGAGAGAAGAGGAGGCTGGTCGCCTTCTCAATCAGGAGACCCGTCGTCGAGAAGAGGCGGAACGACTCGCTCAGGAGGAGCAAGACTTGGCCTGGGAGGCCTTGTTGAAACAACGCGAGGAGCAACACGTTGCTAGAGAAAGGGCGCAGCAGGCGCAACGAGCAGAAAAGGAATGCGCGGCATGGGCTGAGGTGAAACCAGTCAACCAAGACTGGGTAACCAAGGTCCCGGAGTGGAAGTTCAGTGCGGACGAGTTGGTTGGACGCTTTATTCCAAAGGCATCGTGGAGCAAGCAGAGAAGAGCAGGAGTAGCTGTCTATGAACAAGTGTATGCCAAGTACGACGAAATGATCAACAAATTTGAGTCTATGAAAGGCGTACAAGTGAAGTTCGAACAGGACTCCCTGTTCAACAGGATCTACATTGCTGAGAGCAACAAAGTGATTAGGGATCAAAAGTCGAAATGGTCCCAAGGAGCATTCGTCAACCTAGTCAAGGTTGGCGGCGAAGGCTTTGGTGATGGCCAGAGTCTAATATTGGAAGTGGAGCTGGACCTACAGGTCTTAGCTAGCTATGTACGACGGGCCTTTGACGGCACACCATGAGACTTGGCATTGGTGGCCAAGCACTGGAGCTTGTCTCAGCAGGCAAGAAATCGTCTTCAACATGCGCTCAACGGGAACATAAAGAACGCGGCGCACTACATGCGCGTTCAAAACTATTACCCGTCGATAAGGGAGAAGCCAGAGCACATGGCTATGAACGCGACTCCTAAAAATCACGTATCCAAGGGAGTTATGGACGATTTCGACATGCTAAGCATGATGAAGTTCTTGAAAGAATGTGGTGAAGAATCGCTGGGAGAACAGCGAATTAGGACGTGCAAGTGGAGGAGCGCAGTACGACCAGGGTTACCAGGACCAGTAAAGAAGCCGGCGCCACCTAGGCGAACCAAACCATACAGTCGAATGACTGCACGAATCGAGCCATGGGAGCGCAAGGGATACTGCTACATGTATCTCTTTAAAAAGGAGTATTATGACAAATACGACTGGCCGGCATATCCGATGATCAAACAGATCACCGACTGGGAACCGGAACTCCGAAAGGAGAATGCCATTTTTGGCTTAGACGGGGACGACAATGATCCCGACACGATCTACCATGTGGTTCCTTATTGGGACATGGAGAAGCGACCCAATTGGGAATTTAAGATTTACAACTGGGAACAAATCGATGAGCTCGTCACGTGGAAATACGGGATCAAGAATTTCAAGGTCAGCGCTGAACGCGCTGATGAGGTGGTGTACCCCAGAGACCTAGTAACGGTTACGAGACGCATCACAAGACAGATGACGGTTGACCGTTACGGAAGGGTGCTGGGCGACTGGTTCCTCGAGGAGTTGAGCACTCAGAGGACCTTGATACCAGTCACGAGGATAGATGTGGATGTGTGGAGGCATCGTGTGGACAGAGCGACCCAGGAATCATTACCACCGGTGGGATACAACGGCTATGGACCCAAGACAGCGGGTCTGTGTTACCTATGGCTATTCAAGCCAGAGTACTGGAACGCTTTTGCGTGGCCGCAAAATCCGTCATGGACGATGATTGCCAACTACGAGCCGGAACTCAGGAAGCTAGGCACAAGGTTGCTAGAAGAGAAAGGGAGTGGAGCCCAACGCCACTTCTCTGTGGGGTTCAACATCACGGAAGCATTGATAGCGGCAATCATTGCCTTTATCACGTCCTATCTGCCAATCTTTGGTCAGGAGGCGACAAATGCAGCTTGGGAAGCAGCACTGGTGGCAACGCAAAGGCAGACAGCGACCAACCTGGCCGAGTCTACCAACACCATCCTGGAAACGATAAGGGGTCCTAGACCACCCAGGATGCCGCAACCCAGGCAGGAACCGCCGGCCTACTATGAAGGCCAACCGGACCAGGTAGCCAACTGGCTACGGCAGATGTTAGCCTATTTCCGGCTAACGCAGATGGACTCGTTGGACGTTATGGTGATAATGGCCCTACAGAGGATTAGAGGAGGACAGGCGAACCGAGCAGGGAATTGGGCAGGGATAAAACTCCAACAGGTGTTGGAGTATTTAGGAGAAAGAGATGCCAGACGACTGGCAGGAACGTACCGGGCGGAGACCACTTATGCTCAAGAGATAACGGGCATAGCAAACTTGATAGACGGAGGAGCAGCAGTTCACCAAACGGCTCCATGGATTCAGGAGCCGATGGTCAATCGGCGGCCGTTTCGAGATTGGCAAGACTTCGAAGAACAGATGAAGACGTTCTTCCTCACAACAGAAACCAGAGACGATGTGATACCAAAACCTATCGCAGGGGAAACGTCATGCTGAAGACTATATCATAGACTTCAGGGGTCTAGCCACCCTCACAGGGTACAACGAAATTGCGCTGGTGGCGCAATTCCGTCGAGGTCTCAACCCGCAGTTGGGTTTGAAGATAGTGGAGAATGGAGCACCAGGAGATGGAGCGGTAGTAGGAGATTTGGAGCGATGGTATTCCAAGGCGATGGAATTGAACAAGGTGTGGAGAGATGCAAGAGCGTTTTACGGAAATGTGGCACAACCGATGACGCGCACGCAGTATACCGCACCGCAGGGAGCCCAAAACAGGGCAGCACCAACGCCTGCGAGCCGTTTCAACGGAGCAACGAGGGGACCACCCCCAGCTGCAGCATCAACGTCACAAAGGCCGGATCCGAACGCCATGGACATGGATAGGAAGAAGAGGGTGTTGACTTGCTACAACTGTGGCAAGGAAGGGCACTTCAGTAGGGACTGCAAGGAGCCCAGGAAGTGGAAAGGGAAGGCGAGAATCAGAGAGATAGGATGGAAGGACTTCCTCAATGAGGATATGACGGATGAGGATGCGAAGGCAATTGCCGAATGGGCAAAAGAGAAGGGTTTTTGAGAAGCTCGAACGGCAAAGGTTCCGACCGAACGAGCATGGACGACATTTCCATTTCATGTAATAGTATACAGAATTCAATTGAATTGAATTGTATGGAATACGAAATGAAGCCTAAGGAATCAAAAATCAGAAGCGAACCTATCCGAGCGGTAGGATCTCGCTTGAAGCCCTGGCAGACTCCATGGATGGTGAGGAGGATATGGGAACGACCCATACCCCAAGCCCTGGAGTCTCTAAAGACGTGGAGTCACGAATCGCGACAGGAGGAAGTGACAAAGGAGATGGTCCACGATTTGAACCGGGAGACGGAAGAAAACGCGATGTGGTACTTGCACAACTTAAAGTACCATAAGAAATATGTTGTAGGAACAGGAAAAAGACAACTGAATGTACTGGTGTTGGTCACGGAAGTTATGACCAGAAAACGGATGTCGGTAATGGCCCTGTTGGATTCAGGATGCATGGGCTCGTGCGTGAACCGGGAATTCGTGAAGAGGAATAACCTCAACACGTGCAAACTCGCCCACCTGATTCCTGTATACAATGCGGACGGTTCAGAGAATGTGGATGGAAAGCTGTCCGAGATGGTACAGCTGAAGTTGAAGATAGGGACTCACACAGAGACGTGGGAGTTTGGTGTTTCTTTGCTGGGAAAAACGGATGTGTTTTTAGGACACGATTGGTTGAAATACCATAACCCAGAAGTGAATTGGCAAAAGAACTCACTTCTCTTCAATCGGTGTCCGGGCGTATGCCAACCAGATACGCACTCCGAGGAACCCGAAGAAACAAAGGACGAGGACGAGGAGAGCGAGCACGGCATGCATCTTGAAGAAGGAGACCGACTATTAGCAGTGATGCGCGAAGATGTGGACAAAGAGTGGATCAGAGCTTACGAATCCATGGCTACAAAAATTGCGTCGGAACAGATCATCAAAAGGACCCTTGATGAAGTAGTCCCGAAACACTACTTGAGTCACTGGAAGGTGTTTGAAAAGCAGACCTTCGATGAGTTACCACCTCAGAGGCCTTGGGATCACGCAATTGAACTTATTCCGGGATTGAAACCGCTGGATTGTAAGATATATCCATTGAGTAAAGAAGAGCAGGGGAAACTTGAGGAGTTTCTGAAAGAAAATTTGGACACGGGGAGGATTCGCTCAAGCAAATCACCCATGGCATCACCCTTCTTCTTTGTTAAAAAGAAGGATGGAGCACTACTACCAGTACAGGATTATCGGAAATTGAATGAGATGACCATCAAAAACCGGTATCCACTGCCATTAATATCCGAGTTGATTGACAAGTTGTCACACGCGAAAGTCTTTTCAAAAATGGACATTCGATGGGGGTACAACAACATTCGGATAAAAGAGGGTGACGAGTGGAAGGCAGCTTTCCGGACCAACCGGGGACTCTTTGAGCCCCTAGTTATGTTTTTTGGATTGATGAATTCACTGGCGACTTTTCAAACGATGATGAACGATTTATTCAGAGAAGAAATCACGGAAGGATGGGTTGTCATTTACATGGATGACATCCTGGTCTTCTCGGCGGATCAGAAAAGTCACATGGTGCACGTCAACAGGATTTTGGTGAAACTTGAAAATCACAAGTTATCGTTGAAACCAGAGAAGTGTTGGTTTGACAGACCAACTATTGAGTTTTTGGGCCTCATTATATCCCATGATTCGATCAGCATGGATAAGGCGAAAGTAAAGGCCATTGTGGACTGGCCGGTTCCAAAATGCAAAAAACATGTTCAACAGTTTCTTGGTTTTGTGAACTTTTACCGACGCTTTGTGCGGGGGTTTGCTTCAGTGGCAAAACCATTAACCAAGCTGACAGGCAAAGAAGAATGGGAATGGACTGAGGCTCAACAAAAAGCATTTGATGGGTTGAAGACCCGTGTAGCCGAAGAGGTGGTATTGGCAATACCAGCGGACGAGGGTCAATTCCGTGTGGAAGTAGATGCGTTGGAATTTGCAATTGGTGGCATACTATCTCAACAGCAGACGGATGGAACTTGGAGACCTGTGGCCTTCATTTCAAGGTCGTTAAATCCTGCGGAAAGGAATTACAAAATCTATGACAAGGAAATGTTGGCAGTAATGCATGCCTTTTATGAATGGTCGCATTACCTTAAGGGCACAAAGATTCCAGTAGAGGTTTTAACAGATCATCAAAACCTCACGTACTTCAGGAAGCCGCAGAATATCAATCGGCGTCAAGCGCGATGGATTTTGGATTTACAAGAGTTTAATTTCACTATTAAACACCAGTTGGGGAAATCCAACTCCAAAGCGGATCTTCTGTCACGGAGGACAGACCATAAGGGGGAGGAGATTGACAACAAAGGGGTCATTCTTCTCAAAGAAGATCTTTTTGTCCGAATCTACGACGATGACAGGGTGTTGTCGGATATAGAAAAGGACATTGCCAAGATCAACAAGAGACAGTGGGAACGACAAGTCTTAGAAGGCTTGAAGAGCAATAGCGGAGAGTGGAAAGAAGAGAACGGACTGGTCACATGGAAAAATCGGATTTATGTACCAGTCAACAACCGGATCCAGGAGACAATCATGAACACACATCACCAATGGGGACATTATGGAGTAGACAAAACCGTCGAGGTTATCACTCGAAATTATTGGTGGCCAAGGGTGGCTCACGATGTCAAGATGTACATGAAAGGGTGTAGGACGTGTCAGACAGTCAAACCAGACAGAACAAAGAGGGCGGCACCGCTAAAACCGTTGAATGTTCCAGCGCAACCCTGGCAAGAGATCTCGGTGGACCTCATGGGACCGTTTCCGGAGTTGAAGGGCTACAATATGATAATGGTGGTGGTAGATCGTTTCTCGAAGAAAGCGTTCTTCTTGCCAACACACGCCACCATCACGTCATTAGGAGTAGTGCGACTGTTCAGGGACAATGTGTTCAGGGAACATGGACTACCGAATCGAGTCATCAGTGATAGAGGGAGTCAATTTGTTTCCCAGTTCATGAGGGAACTGTACAAGCTGTTAGGTATTGAGGCAAATCCATCCACAGCATATCATCCTCAGACAGATGGACAGACGGAGTGAGTAAACCAAGAAGTACGGGAATTCCTGGCAATGTACACAAACGACAAACAGGATGACTGGAGTGAGCACTTGGCTCTAGCCCAGTTTTGTCACAATGACAGAGAAAACTCGTCAACAGGATACTCACCGTTCTACCTCAATTATGGGAAACACCCTCGGAAGTGGTTTGACCTGGTTAAGACAACACCGGTGAAGGCTGTAGAGGATTTTGTGGCAGATGTGAAGGAGGCCTGTGACAAGGCCACGGATAATCTGGAGAAAACGGCGACGCGGATGGCCAAACAATACGACAAAGGCAAACGACCATCCCGAGAGTATAACATAGGTGACAAGGTGTACGTTAACTCAGAACACCTACCTCATGTACGAGCGTCCAAGAAGTTGGATAACAAATTTTACGGACTGTACAAGATACTCGAACGGATTGGGTCGGCGGCTTACAGGATCGAGCTACCAACATCGTGGAAGGTATACAATGTCTTCAATGAAGCATTGTTAAAACCATACGTGGAACCGGCTTTTCCAGAGCAGAAGTGGAAAGATAGAGAGTTGGAAGAGAGACGGAAAGAGGAAGAGACGAAGGTGAAGGGAGAAGAGTACGAAGTGGAAGAAGTACTGGACAGCCGATACAAAGGGCGAGGACTCCAGTATTTAGTCAAGTGGAGGGGATATCCAGTAGAGGAATCGACCTGGGAAGCGGCAGGAAATCTTGCGAATGCGCAAGACTTGGTTAGGGACTTCCACCGCAAAAAGCCGAACGCACCGGCCCCTAGGCGACTACCTCAAGGAGCTTTTCGACGGTATGAAAATCTGACGCAAACGACACAATCCAAAAGGTTATTTGGATGGGAAGACGGCAGGTTCAACCAGGAGTACCAAGAAAAGCTCGAGAGGAACTGGAGAAATTGGAAGAGAGACCGGTTACAGGTCTATGAGGAGAAAGGCGGAGCAGATGAAGAGGAAGGACCAGCAAAGGTTCTCGAGGACGAGAACCTTTAGAGGGGGGGTAATGTCATGGTTCGATCTTATCTAAGATCTTATCGTTGATCTTATCTTTTATCTTATCGGTATTAGGTAAGCGTCCCGCGGTCAGGAGTGAGGTGGAGGCATGTCGGTCATGTGACGGCATGAGGCACAGGGTATATAGTCCTGTAGTTTGCGTCAGAGCTCTAGGCTCTTGATTGTCACTGTCCTAGACAGTACAACAGAGTTTCTTTCTTTTTCTTTCTCTTGTCCCTCACTGGTTGTGCGACCTGGTCTAGCGACCTCGTAACAGGGTCCTTCTCGTTTCGGGGCTAGTTTCCTAGATTGGTATGGGATATTGAGATTCCTGTTCTTGAGCCAAACTTTGTCTCCTATTTTGAATCTGATTGACTTGTCTCTAATCCGTCTAGCAACCATTTGTCTGGCTAACTCATGCGCAGCAAGCACCTCTTCCCTTGCTTTTTGTTACATATGTAGTCGTTCTTCTGCTGCTGGTGTTGTCATTTTCTGCACCACAGTAGGTAATGCAACAGGGTTCATTCCGTACATGAGTTGGAATGGCAATGCTTTGACTGAGTCATGATGACAATTATTATGAGCAAATTCGGCAATTGGTAATAGTTGTTTCCAAGTATGGTTTTTGTTTGTGCAAACTATTCAAAGATATACTTCTAGTTCTTGATTGACTCGTTCTGTTTCTCCATCGGTTTGTGGATGATAGGCGGTGCTCATCCTATGATCAATTCCTAATGTCTTTCTGATTTCCTGGAAGACTCTAGCTGAGAACTGTGGTCCTCGATCCGAGATAAGTACGTCAGGTAGGCCAAAGCATTTAAATATTTCAGAGATGTAGAGATTTGCCATTCCTAATGCATTGATGGTTTTCTTGCAAGGAGTAAGAATTACCCCCTTTGTAAGACCATGGTCCACCGTGACCAAAATCGAGTCAAATCTGTCGGAAAGAGGAAGATCGGTGATGAAATCCAGTGTTACTTGTTGAAATGGTCGAGTTGCTTTAGATCCTATTGGTAGGAGGGCCGGGGTGTTGGGGTGAGTATTCACCTTCATTTGTTGACACATAGCGCAGCCTGTAATCCATTCCTTGACTTGTTTATACATCCCTGGCCACCAGTAATCTCGTTGCAATAGTTCTAAAGTTTTCAGGCGTCCAGGGTGTCCAGAAGTAGGCGACTCATGAACCATCTTGATAATACTTGTGCGGAGCGTTCCAAGATCAGGGATGTATGCTCTGTCAATGTAACAAATGATTCCGTCAACAAATGCCCAATCTTGAAGTTTAGATTTTATAGGCAGAGCACATTGTGTTTCCATGACTTCAATGATGGTTTTTCCAAAGCTGTCAAGTGATGTAGCATCTCGAATCTTCTGAGCAAGATCTGTAGCGATAAGGTGGATAAACTTGTTATTAGGTAACATGATAACATTGTCCGGAGTATCATCATCTTTCATATGATCAGGTTGGCAGGATAATGCGTCCACTTCAAACATTTTTGTTCCAGGTACATGCTCGATTTTTAGATCGAATTCTGATAGCATCATAGACCATCGAGCTTGTCGAGGTGTTAATCGCTGCGGAGTTCTATAGAACGAGAGGTTTTTGTGATCGCAATGGACTATAATGGGGTGTGGTGATCCATGCAACAAATGTCGCCATGCTTGTAGTCCTTTAATGATGGCCAATAGTTCTCAATCATAGATCTGGTAATTCTGTTCCGTCGTGGTTAAGGCATGTGATATAAAACCGCAAGGATGGAGGGATCCAGAGGCATCAGCTTGTTTTAATACTGCTCCAGTGGCTTTATTGGAGGCGTCCATTTGTAGGATAAATGGTCTTGTGGGATCTGGCATACGTAGGACTGGCATGGATGAAAACTTGCATTTTAATTCATCAAAAGCCATCTGACAATCAGGTGTCCAACTGAAGGTTAAACCTTTCTTTGTTAAGTCTGTTAACGGTTTTGCTATAGTGGCGAAGTTGCCAATGAATCATCTATAGAAATTTCCAAATCCGAGGAAAGATCTAACTTGTTTGACTGTTGTGGGGGTTGGCCAGTCTTGGATACCTGCAAGTTTCACCGGATCCATCTGAATATGACCAGGTGTAATGATCATGCCAAGAATTCAACCTCTTGAACGCAAAATTTACATTTTCTAATTTCAAAAATAGGTCTTTTTCCTGTAAGTGCTTCAAGACTTGTTCGGTTTGCTTCTGTATTTTTGTTTTCCCACAAATCAGAATATCGTCCATATAGATAACGAGCCATCCTTCATTAATCATATCCGGGAAGTATTTGTTCATCATGGTTTGGAACATCGAGGGTGAATTACAAAGGCTGAAGAACATTACTGTTGGTTCATATAAACCACGATTTGTAAATGAAGGCAGCTTTCCATTCATCACCTTCTTTAATTTGGACGTTGTTGTATCCCCAGCGCAAATCAAGTTTAGTGAAATAATTTGCGCCTTCTAATTTCATCATTAGATCTGAGACTAGGGGTAATGGATAGGTGTTTTTGATTGTCCATTCATTAAGGTAACGGTAGTCCTGGCAGGGTCTAAGAGCGCCACTTTCTTCTTTGAAACAAAGAAGAATGGTGACGCTTGTGGCAATTTTGGATGGTTGAATATATCCTTTGTCCAGTTGTTCTTTAATCCATTCGTCAAGCGTCGACTGCTCCTTTAGTGATAGTGGATAGATTTTGCTAACTTTTGGTGTAAATCCAGTTTTGAGTTCAATTGCATGGTCCCATGGATGTGATGATGGGAAACACTCTGATGCTTCTTTCTCAAAGGTAGATTGCCAAGGAATGTATTCGATCGGTAAGACAGTTGGCATTTCGTCACATTTTGCTTGGTGTTTGAATGCCTGTGATGCAGATGTTTTTACTCTTATCCAATATTTGTCTTCTCCCCATTGTTGAGTGTCTAGTGCCATGCGCCAAATAGGTTTGTCATCTTCTGAATCATTGTCTATTTGGAGGGTTTTCTTTCACCAATCAATAGTCAGGTTATGCTTTTCCAGCCATGGTATTCCGAAGATGATTTCTTGATCTCCTAAGTTTGTGATCCATAACCAATTATCATGTGGTTTTCCATTGATAGAATAGGTAAGATGAGTTTGATGCATGATCATGCCATTTTGGTTAATAGTTCCGTTGGTGTTTTTGACTTTAATTGATTGCTTTAATTCTTCTTTTGGCCAATCTTTTGCAATGCGTTTGTCAATGAAGTTTCCTTCTGCTCCACAATCAATGAGGGCAGATATTTTGGCGGGTTTATTGTTCGTTTGCACAGTGATAGAAATCCGTTTGTCATTACTGGATTGTATGATTACAGTATCAAGTGCTAACTGTTCAACTTTATGGGAGGTGTCAACCACTTTCTGGCATCTCCTTCTTAAAAACCCTCAGGTTCAAGTTCCTGGAGGGTGTTCTCACGCTCCTCATCTGGGAGTGTTTTTAATAGCACCCTAATGCGTTGGGCGGTTGATTCTTCAGAGGTTGTTTCCTCTATAGTTCTAATTGTTTGATTCTGAGGAGGGGATGATTTATTGGTCGTCGTCTGGGCATTCCCTTCGTTTGGGCAATCCCTGGATATGTGTCCCTGGGTCCTGCATCGGAAACATTTGCCGGTTTTCTGATATTCCTCCTTTTGGGCATCTGAAAGGCATCCAGTAGTCACAGCATTAATTCCTTTCAATCCTGATGCTGAATTCCTCGAGTTTCAGTTAAATCTGAAACACTTCTCCATGTTTCCTGACCCAGCAGATTGGTTCATCAGTTTCAGAGTCTCCCAAGCATTGTGTAATCATTCCGCAGCATCATAGGCTGTTTCCATATTAATGACTGCAGGGTTTTCAATGATCTTTGCTGCGACTGATGCTGGGAGTCCTTTACAGAAATAGATTTGCTGCGCCATGAACCCTGTGATTCCGGTTGACTGAATAAGCGATCAGAATTTCTGTATGTAAGTGGGGATATCAATATCTCTGCCCACTTTGACTTTGTCTAGATCATTCAGGGTCCTGGCTGCGGTGTCCGATTCGCCCCAATCGGCTAGGAATCGCTTTTTGAAGCTGCTATAGCTATCCCAGGAGAGTGTTGTTCCTTCTTCCCTTTTCTTTCCTTTATCTGCTATTGCCTCATCCAATTCTTCTCGGATATTGGATTTCCAATCGTCTAATTCCTCTCCTAAGTGTAGGAAAAGATATTTGATCTTCTTCTTGGCAGTGGTAAATTGTTCCTCATCTAGATCGAAGGTATCATTGAATGCATAGATGAAATGTTTCGCTTTGGACTGTTGTCCTTTGAATTTCTCAATGGAGATTCCCTTTATTCCTTTCAGAGATGTTTCCTTTTTGTCTGCCATGTTCTTTTTCGTCTCGGTTTTGGGTTCCTGTTTCAATTCTGTTGCTTGTTTCGAGCTTTCTCCTTGTTTTGGTTCGTTGTCAAAATCTAGATCCAGTTCAATCTGTTGTTGTTCCTTGTATTCATTCCACTTGGCGATAGTAGATTCCTCGAGTGCAGAGAAGACTCTGTTGGTTAGTTCCTCAGTGTCTCAAAATTTGTACCACCAAGTGAGCTCTGGTTCTTTGTTCGGTGGGAAGAATAATTGGCTATCTGAGTTGTTTTCTTTGTTATGCCAAATAATCCAAGTTTCTGCTGGTAGTTCTTTGTCAGGGTCTCCTTCTCTGTATTCTCCTTCAAAGAAACTTTCTGGGACTCGCTGGTTCCTTTTCTTAGTGGTTGAAACATAATACCACCCTTCATTTGTTGTAGAAGGGTAGACTTCCCTTCGTCCAAGGTAATATTTCTGCCTGTAACAAACGGAGTCGTTTGGCGGTCTGATCTGAGAGGTTCAGGTCTCAATGATGTCTAGCTAGTGATGAAGTACTGAGCAATTCCTGAGTTCCAACTTGTGTTACGGACGATGCCCTTGTTGTAGTTCATTCTGAGTCAATAGTGACAAGCAGAGTCTTGGTCCGCTCCCAGTCACTGGACAAAGAGTCTAGACGCTAAGTCAAACGATGACGAAGGTCTTGAGAATGATGAGAAGAAGAGCGTTGAGTTCGATCGAGGTTGAGAGCAAAACTCGTCTAAGTTGGAACTGAGGTTACTCTATGATACATGGGTCTTATATATGTTTAGGGAACAAAGGAAACCGTAAAAGGAATAAAGCTGTAGTTATCTAAGAAAGGGAATATCTTCTATAAAGAAGGGGACAACGGGTGGGAAAGGTACTGATGAGTCAGCGCTGACAAATTCTTACCAAATGCTTGGTAAGCTGACAAAGCCTGACTAATAATTACTAAGCATTTGTAAGCATTTGTAAGCAACCTTTGTTCCCTTCTTACATTGCTCTGTCACGTGCTCACAAGTCATGCGTCAGTCACACCCCAGTCACATGGCACTCATCAGTCACACAATTCTCACAAGTCACACCCCAGTCACACTGTCTCAGGGAGTGACTCACACATGGCCCACATGTCACACCTCAGTCACAGGGCACTCACAAGGCACATCTCAGTCACAAGGATCTCACAGGTCACACTATCACACCCCAGTCACAGGGACTGCACCACCAATGGGAATTCACATGGCCCATTACATGGCACTTCACATGCCACACACATGGCCCACATGTCACACCTCATCACATGGCACTCATCAGTCACACAATTCTCACAAGTCACACCCCAGTCACACTGTCTCAGGGAGTGACTCACACAGGCCCACATGTCACACCTCAGTCCCACACCAGTCACAGGGCACTCACAAGGTACATCTCAGTCACAAGGTTCTCACAAGTCACACTATCACACCCCAGTCACAGGGAGTGCACCACCACTGGGAATTCACATGGCCCATTACATGGCATTTCACATGGCACTTCACATGCCACATCACATGACTCACTACCACTTGGAATTCACACGCCATGTGACATAGCACTTCACACAACCTGTGACATGGTGCCCCACAAGCCATGTGACATGGCACTTCACATGCCCTGTGACATGGCACTTCACACACCCTGTGACATGGTGCTTCACATGCCACATGACACACACCATGTGACATTGCTGACATGGCACTTTACACACCACTTGACATGGTGTTTCACAAGCCTCACACAGTCCATCACATGGTGTTTCACACACCACATGACATGGCACTTCACATGCCATGTGACATGGTGCTTCACACACCACATGACACATGGCATTTCACACACTATGTGACATGGTGCTTCACACACCCTGTGACATGGCACTTCCCACACCACATGACATGGCACTTCACAACCCATTTGACATGGCACTTCACATGCCCTGTGACATGGCACTTCACATGCCCTGTGACATGGTGCTTCACACACCATGTGACATGGCACATCACAAGCCCTGTGACATGGCACATCACATGCCCTGTGACATGGTGCTTCACATGCCCTGTGACATGGCACTTCACACCCCATGTGACATGGCATTTCATGCACCACGTGACATGGCACTTCACACACCACATGACACATATGTCACACCCCTATCACATGGTGCCCATCAACCACACCTCACTCACAATGTCACATCCCAGTCAAAGGGTTCCCACAAGCCACACCTCAGTCACAATGTCACACCACATCAGATGGTGACCACCCAGGGAGTGACTCAGTCACAGGGTGCCTAGAAGTCACACCCCAGTCACAGGGAGTGACTCACCACCACTTGGAATTCACATGGTCCATCACATGGCTGTTCGCACAGTCCACCACATCGCATTTCACATGGTGCTTCAATGTGACATGGTGTTTCACACACCATGTGACATGGCACTTCACACACCCTGTGACATGGCACCTCACACACCCTGTGACATGGTACTTCACATGCCACATGACATGGTGTTTCACATGCCACCTGATATGGTGTTTCACACACCACGTGACATGGCATTTCACATGGCACTTCACATGCCACATGACATGGTGCTTCAATGTGACATGGCACTTCACACACCCTGTGACATGGCACCTCACACACCCTGTGACATGGTACTTCACATGCCCTGTGACATGGTGCTTTGTGTGACATGGTGCTTCACACACCATGTAACATGGCTGACATGGCACTTCACATGGCACTTGACATGGTGTTTCACACACCTCACACAGTCCATCACATAGTGTTCACTACCATCACAGGGCACTTCACACACTATGTGACATGGGACTTTACACACCACATGACACATGGCATTTCACACAGTATGTGACATGGTGCTTTATGTGACATGGTGCTTCACACACCCTGTGACATGGTATTTCACACACCATGTGACATGGCTGTTCACATGCCACATGACATGGCATTTCGCACACCATGTGACATGGCACTTCACACACCCTGTGACATGATGCTTTGCATGACATAGCACTTCAATGCCATGTGACATGGCACTTCACATGCCACATGACATGGCGCTTCACACACTATGTGACATAGTGCTTCACATGACATGGCACTTCACACACCCTGTGACATGGTGCTTCACATGCCACATGACATGGAATTTGACACACCACATGACATGGCACTTCACACACCACCTGACATGGCTCTACACATGGTCCATCAGATGGGACTCCATGCACCACCTCATGACCCTTCATTGGGATAAAGCATAAAACTGTAAAGTGGGATAAAGCATGTCACCCAGAAGTGGGATTTGCGGGGGTCTGGGGGCGCGCCCCCAGCAAGCTGAAGGGGCGAGACGACAGCGCAGTTCAAGCAACACAAGGACGCGCCATAGGTGGGGCCCCTGAAGCTTGTGAAGGTAACTACGAAAGGAGATAGTGTCCAGCAGGCTGTACAAATGCGCAGTAATGATGAGTATGAAACAGTCCACCAAGGCATGGAGATGAAACGAAAAGAGAACTGTAACACAATGAGGGCAGATATATCAGCAGGTTTATTGTTTGTTTGCACAGTGATAGAAATCTGTTTGTCATTATTGGATTGTATGATTACAGAATTGAGTGCTAACTGTTCAACTTTATGGGAGGTGTCAACCACTTTCTGGCATCTTTCTTAAAAACCCTCAGTTTCGAGTTCCTGGAGGGTGTTTTTGTGCTCCTCCTCAGGGAGTTCTTTCAACAGTGCCCTAATGCGTTGGGCAGTTGATTTGTTTGGGGTTGTTTCCTCTATAGTCCTGATTGCGCAATTCTGCAGAGGAGATGGTTTGTAGGGTGTCATCTGGGCGTTTCCTTAGTTTGGGCAGTCCCTGGATGTGTGTCTCTGGGTTCCGCATCAGAAACACTTGCCAGTTTTCTGATATTCCTCCTTTTGGGCATCTGAAAGGCATCCTGTAGTTACAGCATTAATTCCTTTTGATCCTGATGCTGAGTTCCTTGAGTTTTGGTTAAATCTGAAATGCATCTCTGTGTTTCCTGATCCAGATGCCTGGTTCATCAGTTTCAGAGTCTCCCAAGCATTGTGTAATCGTTCTGCAGCATCATAGGCTGTTTCCATATTGATGACTGTGGGGTTTTTGATGATCTTTGCTGTGACTGATCCTGGGAGTCCTTTACAGAAATAGATTCGCTGTGCCATGAACCCTGTGATCCCAGTGGATTGAATGAGTGATCAGAATTTCTGAATATAAGTGGGGATATCGATATCTCCACCCACTTTGACTTTATCTAGATCATTCAGGGTCCTGGCTGCAGTGTCTGACTTGCCCAGTCAGCTAAGAATTGTTTTTTGAAGCTGCTGTAATTGTCCCAGGAGAGTGTTGCTCCTCCTTCCTTTTTCTTTCCTTTGTCTGTGGTTGCCTTGTCCAATTCCTCTTGGATATTGGATTTCCAATTGTCTAATTCCTCTCTTAAGTGTAGAAAGACATATTTGATCTTCTTTTTGGCAGTGGTAAATCATTCCTCATCTAGATCAAAGGTGTCATTGAATGCATAGATGAAATGTTTCGCTTTGGATTGTTGCCCTTTGAATTTCTCAATGGAGATCCCCTTTATTCCTTTTGGAGATGTTTCTTTTTTGTCTGCAATGTTCTTTTTTGTTTCAGTTTTGGGTTCCTGTTTTGGTTCGTGTTTTGAGCTTTCCCCTTGTTTTGGTTTGTTGTCAAAGGCTAGATCTAATTCAATCTGCTGCTGTTCCTTGTATTTGTTCCACTTGGCAAGAGTGGATTCCTCGAGTGCTAAGAAAATGAAGTCTACTAGATCCTCTGTGTCACGAAATTTGTGCCACCAAGTGAGCTCTGGTTCTGTGTTTGGTGGGAAGAATAGCTGTTTATTTGAGTTGTTTTTCTCATTGTGCCAAATGATCCAAGTCTCTGCTGGTAGCTCATCATTGGGATCCCCTTCTTTGTATTTTCCTTTGAAGAGATCTTCTGGGACTTGCTGGTTCCTTTTCTTGGTTGCTGAGACATAGTACCAACCTTTGTTTGTTGTAGAAGGGTAGACTTCCCTTTGAGCAAGGTAGTACTTCTGCCTGTAACAAACAGCATCATTTGGTGGTCTGATCTGAGAGGTTTGGGTTTCAATGATGTCTGGCTAGTGATGAAGCACTAAGCAATTCCTGAGTTCCAACTTGTGTTATGGACAATGCCCTTGCTGTGGTTCGTTCCAAGTCAACAGCAATGAGCAGAGTGTTGGTCAGCTCCCAGTCACTGGACAAAGAGTCTAGATGCTAAGTCAAACAATGACAAAGGTCTTGAGAATGATGAGAGAGAAGAGTGTTGTGATCGAGCAAGGTTGAGAGCAATACTCGTCTAAGTTGGAACTGAGGTTACTCTACTGTACATGGGGTTTATATACATTTTACAGAACAATGAAAACCATAAAAGGAAAAGGTATAATAGCTATCCTAAGAAGGGAATGTGAAAGAAGCTATAAGAAAGGAGATAAGCATCCAGGCTATGTAATGCGCAGTTTGTATGAGTAATAATGATGAAGTAAAGCGGTCCACTGAGTCAAGGTACTGACACAAAAGGAAAACTGTAACAGTTCCCACACTTGTACATTTGAACTAGCTGCTCCAGCTTTATAGTGTCATAGAGTTCATGTGACACATTGAGTCCCCTTAAGCTATGTATTCCTACAAATGTGCATACAACCTGCTACTCCCAGTTTATTACACTATTCCATGATCCCTTCTGGTATGTCTTCCCACACATGTGCTTATGAGCTGGCTCTATCTTTACTACATCATAGAGTTCATATGACACATTGATTCCTGAGTCATGAATTGGCTGCAATACTTTACCCTCCCCCCCCAGTCCAATTAGACTCCAATGACTCCTATAAGACTCTGATGAAATAATCCAAAAATGCTTCAAATATTAATTAACATATTTTTCATCATTTGTTTATGTGTGATTGATATACATATTTGTATGACTCTCAAGCCATATAGTGAGGTCTCTACACTTAGCCACATATCCTGGTAGACTCCGATTGGAGTCTGTCAGAGTCTGACCGGAGTCTGATTGGAATCTGATTGGACTGACCAGCCAAATTTGATCTGTCTGATCAGAGTCTTGGTCAGACTCTGATCAAATTGTACAAGTCTGATAGGACTCCTAGGTAGGAGTCCTCAGACTGTGGACTTTTTTCAGTCATAGGCAAGTCATTCAATCAAATAACTTGTCTCACATTTTCCCACAATCAAATTATACACCTGTCTCACATTTTCCCACAATCAAATTATACACTCATACTCTCCCACACTGCATTACATAGTCAAATTAACATCTTCTACACATTCCAACCCCTCACTAAAGTTCCCATACTCATGTCTGGATGTTTATATACATTCCCACAGCTGACACACTCTCCTGAATTTTCCCACAGGCAGAATAACTTCATGTGCATATTACCACACTGCATTCATTTTCCCACAGTCAAACCATTGACTTCCTCTGTGCATTTACCAAAGTTCCCACACTCACATCTGGGCAATTGTATCCATCCACCAGCTGACACACTCTCCTACATTTTCCCATGGTCAGAATAACTTCACATGCATATTACCACACTGAATTCATTTTCCCACAGTCATACCATTGACTTCCTGCATGCATTCCCACTTTCACCAAAGTTCCCACACTCACATCTGGGCAATTGAATCCATCCACCAGCTGACACACTCTCCTACATTTTCCATGGTCAGGATAACTTCACATGCATATTACCAGTCAAGCAAGTCAGATCATTCCTTGGATTTGGAAACTTTTATCAACAATTTATTGGCAATTTTGCAGCCATAGTGAAACCATTAACAGACCTCACAAAGAAAGGTCTAACCTTCAATTGGACGCCTGGTTGTCAGACTGCTTTCAATAAAAACTAAGAAGCAAATTTTCACCAATGCCTGTGTTGCACATGCCAGATCCCATGAGACCATTCATCCTCCAAACAGATGCCTCTAACAAAGCTACTGGAGCAGTATTAAAACAATCTGATGCATCTGGATCTCTTCATCCTTGTGGTTTTATATCACACACTTTGACACTGACAGAACAAAATTATCAAATCTATGACTGAGAATTACTTGCAATCATCAAAGGATTACAAGCATGGCAACATTTATTACATGGATCACCACATCCTATCACAGTCCATTGCAACCACAAAAACCTATTGTTCTACCAGACTCCACAACAGTTAACACCTTGACAAGCATGATGGTCTATGATGCTATCAGAATTTGATCTGAAAATTGAACATGTACCAGGTACAAAAATGTTTGAAGCAGACGCATTATCTCGCCAACCCAATCACATGAAGGATGATGATACCCTAGACAATAAATTCATTTGCCTCATTGCTACAGACCTTGCCCAGAAAATTCAAGATGCCATGTCACTTGACAGCTTTGGAAAAACCATCATTGAAGTCACAGAGTCACAATGTGCCCCACCTATCAAATCTAAACTTCAGGATTGGGTGTTTGTCGATGGAATCATCCAATATATTGATAGAGCATATATCCCTGATCTTGGGATGCTCCATACAAGTATCATCAAAACAGTCCATGAATCGCCCACTTCTGGACACCCTGGATGCTTGAAAACTCTGGAATTATTACAACAAGACTACTGGTAGCCAGGAATATACAAACACATCAAAGAATGGATTACTGGTTGTGCTATATGTCAACAAATGAAGGTGAACACACACCCTAACACCCTGGCCCTTCTACCAATTGGATCCAAGGCAACTCAACCCTTTCAGCAAGTAATGCTGGATTTTATTACCAATCTTCCCATTTCAGATGGATTTGACTCAATTCTGGTCATGGTGGACCATGGTCTTATGAAGGGGGTAATCCTTACTCCTTGCAAGAAGCATTAGGAATGGCAGATCTCTACATCTCTGAAATATTTAAATGCTTTGGATTACCCAATGTACTCATCTTGGATCGAGGACCACAGTTCTCAGCTAAAGTCTTCCAGGAGATCAGAAAAATGCTAGGGATCAATCACAGAATGAGCACAGCCTATCACCCCAGACTGACAGAGAAACAGAGCGAGTTAATCAAGAACTAGAAGTGTATCTCAGGATATTTTGCACAAATGAAGCTCATACTTGGAAACAACTACTCCCAATCACTGAACTTGCTCATAATAACTGTCACTATGACTCAGTTAAAGCATCACCATTCCAGCTTATGTATGGAATGAACCCTGTTGCATTACCCACTGCTTCACAGAAAATGATGGCACCAGCAGCAGAAGAATGACTACAGCTATAACAAAAAGCTAGAGAAGAAGTGCTTGCTGTGCACAAGCTACCTAGGCAGATGGTCACTAGACAAATCAGAGACAAGTCAATCAAGTTTGAATTAGGAGACAAAGTTTGGCTCAAAAATAGGAACCTCAATATCCCTTACCAATCTAGGAAATTAGCACCAAAATGAGAAGGACCCTTTACTATTGAACAAGTACTAGGACCAGTGATGTATAAACTCAAACTTCCAAAACAATGGCATATTCATCCAGTCTTTCACACATCACTCCTTATGCCATATAGGGAAACTGAAACACATGGACCAAATTGCACCACTCCACCCCCTGATCTCATAAATGGACAGGAGGAGTTTGAAGTTGAAGCAATTCTTGCACACTGAAAGCGTGGAGCAGGTTATCAATATTTGGTTAAATGGAAAAACTATGGTCCAAATGATAGCTCCTGGGAACCTGAATGCAATTTGAGCAATGCTGCGGATATCCTGCAAGGATATGAACTGAGGAGACAACTGTAAAATACCCATGTCTTGTTATCAAAACCAACAAATCCTCAAACAAAATATTTGTTACATGAAGAAGTATTGTTCCACTCAAGGACAATATTCCCTGAAATTATATAAAAAATTCAGAGTTCAGATCATGAGCTCTCCTAACAACCATCAATTGGAACCGGAAACATCATCAGAACTCGAGCAACTCAATATACTGGGTACAGAACTCCTAGGTTAACAACCAGACACTTAGCGCACCCTCAAGGACATGTTGAAATTCCATTCAATGCCCGCCCTCCTTATCTCCCAAAATACATGGATCTCACATTTGATCCTGAAGAACTACCATACTATACACCAAATCACCTTATCTTCCCTCACCCAACATATCCCTGGTCCATACATACATATAATATCTCTACAGAAGTGGCCCTTTGTAGAGAAAACCCTATTGGTTACAAACTTTCTCAAGGAATGTTACAAGCAAGAAAAGAACTAGAAAATTTCCAATGGGTATCAATCCAAAACATCCCTGATGCAATACCTATGGCTCATCAAAGCGCACTCAACAGCCTGGATTTCTTAGATGCATATGTTAGCACACCTGTACCCACTGTACCTAATTCACCAAGAAGCATCTCACCACAACCCCTCATCCCTATCATTGATGGAAACAAACAAGAAGATGGATCAGAGGAATCTGATGGAGAAATCAAGTATATCCCACACCCAGAGTGGGTTCCTATGCCATATTACCAATTCACGGATGAAGAGCTCCAAATGACTCCTCTGGATGACACACCCTTCGAATAAAAGGGAACTCAAGTCCGTCCAACTGATTCATTATCCAAATTGCTCAGACACCATGTTTGCATTCCTCATCACCCTTACCTACCTTGTTGCCTTCACCTTTGCCTTACTGGTCACTGCCCTTTTGCCTTTCCTCACCACCACCCATGACCTTCCACTCGAAAGTTTTGTCACCACCAATGTTACCATTGATGATTTTGACTTTGCCAACCTCCCAGAGCTCCATGAACACCCTGCAGAGCTTGAAGACCTTGTTGTTGTTCCTTTGGTCCCTGCTCCCCCACCATCATCTGCCCTTGTAACACCATGCTCAACAACATTAGCAACAACCTTGCCACCCTCATCACCTACTTCAACTTGTTCTCCAAACCACTCAACTTCATTACAGCCCTCACCCTCACCACCAATCCACATACTCTCTTACTTACAACAAACGAGATGTGATGCTTGCTCAAGCCAAGCAATTACAGCGAGTGATCCAAAGCTTACAGTGGTGAGTGGAGACTGCTGACAAGGATATCAGCAATATTATCAACTGGCTGGAATCAAGACAGGACCATGGCTGGACAAACTCATGGTAGAAGTTGGTGACTTCTCACATACAAAGGGGGTAATGTTACAGTTTTCCTTTTGTGTCAGTTCCTTGACTCAGTGGACCATTTTACTTTGTTGTTATTACTCATACAAACTGCACATTACATAGCTTGGATGCTTATCTCCTTTTCATAGCTTCTTTCATATTCCCTTTTCTAGGATAGCTATTATACCCTTCCTTTTACAGTTCCCATTGTCCTTTAATTGTATATAAACCCCATGTATCATAGAGTAACCTCAGTTCCAACTTAGACAAGTATTGCTCTCAACCTCAATTGACCTCAACACTCTTCCCTCTCTTCATTGTTCTCAAGACCTTTGTCATCATTTGACTTAGTGTCTAGACTCTTTGTCCAGTGACTGGGAGTGGACCAAGACTCTGCTTGTCACTGTTGACTTAGAACAAACCATGACAAGGGCATCATCCATAACAGGAACTAGAGAACTATGATACATGTGGGGGTTTATATACATTCAGAGAACAAGGGAATCATGAAAGGGAGTGGTATAGTAGTTACCTTGGAAAGGAAATGTGAAGGAAGCTATAAAAGGAGATAAGTGTCCAGGCTGTACAATGCACAGTAGTATCAAATAATAAAGATGAAGTAAGATGGTCTGCTGAGTCAAGGTGATGACAAAAAGGAAACTGTAACACCTTGGGGCATGTGGCTGCTGCACACAGACCATATTTGGGGTATATGCAGTTGAGCATCATAGGTAGGAGTCTCCAAGACTCTAGATAGTTTACTCTCACCCAGTATACTACTCTACTGTGTCAATCTATTTCATCTCCTACTTGTCTTAATGAGGCTTGTGGTTGTGTGGGATTGGTCTTAATGGTTTCTCTTTCTCATCACTGCTTTGACTCAGCAGAATGTCTTATTTCATCTTCATACTCATACTACTGTGCATCATACTTATCTCCTTTTATAGCTCCCTTCTCATTTCCTTTCTAAGGCAGCTACTATACTGTCTCCTTTTGCAATTTCTTTGTTCTCTATACATATATAAACCCACACATGTATCATAGCTCTCTAGTTCCAACTTAGTCAAATCTTGCTCTCAACCTTGATTGAACCAATTTGCTCTTCTCATTCCCCTCTTGACCTTCATCATCATTTGACTTAGCATCCAGACTCTTTGTCCAATAGGCTGGGAGCAGACCAAGACCCTGCTTGCTGTTGTTGACTTATAACAACCCAATGTTGAGGGCATCAACTGTAACACAAGTTGGAAGTCACAGAACCACTCAGAGTTTTGATTCCAGCTAGACACCATTTATACCCAAACCTCCCAGATCAGACCACCAAACAAATCTGTTCTCTTCAGACAGAAGTACTACCTTAATCAGCAGGAGGTCTACCCTTCTACAACAAACAAAGGGTGGTACTATCTCAGGAACCAGGAGAAAGAACAAATGAGTACCAGAGGAACTCTTTGAAAATGAATACAAAGGAGACCCTGATATTTAACTACCACCACAACTTTGGATTATCTGGCACAACAAAAAGAACAACACAAATAAACAGTTATTCTTTCTCCTAATTACCAATCCAGAGCTCACTTGGTGGCACAAATTTCAAGTAGAAGAAGACATTGAAGATTTTGATTTACCAATTCCAAAATTGCTAAGTGGAACAAATACAAAGAAACAAATCAGATTAAATACAATCTTGGAAACCAGGAACAGAAACAGGAGACAGAACAAAACATGTCAGAAGAGAAATTGTAACAGTCCTATTGGAAGCTCCACTTTGAAACCTGATAGTAAGACTTACTATAATCTCAAGTTGAACTTAAGTGATATATCCAAATGCATATTATTGCATGCTAGAGTAAGAACAACATCAATTAGTTATTCTACATAACACTGGCTCCAAGAGCTGCCATGAACCATCTCACTCAAATCCAACTCCACTGTTGGTTGGGGGATAATCATAGTCATCTGTGGTAAAAAGACTTGCTCTCGGCTACCTGGTGGTAACCACATTAGTAAAAAGGCCATGTGGTCCAGTGATCCAGCCATCATTGGTATTGAAGGAAATGTAGGATCTCCAGTCATCTTGAATGTTTGCAAAAAGATCAGAAGGGTTAAGTAATGCATGTCCATTGACTGAGGAAAATTTGATCACATGGGATGGATTGCAACCACCAGTATTGTCCACATTAACTGGATTGTCAGTATCCAATATGCCATTATCAGCACCTGATGCAATCCTCTTTCCATCTGGTGAAAATGCAATTGATTCAATATAATCAGTGTGTCCTTTGAGAGGACTACCCACTTGCACCCCAGTCTCAGCATCCCAGATGCAGACAGTTTCATCCCAAGAACCTGATGCAATCCTCTTTCCATCTGGTGAAAATGCAACTGATGTGACATAAGAAGTGTGTCCTTTGAGGGGACTGCCCACTTGCACCCCAGTCTCAGCATCCCAGATGCAGACAGTTTTATCCTGAGAACCTGATGCAATCCTCTTTCCATCTGGTGAAAATGCAACTGATGTGACATTAGAAGTGTGTCCTTTGAGAGGACTGCCCACTTGCACCCCAGTCCCAGCATCCCAGATGCAGACAGTTTCATCCCTTGAACCTGATGCAATCCTCTTTCCATCTGGTGAAAATGCAACTGATCTGACATTAGAAGTGTGTCCTTTGAGAGGACTGCCCACTTGCACCCCAGTCTCAGCATCCCAGATGCAGACAGTTTTATCCCAAGATGCACCATGATCAATCTGTTATGATATCCGACACGACATCACCACACACCTCTGCTGCAATTGGTGACCCACCCATCCCAAAACCGGGATCAGAAGGACTTCCTTCTTCTTGAATGGAGACATAGATCGACTGGCTTGACTTGGGCCCAACTTCTTGAATGTCATCCTAATGCAGAGGATGAGAGCAATGGTAACGTGAACGAAGTCACAACGTACAGCAGTAAGCGGGGCCAATGCAGGGGTATCGTCGACTACCATTAAAGGGGTCTCATTCTGGACCGTGCATGAGACGATGATCACACCCAACCACACAGCCACGATATGTCTCTTACCCGAGTTGTAGAGGATTGACGAGTGGGAGGGCTTTGAGAGTGAAGCGCACCGAGAATTCGAGTGCGTTTGACGTTTCTAAATTCATCCACCTCCTGATGATAAGTGTATGGGGTGAGCCAAAAATCAACATTCGCTGGTATAGCACATGCCAAAGTGGATCTAGAATTTCCGTTCTTATCTTTATGATCTTGTGCTGGCCTCTTCGACATTGCTAACGATTGCCAAACGTGTTCAACGGTGGAAGGGATTGGTCGGAGATTGGTCGGAGCTGAATCTTCAAACTTAGTCGCAGACCAAATGCGACCAAAATTGGTGTATTTGGTCGCGATTGGTCGACCCCTTCGCAATCGTCCGTACCTTGTTTTTGGTGACATGACGTGTTTTCGCAAGAACCTGAGCAACGATTCAGGCGATGCTCTCCACTTAGAGGACTCGTTGCAGAGGTGTGTAGGAACTGGGAGAGGGACTGGATGGCGCTGTGAGTCGTTGGAGGCTGCTTTTGAGTGCTCATGGAAATGCTTATGACGGGCAGTGTAACAACGCATTGGTCTGACAGTATTGTACAGAAGCAGAGGGCTTAGTTTGAGCAGGACGCTCACCCGCACGGTTACTCAATAGAAGCCATATACGGAAACAACAAGTCGAGTTGTTGAAATACGAGAGGCAGCCTTTGCCCTGAGGATTTTCGCCTGTACGTCGACGTTGCATTGAATTGCCAAATCTTTTATTCCTTCACTGACACAGACCACAGGAAGCACGATATGACTTCTACTGCATACCATTCACAGGCGCTTCTTCTGCCACCTCGCCGCATCGAAATGGTTGAAAAACCCATACATACGCGTGAGAAAGACGGGCTGGTTGTGATGGATCCAAAAGACGATGGAGTATATGTGGGGAGCTGGATCGATCATGGGTGCGTGTATTCCCTGGGTGTTATACTTTCTACTGACATGAACGGAAACCAGGATCTCCGAACTGTCCTTCGATGGCGCGTACCGGCCCTCGCTCACCTCTGGGGCGCAGGATGCGATGGAGACGTTCGAGGGCCAGCGGTATACAGTATCTGGATGACGATCATCTCTTCAAATCGAATACGGACGAGCTACAGCAATATGGCATTTTATGTTCGGTTCTCCTGGCAGTGATTGCTGCACCATGAATGAGCACCTCAGCTTGCCGAGATCGAGGAACGAAAAGCAAGCGAATGGCTGAGGGAAACGAAAATCCCGAGGAGTCCGTCTCGATTTCATTCTCAGTTGTCAACACCATTGGAGCTGTCGTCAACCGGAATGGCCACTGACAATTGCCAGGGTAAAATCTACAAAACATGACACATCCAAAAGCGAAATCATCGGTATCATCGCTCAGAGTCCAAATTGCTGATGACAGGATGCATAGATGTCTTTGTCCTGGCAGAGCCGCACAGCCCGTCCTCTCTTTTTCACTTCGCCATCTTCTACGATACCCACGAAGAGTCGAAAATACTATACTCTAAAACTTGACCTTACTGTCCGTTGGATGATCCAAAATCTCCGCTGTACCATCCAAAAGAGAGTTGAAATACCTTCTCAGTGAGTCGAATATTGTATTAACGGCAAGAGCGTTAACGACCCATAATAATATTAGGGTCAGTGGTACGGTACGACCGGCGTATGTAATCCAGAGGGACACAGAAGAACTTTCGTCTCTTTCTCGTTATTGTCGTCCTTGGAAACAGGAAGGTTCAAACATTCAATTGTGCATGATATTTGTTCCTGAAGACCTCTTCTCTTTCGTAAAGAGAACCGCACGATGTTTATCGTCATTCTAGGTGGCCGTCAAATGATCATATCAAGGTACGGAATGATTGCACGAACATCCACCATCCAAGACTTGATTTCGCCTACGTCAGAAACCTTGTCTATGTGATTGGGTACCCGAAGACCCACTTGAAGATTGTGCCGAGCGAACCATGGTTGCCTGGCGAGGTGGACTAGTTTTCCCGGGCGTTTTTTTAACCTCAGGGTATGTCATAGTCGGATGGAGATACATTGCAGATAGCTATAAGTACATATTTCAATCACATACTTCATCGCGCTGTAATCAGTGACATCATCAATTGCTCATTAACCCATTTCACCGTAACGGGATCCGGGGCAGCTCTAATTCCCCTGGACCGAAGCTATCGGGCAGTAAGGCACCCATCGTAGTTTCGCGCACTCCACCTTCAGTGAACCTCCCGGGTTTAGTGGGATCTGGTTTGGGAGGGGTTTTCTGCGGGTAATCGCCAGGGACGAGGAGCACTGGCATATCAAGTGCACAGAATTCTCTCAAAAATTGGCGACAAATTCCACATGGTGTGATTGGTGCAATAACATTCCTAAGCAGAAAGATGGCGTCAGATCTTCAAACAGCGTCAAGTAGACGCAGCAAATTTACGATACGACTGCAAGCCCAACGAACGAGCGATTTCCCTCGCTCTAATAATTGCGTAGTCAAGTGTTTGTCGCTAAGTTACTGGAAACTTACGATAGCCTTGACCATTGCAGTTCGTTCGGCACAAATCGTACCTCCTACTCAGGTAGTCTGAAGATGAATTCCTGCGATCTGAATGTACAGCGACGGACCATACGATACATTCTCAACGTTACAACCTTTGATTATTTGACCCTCTGGTGTGAGAAGCGCAGCACCGACGGGGAAGTTTGAGTAGGGTGAATAGTTGCCTTTCTTCCCTGGTTCGATAATGACTTTGTTATCGCTCTACAGCTTGATCAACGTTCAACTCTCTCACCCTCAAATGCTCCCTGGATGAGCTTTGTGCGATCTTCGACAGAAAGTATCCACGCTCGACCAGCACTCATGGCACCTTTATCAGGACACAAGCGGCGTTTATGTCACGCCCCTGTAAATGGTTTAGTTCCGGTCCGATCTGTGACCGCACGCAACCACGTAACAATTTAAAACAATATGACTCCAGCTTCAAAGTCCACGGGCTCGTGAAGGGTGCTGAGCCCTTTTGGCTCTCACATCCAAGTCCAGCAGTTATCGGAACCGAGGAACTGGTATGCCCTTGCTCTGTCGTACAGCATCACTGCGGCCCTGGTACATACTTTCTCTCTCTTTTAACACGCTGCACGATTACATTCTGGTACGTTATCCTTTCTCACTTACGCCCCGTATCATCGTACCCCCCCCATGTCCTCTTCCACTGACCTTCTTCGCCTGGCCCGCACAAAGCTGCATACCTCCATCGTTGACAATGGCAACAGTCTCTATCGATGGGTTCTTCTCAAAAATAGCATTCTCCGCGAGTCGCTTTCGACGAATAACGTGTCCAGCGGCCCCCACATGAATTGTCCCTTGACCACCAGCCGAAACTACAGGGAGCATGATTCGATGGATTTCCCCGGTGCCGTAGAATCCGTCTGCTCCACACAGTCAGAAGCGCAGTGGCTCGATGCTCTGCTCGGGAAGCTCAGCGATGAGGACGACACTGGATCTTGTGTTGATATCTCCTAGTGACTCTCACAATGCGGTGTCGTCTTGGCCCTCTTCTACAAAACACACACACAGCCCCAGTTAACGCCACGACATGGCCACAAAATGTCCGTGCCATCTTCACGAATCATTAATCAAATTGTGCGCCCCCGAACCGTAATCACCCTGATATAAGGTGACACGTTTCGTCACCGCCGCCGCCGCCGCTCGCTGGCAGCAGCCGGGTCGGATCTCCAGGGACGTGGTATGTTGGAATTGCCTTTTAGCAATGTTCGGATCTAGACAATTGTATCACAGGGTGACATTGGTTTTCCGCACCAAATCCTGGGGCCGAAATGCTATAAAAGTTGACATCTGGACATATGGGCAATAACCTTCGTGCCCTAAACCCCGCACACGACACACCCCCGCCTCCTGGCAGATTATGCGATCTTGCGATGTCCTCGGGGGCACAACGACGGTTGCGTTGCTGTGTGAGGCCGGCGACGAGATGGTGTGGTGGCCGTGCGTTCAGGCGCCTATGTTTAGCAAAATTATGATGGACTCGGGACTCGATTAAATATGGACACCTCAGTGCCAGCGGTTCACCGAGTCCAGTCTCGACCAATCAAAATTCCGGAAATTAAAGCTTCCGTATTTACCGCATTTATTATCTTGACCCTTATGAAAGTTATTGTCCGCATGTCACTCACACCCACACCTCCCCCACGAACTTACCAACTTTTTTCCTCCTCCCACACTTGCAACGTCATTCCAAAAAAAAAAAAAAAAATTACAATTCTGCATACGGATTATAAAGCCTGTTGGACAATTATACGGATTATCATTATACCCCACGCGTATCTGTATTAGTAGAGCAAGCAGCCAATATAATGTCTGTATGTATGTACCATCTTGATTGAACCCGATGTTCCAAGCGAGACATCGCCCCTCCGCGATTGAGCCTTGTAGCTACTCTGGACGATGGGCAGGATTCGTATCTAGGATGGCAGAGGTCCTGGGGTGGAAAGTTGCTGATTCTCGACATGCTCATGTGGGACAAGCTGACATTGGGCGGCTAATCAAGAACAGGATATTCTCACCCACGCATTGGGTAAGGACGGTATCAACCCGCGCATAAGATATTATGCAGGCAGAGACCACTTCGTTTAACCTGAAGTATCTGTTAACACCGTAAAAGACAACAGATTAGTACAAGGACGACGACGAGCGGACGTCGCTAAATGGAACACCACACCTCTGCGGGGCCATTCTTATTTCGCTCTCGCACTCCCGATACCCATCTCCGTAACACACTTTTTCCTCCCAAGTCTTTTCATCTCTTTCACAACCTCCCCGACTTTTTGAAATTCCTTCCACGTCTTATCTCTTCCAAGGCTATTATTGTCCATGCAACCCGACTCGTCCGTCCCATGCCCAATAGGCTCGACAAATCTCACCCTCAATGCAAGCCACTGCATCGATTTAACATTGGCGACAAACTCTTCAACCGACTGGCGATCCCCTTGTGCGTAAATCACACCAGGGGATCCTACCTTGGCAAATCCCGACACATCTAGCGAGGAAGACCATTCTTGTAAAGCCCGTCTCTTCTGAGGTGATACAAGATGGTGCGAGGTTAACAGCGCATGGTAGTAAGTCTGCGCTGGAAGCGGTGCCTTTTCTGAACGGGCCAAAACCTCGTACTTGTCCATATTGTGAACATCATCCGACCTTCGTGCGTCGAGACTCTCAGCATCCTGACCATCTTCGTGTAAAAGCGGCAATAAATGGAGCGACAACAGTTCATAAGTAGGATACCTTTTGGATATCAGTATTGCGAGTCTCACCGTATCTCGAACGACTCACTGGGTGCCCTCAACCTCGCGCATCTTCTCCTTTATAACATCTCGCCATCCCTCTTGTTCAACTCGGCCTAAGAAATCGCCCTTGGCGGAGACCGCCGCGACGTGGATAGACTCTGCACTGGGGGATGGCATAATGACTTCAAACCCGACTTTCAACCAGCGATCTACCTCGATTCGAAACTTGGCAGGCCGTACTGGCACCTCGATAATGGGTCTCGGATCCGCTCCCTCATCAGGTATCGGCTCCGAACCGCCTGGAAAGAACGGCACGATCGCTCCGTTATCGTACGCGTCCAACAGTCGCGCCCATAAAACGCCGTCGCACTGATCACTGTCCTCTACGAATTTCAAATTTTCGTTGGGAAGCAGAGAGCACTTGATGAGTTGAAGTTCTTCCAAATGTTGAACGAGGACATGTTCGTCCATGTGACAGCTTGTGACTCTACCACCGTCCACCAAGGTTTGGATATATTCAGCAAGGGGACTGTACGAATTCTCGTATGGTATCCTGCTGGCACCCCAAAAAAGAGTCTATCGCCCGCTGAGATGGTTTCATCATTAGTGACAGAGGCATTTGAACTCGCGAACATTGCCAGCCCACCGCTATAGAGTATTTTAGCCTCCCTTGCCGGTTAAAGCATTGTTATTGTCACTCCTACGGCACCGTTATATGGCCCATCGTGGCCGGCCATGCTTTTAAATAAAAAAACGCGCATGCACGCAATCCATTTTACTAAAATTGTCAGTCGCGTTGATGCTGTGAGACAAGCTAACGATAGCATAATCGTATCATCAGAACAACAGCCAAGTTGCTTCTTCGAATGATGCCGGATTGTGGATTGAGATCTTTGCGAGTTGCAAAGCATGGTGCACATGGCGCTGGTTTAACGTCGTAGCACGACATACTTGTCAATTAGCACAACACCCCTTCGAATCAATGACTGAGGCTTTTAGCTTCGTAATCGGATGCCATATTAAGTACGACGGTAGGGTATACAGGATCTAAATGGGTAAAGAAAAAATCAATATACAACAGACTATCTGACAACTCCAGAATGAACGATCCAGTTCCAACTCAAAGACGCTCCCAAAATGACAACAACAAGAGGCAAAAGAGCGCTCACGATCAGTTTCGAACGCGTCGTCCTGTCGTGCGGAGCCCACCATCTGATTTCCGACCACACAAGAGGTCCAAATACGACACAAGCTGTCCAGAACTGTAGAGAATGATAAGCTCATGACGTGTCATCACGATGGAAAAACGATGCACTCACAGTTCGCATACTTTTAACTAGTAATCCTGGATACTCGTGTACACGCGCGACGCGGAGGTGAGGCTTTTCATCAGCGGATGTCGACACCGGTCTTGGGTGAGTAAAGAGGACCCAAAGTGCATAGAACGCGACAGAAAAAAAGTGGTATGCGAGGAGAAGTGGAGATGGAATAATGCTAAAGACCGGATTCAGCCACGTTATCAGTCGTGCACATCGCGGACGTACGCAGAAAGCAGAGAGACAGGACCGTTTATACATTCGCCGCCTAGTTCAAAGTACTTGAAACATCCTGTGCGTAGGATGTCAAGTTCTTCACCTGTCGAAAAGAGCAATGTCAGTAGACAACAGAAGACGAAATGTTCAGGCATACCATCCGCTCCAAACAGATCATATAGCGCCACGCTCAAAATATTCACAGTGGACGCTAATGGTTTTCGGTTCCAATGCCATCGATGAAGTAACCGACGAATATGTTCCCAGTCTGTCAGATTATCGACACACGATAGCAAATCGCGAAGTAACACGACATCGTGCAAGGCCACCGTCATTCCGCCACCAGTCAGAGGATGCCGCATATTCCACGAATCACCAACGAGGATGACGCCCTTTTTTCCACCTGGCGAGCCCTGCCGCACTGCAGGCATAAACGAGTTTGGCATCCGCCGCAGACGATCCTTGTCGAGTGCATTGCGAATAGGTTGATGAACGGTCGGAGGTAGTTGGGGTAAGACGTTATTTAATATATATGCCTGTCACCGATCAACACGGGCAAGACAATTATGCGCTTTGAAATTACCTTGAGGTCCTTTGGTAAAGGTATTTTAATGTCGACGAGCATTCTCGTATCCTTTTGACCGATTTGGTACATCAAAACGGGTCCAGATCCGTGCACAAGTGCGACAGTCCCGTGCTGCGGGATTGGCAGCGTAGCGTCTTCGAGTATAGCACCAACAAAGTGGCTGCTCGTGTCAGATTTCATCTTGTCGCCTAGCACGGCTGTCCTAAAGTTCGAGAAACAACCGTCCGCAATGAAGACCAGGTCCGCAGAAAACGATTCTTTTTCCCCGTCTGAGCTAGCGTTGATCATAGGAAGTTCCATGGGCGGTGTTTTGTGCGAAGTTGCTGGCTTTTTTCGCGTCGCGCGCACGCCTATCACGCGGTTCGAACAGCTTTCTAGCAAGTCTGTTACGGTCGCCTCTATCACATCCACGCCTTCTGCCCTTTTCGCCGCTTCTCGTAAGTTCATTATGAATCGTCCATGGTGAAAACTTCGTCCTTGGTATCCTCCCGGATAGGGTATATGCACCGACTTGCCGTTGTCGTATACGCAGTAACCGTGCACGGGAACCGCGTCCATGTTTTCCAGGCATGCTTCCAGTCCAAGACTACGCAACGCCATCACTCCGCCTGGTTGAAGAAGCTCCCCTACGATTCTGTCCGGTTCCGCGAGCGAGCGTTCCAGCAGCGCGATTCGTAGCATTTTGCCATTCGTCCTAGGAATTGTTGAGAGTGCGTGGGCAAGCGCAGAGCCGGCAATACCAGCGCCGACAATGAGCACGTCATAATGCGACTGGCTCATGGGTATCGTCGAACAGTACAGAAATGGTCCCACTTTCCTCTTTAGGTAATTTGTCAGGAATTCCCGAAAGCACTCTACCATGTTCACAAATAGCTCGAGCTTGCAATTGATAAATCGATAAATAATGAAGCAAAGCAGCTACGACGACGTATATGTAACATGCAATTCAGCTGGTGTATCAAACGCCAACTCCGGCCAATACTCCCTGTCATACATCTCGAAGCGCCTAGGATTCAGGTAGAAATCCCTTCGTAAGGGATTTTTGGCAGCCACAGGATCCCAGGCTGGCGCGACAACCACTGGCGTTGGATGATCTTGGTTTATCGCTTCGTCTCGGCTGGTAAATTCCCAAACGGGCCTCTGGCCGGCTAAATCCTCAGGGCATTCCGACATGGGCGGAAACGCTTTGAGAACGACCTAATGAAATGTACTCAATTGGACTCCATTGAACTTAATCTATAAGCCTACCTTTAAATCTTCCGAAACTCCCAGATACCACTCCACAGGAGGTGGTTTTTCGACCTTGCACGCTTCTTCGGGTGCTTCAGTCTCGGTATCCACGTCCATTGGGACATCGCCGTCATTAGCCAGGGGCGGCTGAGGTTCATCCGTATCAATATTTTCGGAGCCTTCTTCACAGCATTCGGCGTCAGGTGCACAGGGCTCCTGATAGACTACGATACTGGAAAAAGAATACAATCAGGGACGCAAAACACAATTATGGATTCTTACTGGCAGGGTTTCTGCTTACGGTTAACCCTGCTTATGTCAAAACGCGTCTGAGGACCAAGCGTAACCTCGCCCTTGTCTCCCGATGGCGGCAAGTTGCACGAAATGTATGTTTGCGTTCCATCTCGCTTCAACGAACATGCGTGGCGATTCATGTCCTTTTCGGCGTTTTCGCACGTTTCCAGATGATCAACAGACCACTGAGCGAACTAGCCATCAGCACCACGACGCCCTCCACAATCCTCGCAGAACGCGACTCACCATCTTCGAGGGCTCCCGGCTCGCGGTCACGACCAGCTCACCCTGGTGCACGGATAGAAACAGCGGTCTCGTTCTTGCATGGTGAAGCGGGCCTAGATAGCGCACGTAGTTCCAGCCTTCAGCAGCAATAGCGGGCGCGTAGCTGTCGCCAAGAGTCTGCATCGCTGATCGGTACCACACCAAGTTGATGGTGGTGGTTGATCGCTGGTAAGTTCCTATTTATATTTGGTGGTCACTCGCGTCCCTTTAATGCCTTATCTGATACCTTGCATTGAGGCCGCCGGGCGACACATGATCGCAGATGAATGACGTGCGTACCAAAAATTCGGCTCGGAATACACCCCAAATGGTAGCCTTGGGAACGTCATTGACATAATCCCTGCCTTATCGCTCAGGGAATTAGTTCGAATTTGTGCCCACATGAGGGTACTGATCTTAAAAGAACGAAACACCTTCTGTTCTGAATAGTACCTTATCGAGTTACACTTGCCTGTTCGGGTACCTCGGGCTAAGGGCAAATCACGAAGAATGATGCTTGCATAGAACGTGAACTTCAAATCAATGATGGTCGCGCAAACAAACAAAGGATCCTATGCCCCGGTAGTTATTATCAATTGAACTATTGAATAGGCTTTTACAGCCGATAAAAGCTTCCGAACTCGTGATGCCCCACCCAACTCGTTTATGCAAACTAAACAGCTCATGTCAGTCATCGACAGTGGCACACTCGTAACGCACGTTTGAGGACCTATTGGCACGAGTTAGCCGATCATCAATTACGAAACAGTTCGGCTCATATCAAGCCCGAATAGATTAGTACATTGACGTCACTGGCACTTTGAACAACTTGCCTACTTACATGATAACGAAATTCATAATAGAGAGGAGAGGGAGAGTTGATATTTCATTGCATCCCACGCCCATGTTCCCCATTTTGTTACTTGTCAGATCCTTCATAATATATCTGCATCAAGACAATAGTTGAGTCAAAAAAAAAGCTGTTGTACGTGGATCCCTGCACACTGCCGATTTGGAAGCCGAACCGGCTAACCAAACTTGATTATTCAAAAATTCAAAATGGCTCATTAGTACCGGGTCCTACATATATGGGTTCAACATTCAACCTGCGATCAGATTCATTGACTGATGTTGATTCTGATAGAGCCGTCGTATGGCACATCGGCAGCCGATAACCCCCTCGAATGGCGCATCCACGTCCTCGTATTCAATCACATTTTACCCACTACTGCTGCAAGAACAGCGCAACGGGTATCATCCGACGCAGATTAAAAGCATGCGATAAAGTACTGGTTGACAACGACCCAGCCAGGGGCTCGACTCATGCTCGTCATGGCGCATCGCCAGGCCAATTGTCCGTGCACGCCAACGGCGGAAACGTAGGCCACCTCCCAATCGCAAGCTCAGCTCGAATTTTCTCCACCAGCGCCCTACTCCGCTCCCAATCCACCTCCATCTGCGAACCATCCACCGTCTCAAACTGCGTCATCGAACGTGCAAAGCGGGGGTCAGCAGGCTCAACGCTTACAGCGACCTTGGCCCTCTCCATCCCCTCCAAGTACTCGTTCTTGACCTCGCTCCGAACGCACTCGCTCAGCAGCCGTGCTCTCCTCTCCCGATACGAAGGGGCCACTCTCGCCGGATTCGCACGCGCAAGACGCTCTGCCAGCTCTAGACTCTTCCGGGTCCGCTCGACCCTCTGTTTTCGCCTCGCGATCGCTAGCGAGGTTGACGTAGCCTGGCCCTCCGGGGACACCGCGCCACGTGGGGACCTTCTTGAGGCTTGATGGGCACGCCGGGCCTTGTCAACTGATCCACCTGATGCAGCAGATCTGACAGGAAAACTTCTTTTGCTGCATGGATCTCGGACGAAAACGTTCTCGTCTCCCACGGCATACATTGGTGACGGTGACGATGACGACGATGACAGCGACGACGGTCCATGAATGCCAGGCTGTGGCCGAGATGGGGAGTTGGGTGTCATAATCTGGTGCTTGGTGGATTCCAACAAAGGGATGCAGGTTCTCGAATCACGAGATGGAGCCCCGATATGACCGCGCTGCCCATGGTCAGCGATTAATGGATTTTTTGACGCGTCCCTGTGCGCGGACTTTGAGGTGCTCGTCGGAGGCTGAATGGGAGAACCTGGAACGTGTCCTGTGCGGGAAGGGCGATCTCCGGCAGACCCTGAATGCTCGCTGCCGAAGTGGGGCATCAGTCCCTGTAAGGGAGTGTCACTTGTCGCCTGCCGGTCATGAGATACCGGTGGCGTTAAGTGGCCCGTGGCGCAATCCTCCTGCGATTTGGGGGACGAAAAAAACCATTTGAGTTTCCCCTCTTCGGCATCGGGACTACAGAAGAGCATGTGGGCCGTTCTCCAGTGATCATCTTCAGCCCCACTTTTGTCAGATTCGCCCTCACTATCCGGATCCCTGTCGTACGTCACATGTCCAACTTGAGTAGGATTAGCCACCGATATGTTCGGGGTATACAAATCGGGCAGCGGTGAATCCGGTCTGAGCTTTAGCAGCTTGTCGAGGAAAGACCTGCGCTTTGGGTCTAGATACCCTACCATAATCTCCAACTTGTCACGTAGCTTTGCCCTGTCTGCCCACCGCAACGCTAGAACCGACGAGCCGACGATGTTCTTTAGTGCAGTGTCGCCTTCTTCGTCGACTTGAACGAGTAGGAGGTCGAGGTTTCCGCCATCTTTTGGGGTCGGCGGAATGGTACTGGGGCTTCCGAGAGGACTGAGAATGTTTTCAAACATGTGGTCGATACATTGCCAATCCAACCCGCGCAACCGCGGATCAAGGGTGTTGGGCACGACTCTGCGTGGCCTGAACAGTCTAACAAAGGCTTGCAGCTCCGGTAACGTCGAATGTCTCGAAAGTGGCACTAACTTTCGATGCATTTATCAGACCAAACGCTACGTAGAACGTTGTGGCATAACCTACTAAAGTGTTCACGGTTTCTCCGGTACGTAGGCTTTTTTTAACATCCTTCAAATAAAGTTCCCAACTTTGGGTGTCCATTGTCACCGGATTGACGTATACCACATGCTTGCCTTTACGGCTGATGACAGGTGTATGCGCCGACTTCGGATCGTCGGAGGCTACATGCTCACAGCGGTTAAACCGTTCACACGCATGGAAACGCGTTATGTCAGGGTCCACTGTTACAATTGAACGTAGATATGGGTCAGAAACACGCTGATAAATAGAATACTTGTAGCGGTCGACGTGTATCTATACAAGGAAAGTGAGTTAGTGGCAAGGAAGGCCAGAGCCGAACGAACTTGGCATTGAAATACACGTGCAATTGACTTGAAAATATCTTCGTAACCCCACGTCCACGAGTTGATGAAGAAGTGCGTGTCGGGCGGCTGAAGCTTGATTAACTCCACAAGTCCGGTTGTGGCTTGTTCCTGGCCCTAGTTTGAACCGTATATTTGAATTTATATGCAAATTTATTCACCTTGGTGGGTATCAAAAGGGTAGAAAAAACACATGCGGTGTCAAGATAAATTGCGTCTAGAGTGCGGTTGACGAATGATTTGCTGTTGGAAGACAAAGGTGCGAGGTACGGCTGCAAAAACGGGTTGCGGGTGATGTTATCTAGGAACCATGGTTCGGCGCGGAGATCCCCTGTATGCAAGACGTTGCCTTTCGCGCCTTCGATAAGGTACCTAGATAAGATGATAGGGGTGACGAGAAGAGTTGTGCAGTCTCGTACATGACGGCTCCTGGACAATGGTTCGCATCTATCAGAGTCAAGGTGACTCCTTCGCCATTTTGCAATTCGATGACGGTTGGTGTATTTAAAGGTAGGGGTTTCTGACATGTGACGAGACTCAGTAATTGGGTTTAAATATCAGCTCTAGTACGAACCAGAAGGTCTCTTGAGCCTGTATAACTTTGCGGTCCATCACCGTGGATAACAGCGTCGGTTTTCAAGTGGGAGTATGTGCGCCTCTTTTCCGCTTTGAGTTGTAGCTCGTACAGCTCCCTTTCTGCGTATGCTTCATGGCGCAACAACATCTCCTTCGCATCCCGCGAACAACAGATGGTAGAGCCGAAGGATTTTGACGCGAGACCATTTACATGGTCTGTATGCGTGTGCGTGAGCAAATGTAGAAGTGGGTGCAGTTCTTGCAGAGACAACTGTGTGAATTCGTCAACACGTATCCTGTACGGGAGAGCAAATGCGTTGAAGGGGGTCCCTGGAGGCATCTGGCAAGTGGCTGCGCCTCCCAGGAGCAAGCCAAGTTGAGTCAGTAGTCCATGGGAAGACGTCGCACGATGTCAAGCGCGTCACCACGTGACCATACGCGTGACCAGGCGCATGTCACAATCCCGTCACATGATTTATCAAGTCGCCGGAATTGTTGCCGTCGCCTCGTCATCATGTTGCGTATTCCGCGCAGCGCAACACTCCCGGGACGTGCACCTTACGTCCGGTTTTACACCAGCGCGTATTCAATCCGACCTTTGCTTCTCCAGACTGGACGTCCTAAACTTCCAAATATCCCCCTTTCAAGAGGTTATGCAAAGTCTGGCGGTGGAAGTGGCAGCGGAGGGTTTCCGGGGATGTTGAGTCTCGGACAGCAATACCAGAAAGGAGATGCTTTGAAGGAACACGTACGTCTCTGCTCGTTCATCCAACATGGCCGAACGAGTCATTTGAAATCACAGAGCGTCGATTTGACCGAGCTAGCAAAACTCGACCCCACAATTGGTCGAGAAGAAGGTACGGGGTTATTCACATTCAAACGAATCGAATCGATCATCTCGTACTGCAGAAATTCGGAGAACTGTACAAAGCAAGCACCGTCCTCTAACTTTTATTCCATTGAAAATAAGCAATTTTCTTTCGCGGCGAACAAAGTCTAACCCAGTCGTACGTGTCCAACGTACATATCACGAAATGGATTACTACCTGTCCATTTCTAGCTCATCGGCCCTCCGGGTGTTGGAAAAACGGCTATTCTGGAGGGTCTCGCGAGTCGAATAGTCGCTAAAGAAGTCCCGAGGTCTCATCTCCACACCTCATGTCACGTTACACCCTGACATCTCCACAGTCGATTCAGCACAAACGCGTGCTGGCCATAGATCTAGCCAGCATCATGGCGGGAACGGGGATTCGCGGTCAATTTGAGGAAAAATTCAAAGCCCTGATCAAGGATATTGAAGCCGAGGTGGCTACTCCTCATTTTTCCTTGTCGAGCCACCTTGCTGATCTTTGCGTCGGACCGGAAATATCATATGCTTCATAGACGAAGTCCGTACGTCACATTTACCGCTAGGCTGAAGCCTTTTTTTAACCTGCTCCGCTTTAGACACGCTTTTCCAGCTCGGAAAGGCAGAGGGAAGTATTGATGCAGGTCAAATGATTAAACCTGCCCTAGCCCGAGGTCTCCAACTTGTTGGAGCAACACTCGTACGTTATACACCAGCTCCACAAATCTCTATTGTATTCACAAACCAGCAAAAAAGCCGAGGAATACCTTAAAACAATTGCCAAAGACGCCGCTTTGGAGCGTCGCTTCCAACACCACGGTGTGGAGATTTCAGATGCGGCCATCGTCACGGGTACGTGTAGACCTACCTTTTGTTCCCCAATCGACTGATTCACGATTTGCGTCATAGCGGCCGTATACGGTGCACGCTACATCTCCGACAGGTATCTCCCCGACAAGGCCATCGACCTCCTGGACGAAGCCGCGTCTGCCATCCGGATAGCGCAAGAGAGCAAGCCTGACGAGTTGGAAGCGCTCGACCGCGAGATCATCACCCACCAAATCGAGCTGGAGAGTCTGAAAAACGAGACGGACGTGTTCAGCGTTGAGAGGCGGAACGCGGTGGAGGGCGAGGCTTGATAGGATCAAGGATACCAAGAAGCGACTCGAGCAGGCCAAGCATGAGCTCGACATGGCACAGCGGCAAGGCCATTACGAGGCTGTGTCGCGGCTACGCTTTGGCGTCATTCCCGATTTGGAACAGCAACTGCCGAAAGAGGAGGACCGGGCTGTAAAAGAAGAGGAAAACCCCTCTCTTGCGATGCTCCATGACAGAGTGACGTCGAACGATATCGCTCGGGTGGTGGCTAAGGCAACGGGAATCCCTGTGCAGAACTTGCTCAAAGGAGAGGGATAAACTTGTCCATGTGAGTATATGATCCTTTTGTGTTGTTCCTGAGCGACCTGATGGTGATGTATTGCGTAGATGGAAGAAACGCTGCGACAACGAGTTGTAGTTGCTTCGTTTTTGTTCCTTGGCCCTACCACACACACACCATCACCAGTCTAACTGCTTGTCTGTTTCATCATGTTGAACTTCAATTTCGGTGATCTTTGGCCCGATGTGGCGAAGTGGAAGCGTGCAAACGCGTTTGCATCATGCACACTGGTGTGCACGGTGCAACACAATGCGTCGGGTGCATGATGCACATGCTATCCCCTGCGATATTCCGACGTGTTTTCTGCTGCTGTCGTTTGCAGCTGTCAACATCCACAAAAAGAGACGGGCGTGCCGCCTTGACAGCCATACCACCAAATCTCGTCGAAAGCAAGGATTCGGAGCAACACCCGGACCATCTACATTAATGGCCCAGCCCAATTGCCCAATGTATACCCGCATCCATGGCACGGCACATACCATCCGAATTTCTCACAATTACACCCATCACACAGCACATACTCTACCATCCAGAATTCATGCCATTATAGTACATTAGACTGCCGAATCAACAGTAGGGGATAGTATGTAATTATATTCAAGGGTTCATAACCATGTACACTAAAAGTCTGTCAAATCAAGGATTGGTATAGAGCGCATGGGTTCAAGAAATGGTCATTTCTCATTCACTAGTGGTCACCTTTGTAGCTTGGATTTGACTGGAAGGTAATATCTCTATTTAACCTAAGATCAGCTTCTACTGGGAAATAGCCCAGAGGTAAGAGACAACGCACGGAGAGCTTTGAATCCACTGCTGCACTTTCACTCGACTAGCCTCCTGTGCACGCAACTCTTCCGCCTCCTCTTGCCTCTGTCTTTCTGTTGCCATCAATTCAGGAGTGGTTCCCTTGAGCAACATGGAGAGCGTAAGGACGTTGTCCATCGCACGAAGCATTCCACCTGACATGTTCGAGCTGTGATTTTTGCCTCTTGGTCGTCGATTGGGTATATATTCGTCGTCGTCTTCTAGGGAATTATCACTGTCATCTGAGTGCGGAGAGGCTGGTGGTATAGGTATAGATTTATAGTGGTCGGCAAAACGGCGCTGCATCACTTCCTTGATGTCCTTTCCACTGCCCCAGCGGTTGTAGGCAGCAACACCATACATGAAGTCAAGGATGAGAGTAGATGGTGGCGGTATGCCCGTACCAGCGATGCGCGCATCGCATTGTGGAAGCGGGAAACGGGCAGTAGTGTCTAATTCTATGTGATGTAATGTGATGCGACTGGGTGGCATTGAATCTGCCTCAACCTAGGGATGTCGGCGGGGTCCAAAGCAAAGTTGGGCGTCTGGAGATCACCAGATTCAGAAAATATTTTCGAAATTTATGTCCACTTCATTTACCTTTAGGAATGCGCTGCGCCCGAGCGCAAACAACGCATGCAGATCCTTTGACAAAAATCCCATTCTCAATAGAGTTAATGCCTAGTTGAATAGGTTCTAGAGGGGGGTCGTACGAATTGAGACGATCTTGGAAAACGAACTCAATGTACTAAGAAGGCGTTTAGCAAAGCGGTGACATGGAACAATGAAGCAGACGACGGATACATACCTCATCGCCCTTGCTTTTGGGGAGTAAGTGTGCTGCATCGCATATACTGGCATCATTCCCTGTAAAGACCACTCAGGGCCATCACGCGCCTTGACACCATGGCGGAACCTTGAAGAGCATGTCGTTTCAACAGAGGAGGTGATTCGATCGTTCATTGCATTGTGGTCGATAAGATGATAATCTCCTATAAAGGCGTGAACCAAAATATTAGCAATAAGCAACAAATATGGGATCTGTGATATTTACCCTCAGGAGTATAGTAGTAGGCTTCGGCTATATGATCAAGGGAGATACTGTCATAGTCGACAGGGGGGCCATTGGGCATCGCAGAGAGATCTCCACGGACCCCACAAATGGCGAATGTCACAAACCGAAGCCACTTGACAGGGCGGACGGAGAGCCTCTCAATGTCACTGAAGGGGATAGAGAGTGCGAGAACTTGACGGTCTTCGATCTGCAGATAAATGTTCACCATGTTGGTGGCAAGTTCTTTCTAGGAGTGACTCAAGTCACGTTTCTCTCTTGCGGGAATCGACCAGCTTGCCTTCGCTCCTCTTGTCTCTTGACCACCAGCATATCGCGTTTACTTCAGTTACTCTCAGCAACAACTTGTCACAGTCACCAACAGTCTCATGTCATCTCGCCCAATACAGACGCCTTTCAGATACTCCAATCTACCGTAATGACTGGAGGTCTGTCAAGCCCAAGCCGTGTGTCAACCCCGCCGCTGGTATTGGGTAACTGATTTTTTCACTACCTCGCCGTTAATGAAACTCATGTTACATCGTTGCTGTTTAGCGCGGCCGCTGTTATCACGATCAGGAAGCGATCGCATGGATATGTCAGGCTTCGAGGTAGGTCATCGTCTCCAATGAATAAATATGAGTGTTTCACGCAAATGCAGCTCCTGCTTCAACACGCCAGGAACCCCTGTCACAATATCATCACATGACTGATGATCGTATTCAAGTCGCCGGAATTGCCGTCGCCTTCGTCATCATGTTGCGTCTTCCGCGCAGCGCAGCACTTCCGGGACGTGCACCTTACGTCCGGTTTTACACCAGCGCGTATTCAATCCGACCGCTGCTTCTCCAGAATGGACGTCCTAAACTTCCAAATATCCGTTTTTCAAGAGGTTTTGCAAAGTCTGGCGGTGGAAGTGGCAGCGGAGGGTTTCCGGGGATGTTGAGTCTCGGACAGCAATACCAGAAAGAGAATGCTTTGAAGGAACACGTATGTCTCTGCTCGTTCATCCAACATGGCCGAACGAGTCATTTGAAATCACAGAGCGTCGATTTGACCGAGCTAGCAAAACAAGGCAAACTCGACCCCACAATTGGTCGAGAAGAAGGTACGGGGTCATTCACATTCAAACGAATCGAATCGATCAACTCTTACTGCAGAAATTCGGAGAACTATACAAAGCAAGTACCGTCCTCTAACTTTTATTCCATTGAAAGTAAACAATTTCTTCCCCAGTTCTTTCGCGGCGAACAAAGTCTAACCCAGTCGTACGTATCCAACGTCCATATCACGGAATGTGTTACTACATTTTCATTTCTAGCTCATCGGCCCTCCGGGTGTCGGGAAAACGGCTATTTTGGAGGGTCTCGCGAGTCGAATAGTCGCTAAAGAAGTCCCCGAGGTGGGTCTCATCTCCATACCTCATGCCAAGTTATACCCTGACATCTCCACAGTCGATTCAGCACAAACGCGTGCTGGCCATAGATCTAGCCAGCATCATGGCGGGAACGGGGATTCGTGGTCAATTTGAGGAAAAGTTCAAAGCTCTGATCAAGGATATTGAAGCCAGAGTGGCTACTCCTCATTTTTCCTTGTCGAGCCACCTCGCTGATTCTTTGCGTCAGACCGGGAATATTATATGCTTCATAGACGAAGTCCGTAAGTCACATTTATCGCTGGGCCGAACCCTTTTTTTTTTAACCTGCTCCACTTTAGACACGCTTTTCCAGCTCGGAAAGGCAGAGGGAAGTATTGATGCAGGTCAAATGATTAAGCCCGCCCTGCCCGAGGTCTCCAACTCGTTGGAGCAAACCACTCGTACGTTATACATCAGCTCCACAAATATCTATTGTATTCACAAACCAGCAAAAAAGCCGAGGAATACCGAAAAACAATTGCCAAAGACGCCGCTTTGGAGCGTCGCTTCCAACCGGTGACTATTGACGAACCTACAGTGGAAGCGACCATCTCCATCCTTCGAGGTCTCAAATCCCGCTATGAAGTGCACCACGGTGTGGAGATTTCAGATGCGGCCATCGTCACGGGTACGTGTAGACCTACCTCCTGCTCTGCAATCGACCGATTCACGATTTGCGTCATAGCGGCCGTATACGGTGCGCGCTACATCTCGGACAGGTATCTCCCCGACAAGGCCATCGACCTCGTGGACGAAGCCGCGTCTGCCATCCGGATAGCGCAAGAGAGACAGCCTGACGAGTTGGAAGCGCTCGACCGCGAGATCATCACCCACCAAATCGAGCTGGAGAGTCTGAAAAACGAGACGGACGTGTTCAGCGTTGAGAGGCGGAACGTGGTGGAGGGGCTGTTGAAGGAGAAGAGGCTGACTGCGTCCGAGTTGACGTCGATATGGCAGGCAGGTCAGGTTCCCGTTGCTCTAGTCGCGCATGGGGTCTGGTTTTGACGATAGGTTCCGTAGAGCGGGCGAGGCTTGATAGGATCAAGGATACCAAGAAGCGACTCGAGCAGGCCAAGCATGAGCTCGACATGGCACAGCGGCAAGGCCATTACGAGGCTGCGTCGCGGCTACGCTTTGGCGTCATTCCCGATTGGAACAGCAACTGCCGAAAGAGGAGGACCCGGCTGTAAAAGAAGAGGAAGACCCCTCTCTTGCGATGCTCCATGACAGAGTGACGTCGAACGATATCGCTCGGGTGGTGGCTAAGGCAACGGGAATCCCTGTGCAGAACTTGCTCAAAGGAGAGAGGGATAAACTTGTCCATGTGAATATATGATCCTTTTGTGTTGTTCCTGAGCGACCTGATGGTGATGTATTGCGTAGATGAGAGAAACGCTGCGACAACGAGTTGTCGGCCAGGATCACGCTGTTACAGCTATCAGTGATGCGGTGCGGATATCTCGCGCGGGGCTTCAAGCGCCCAACAGGCCAGTTGCTTCGTTCTTGTTCCTTGGCCCTACCGGTGTCGGCAGGTAGGTCGTCCTTACCTATTCTCGAGGGCTGTTTCCGATTCATGCCCTTTTCTGAATGTAGACAGAGCTTTGTAAAGCACTAGCCGCGTTTTTGTTCAACGACGAACAGAGAGGGTTGTAAGTACCTAAATGCATGCCCTAGGTCATAGAAACGAAAAAAATTGCCTATGTTAGGATCAACATCAACATGTCAGAGTACCACGACCGACATACGATATCACGTCTGATCGGTGCTGCACCGGGATACGTCGGATTTGAAGAAGGCGGTCAATTAACGGAAGCTGTTCGCCGGAAACCGTACGGTATGTTACTCACGCATACACGCAGAATCCGCGGTGAAACGATGTTTGTTTTAGCCGTCATTCTGTTGGACGAGTTGGAAAAGGCACATAAAGATGTCGCCATGATACTGCTGCAAATTTTAGACGAAGGCACGCTGACGGATAGTCAAGGACGAAAAGTGGATTTCAAAGTCAGTCATAGTTTGCTCGGGTGTCGTTGCCGTTTTTTTGTTTCTCATCGTTTGTTCTGCTAGAACACCATCATCTGCCTCACGAGTAATCTTGGCAGCGACATCCTAGCCAGCCCAGGCGCCTGTGACCGTAAAGGCGTTGTCACGTCCGAAGCCAGGGAACAAGTCCTCGACCGAACGTCTGAATTCTTCCCTCCCGAGCTCCTGAACCGTCTAGACTCTATGGTCATCTTCAACAAGCTTTCGCGCGAGTCTATCCTGCAGGTTGTGGGGCTCCGTCTGAAAGACGTGGCGGAAAGGTTGAAACATCGGCGTATTGTGCTGGACGTGGATGGGGGGTGCGAAGGAATGGTTAGCGAGGCAACGGGTACTCGGAATTGTACGGTGCGCGTGCGATTGCAAGGGTGGTTCGGACGGATGTGTTGTTCCCGTTGGCGCAAAAGTTGTTGCGCGGGACGGTCAGGTAAAAGACATTTAACTTCAACTTGGGGAAACGCTGACTTCGTGTGTTTAGGGACGGCGATGTCGTGAAGATTCGAGTGTCTGACGATGGAGAGACCTTGATCATCCGTGATAACCACCAGCCAGACTCGTCTGCAGTTGCTTCGATGCTGAAACTAACGTTGGGCCGGAACCAGAGCCAGAACGATAATGCGTAGGCATTTCGGTGCTTGCAGTTATGAATTGTCTCCCTCCCTTCCGTTCTTTTTTGTTAATTTTCCTTTCTTTTTTCAAAATCCCAGCTCAATGTATCGCTAACAATTTCACACACACATATATTATTCCTCATGTATAACATATAATATGCGACTCCCTTTTCTGCAAGTGACCATCGTCGCGTGAATGACGTAAAGCGTTGTAGGGCAGAGCCAATGAGAACTTTGCTTACCAGCCTGGCAGAAAAAATAGAGCGCGGGTCGCGATTTCAGGAAAGTCAGTAGCAAATTGTGAAAGATACGTAGCCCATCCGCCCCCTATGTCAAGTGACC